>JAODJX010000027.1:11944240-11961163 GCA_026776945.1 Isichthys henryi
TGGGCAAAAAAGCCGGCACCAGTCTTTTCTTAACGTTTTATTTTTTTCAATATCGTACCCCGGCAAACCTTCCACTGTTTTAAAAATTAAAAAAAAAAAAAAAAAAAAAAAAAAAAGCACTTATAATTTATATGGAGTTTAATCATTTCTATTTTCCACCATTTTTAAAGAAGTTGACTTGATTTTTTTTCTTACTGATTAATAGCACTGGTGGGATTATTTTTATGGAAAAAAATACAGGATTTTAAGCTTTATATTTTAAAATAATCCAAAAAGTCTGTGTGTGTATAAGCTAGCTAAGCCTCCTTGTGCCAAATATGGGTGGGTCAGCATAGGAACCAAACCTATTGTCAGGACGGCTTATTGTAATATACTGAAGCCCCAACCTGCCCACATTAAATCAGTGGACCATCCCAGTGAAAACAGAATAACTTGGTCAGGTACACTACTCCAAACATCTGAGAATATTCTAGTTAAATAGGAACATTATTCAGTCACATTTAGTTGAACGCAAATGAGTTAATGTGTAATCTAAATGAACCGCTGGAAATAACTAACATTGTTATGTTAGTAACCAGTTTGTTAAATTAAAACTTGAAATTGATTACTCACAGGTACATCAGGTATGATTTCTTTCCATATTCATGACAATCTTGGCAAGAAGAATTGCCTTTGAATGTTGATTCTTGTCAAGGTTAAGAAGAAGCTGTAATTTATTGGTTGCTGAACTGTATCTAAGTTTCAGGTCACTTCTTTTTAATTGCAGTTTTGGTCTAGTTATGAAATATCTCCACTACAAGAAGATGTATCCAAAGTGCAGGCTTTCTTTGCGTAACTGTGTGTGAATGTCTGCTGTACTGACAGTTGAAATATAAATGGTTACACACCTTATTTTTCATTTTTGCATAGACGTTTAAGGGTAGAACACGAGTCTGCTGCCTGTTGTAAATGTCTTTATGTCCAGGCCACCTTTGCTATAGCTGTTGGATTACAAGGCCGCGGATCTGTGGTTTTCTTAAACCAGGAGTTTTTATGTACAGATTTTTTTTAAAAATGTTTTATATCTCTGTTTGTTAAATGTTTATCAAATTATTTATGGTATTTATCATTTTTTACTGAACTGTAATTTTAGTTTTTATCCTTGTGACATTTTTTCACCTATTTTAAAATTCTTTATGAAAAGATCAAAATGATTGTTACTACTGTAAATGTATTCATGACTGTGTGTTATTTTCTAAAAATACATTTGGCATTTATATGTAACCCTGTCTTGGTGTTATTTTAACATATTTAACTATTCTATAATTATACTGTCATTAAGTAGGTTTATGTTAATTAATATTTTTGTTATTATTTATTATGTTTGTTTTATGACTTGTCATTTCATTGATTGTGCTTTTTATTTCTTGAATCTGTTGAAAACAACTTTTCATGTATTTTTATGTTATCTATTGTCCAACAACTAATCCAGGGGAGGCCTGGAGTAACACAGGGCACCTGCAGTCCGGCACCCCCAGGTTGGGGCCCAGGCCATTGCATGACACACAGGCACACTGGCGCGCATACACACAAATATTCCATGTGGGCAGTTTTAGCTACCTGGAGATGTAAGACAGGTGTGTTTCACACTGAGTCATTGTGCTTCGCTGTTTCATGCCATGTCATTCATACAGTATATGTATTTCATTATAGGTAGTGTTCTGAACCAATAAACAGGGTGAGTCAACAGAACGGAACCACCCAAATATTTCAAAGCTGCTTAATGTTGGATTCATGTACATAGGTGGCATGTCTCGCCTTCTTCCTGTCTCTTAGAGTGTTATGTCTTTACCGCTAACTCATAGCTGTGTGATGTAAATCTCAGAGGTTGTGATGCACAAACAAAAAATGTCAGTATCGGAGATTACCTGCTGCGAAGGCCTATCTGAATACATGTAAAAATATATAGGCCATCCCCTTTCGCCTCGCTGCATTAATTTCTGGGTTATATACGAATATGCAGGTGGCTGTTTCCCATTCAGCACACTTAAGGCCAAGTGCGCTGACGTAGTACACACTGTGGTAGCATGTTTTGACGTAAGACACAAAGTTAACAAGTATGTAAAGAGCCTATGTGCGCAGCTATTTCATGGAAACAGTGGGACACGCTTCATGTCTGAAGAAGTAAACCAGTGACACGCTTGGACTGTGCTGTCATTTTTGTTAGCTGTGCTTGGGGTTGTCCTTTGCTGTAGCCTAAGCTGTGCGCTGTAGCCTAGGCTGTGCACTGTAGCCTAAGCTGTGCGCTGTAGCCTAAGCTGTGCTCTGTAGTCTAGGCTGTGTGCTGTAGCCAAAGCTGTGCTCTGTAGTCTAGGCTGTGCACTGTAGCCTAAGCTGTGCGCTGTAGCCTAAGCTGTGTGCTTTAGCCTAAGCCATGTAAACATTCCTTATGCAACTTTATGCATTTATATTGAAACAACTTTGGAGGCAAGTTGTGCTCCAATGAGCTTCCACATGTTCAATGGAAACTTTATTATTTCCTGACGCAATGCATTGTGGTCTATAGCCAAAGAATGTTTCTATGTAGTGCATATTAAGCAAGCTGCACTTGGCGTATTTCAGGAAAGGGACACAGCCTTGAATACTTGCGCTAGGTGCATAAACACGCCAAGTGTGGTAGTCTGTGAGAGCGGTTTTCCACTGCATTAGGTTCCATGTGTTTGGTCCTAAAAATTCAGTACTTTACCTTTTCCATTGATTTCCGGTCAGGTACCAGTAACAAAAGTACCTGACCAAACGAGGTACTTTTTTGGTGCTTTGGGGCGGGACTTGCTAATTTGTTTATTGTCAGTTGCACGTGAAAATAACCTGCCTCTCAAAAACAAAGAACATCCACCATCCTGAAAAAGACTACAGTAGTCATGACCTCAGAAAGCAAGAATAAGCGTAGTAAAGAATAAGTAATAATAATGGATCCGTGGACAAATGAAGAAATGCAAACATTAATTGCAATCCGGTCGGATTCAACGAGATGTGGCTGGCACAAAAAGAAATAAAAAAGCATTTGCTATAATATGCTAGGGCTGCACGATATTGGCAAAATTTCAAATATTGTGATGTGATTTTGTTGCAATATGTACTGGGATATATATAAAGCAAAAAATGAGTTCAAAATAAATACATTTTTCACAAACATCTAGGAATGATTTAAACAGCAAGAATGAAAATGATTTTGTTTGGCTTAGAGAGCAATGCAGACATCATGTACTGTAAATGCAATGGCGGTATAATTTTTTAAACATATACTGGATAATTTTGAAGAGGAACAACCATTGAAATTGCAAAGTCTTGTTTCCAATGACAGAGTAAAAATGTCTTAATGAGACTTAAATCCCCTGTGCTATGATGTCCGGACAGTATGAAAAAGTCTGATCTCAACCCAGCTGACTATCACGTCCCTTGAGAAGTACATTTGCATAACATGCAATGCTGGTATGAATTGCCCAGCCCTTTATATACTGTAGTCATGTTTCGAATCCAGTATAAAATGCCCTTCCTTATGTTGGGATGATGTGCTGTGACCGTGGGTAGTAAATTAGTTTTGTGACACTGCTGTTGGTTGAATCAATCAGCTGCAAAATGCCCCCGGCAGTATTCATTAAAGTTTTCAGATCATTGGAGTCTTTAGTAATATTATAAGGAGAAATCAACCCATGAAAACGGTGGATCACAGCCTCCTCCTGCCAGCCCTCTTTACTGCATCACCAGATGAACTCCTCAGGGGAGAGGACCTCAGTTCAGTGCCAGGAGTAGCGGGAGGTCATCAACCACTACAAGGATGTGTTCTCCAGGCTTCACCTACTCCATCCAGCACCACATTCAGAGAGCCCCAGGGACTGGCATCTTCCAAAGGCCTTAGTGAATCCCACAAGGTCAAAGATGCACCAGCTCGGTGTGATCAAGGATTTCCAGTGGTACAGTGTCATCGTGATGGAACTGAAGCTGAACAGGACCCCGCAGTGCTGCAATGACTTCTCCCAGGTGAACAATGTTGTCCGATTTAACAGCTACCTCATGTCTTGCATGGGTATGAACTGGTCACGTGTCTAGGTAAAGCCCACTTCATATCCTCCCTAGAACTCACCAACAGTTACTGGCAATCACCCTTCAGCCTGGCTGCTTTGGAGAAGATGCTCATCAGCACACCCCATGGCCACTAGCAGTACTGCATCCTCCCTTTTGGTTTTCATAATGCACCTGCCATTTTCCTGACACTTATGGAAATTGTACTTTGCCCTCACTAATGGTATGTGGCAGCATACCTAGACAATGTTTCATGCATGCTGACAGCTGGGAAAAGCAACTCCCTGGAGAGTGTTAGACTGGAAGGCAGGACTCGCAGCCAGCCCTGCCACGTGCTACCTAGAATCCCAAAAAATGCCTTGGGATTTTCCTCGCTCTGTCAGGAAGAACCAGGCAGGAGCCTTTCTGGGAATGGCAGGGTATTATTGTTGTTTTGTTCTCAACATCTCCTCTACAGCCCCCCCCCCCCCTGCCCTTCACAGATCACCCAGAAGAGCCAGCCCAATCATGTATAGTGGAAGGAGGATGTCTTTCTTGTTAAATGAAGAAGAGGAGTTCCCTGATCTTGGTGACGTTGTGCAGCACCTCACTGTGGTGTCTTGGTCCGTAATTTGCTGAATATGTAGCCCCTGGGCATTGGATAGTTTGATATGGATTAATAGAGTGTCAAGCTTTAACCACCGGTAATTTTTACCTCTGCAGATATTTAAGGAGCATGGTGTACATTTACGTTTAATTAATTTAGCAGACACTTTTATCCAAAGCAACGTATGTTTTTGAAAAGCAGGACTACCCCGTCCATGGAGCAACTGAGGATTAAGGGCCTTGGTCAAGGGCCCGGCAACGAAATCACTCTGTCAGCCCTCAGATTTTATTTAAAATTATTTATAACAAAGATTCTGAATCTGGACCATTTGAAGGCACATCATCCAACATGGTTAGACACGCAGAGAACAATGTCTACAACCGTGTCTTGCTGAAAATGGACATTCGGCTAATACATGGCTCCGCATTAAGCATGGTTGCTTAATGTCTGCGCTGTGACAGGTCACCCTTCACAACTAATAAGATATCAGAAATTTGATTTCACTGCTGAGTGTCTTTAGAAAATGTAAACATGCCGGAGTGGTTGCATAGCCCCCTTACCAGTTGGAATTACTGAGCTGAATTCAAGATGGCCCCCTTCAGGGTATTCATGCATACCTCACAGATACACAGGTATGTATTTCTTTACGATAAGCATGTCTTTCTGTATGTATGTATTTTTATTATTAGGTGTTCTTACGCGTCTCTCCTGGCCACCACAAGTTGACTCCTTGATGGACAGACACATATTACTCTCTAAGAAAAAACCATGTTAATTGAGCTAACTGTCTGTGGCCGGTTATAACACGGTGCGCTATTTTCTTGGTTCCTAGAGTAGATCGTATTAAAAATAACATAGAACAACGCGCATTAACTTACATACAGTAGTTTACATCTACCAAGCAAAAACAAACAGCGGCCTTTCCACATGTAATTCCCACTAAACAATACAGGAGATTGAAGTTAAAAAAGGAAGAAATTATTTTGGGTCCTAACGATAATGTGTGCATGTTTTTATGTCAAAACAAAATATAATATTTACATATATAAATATATTTTAAAAAATCTTGCGTGAATAACAGTGAAGCGACTTTTGTGGGACTGGTGGGTGTTGGTGCGCAGCTTGTTGGGAGGGGGGCCGGAGCTGCTGCCTGCCATTTAAAGTCACGGTCTCTCTAGTGGAATGCACGTCCCCGGCGCAGCAGGACAGTGTTCCGACTGTATATACTTTATTTTTAACCCGCGGGGAGGGTCGGACGGCGGTGGAGGGGAACAGACTGCTGTCCCTCTATCTCTGCAGCCGCAGCCGCAGTCGCAGCCGCCCCGCCCATCGCGACATTCGCTCCGCTCTCTCCGGTGCTGCGACTCCGCCCGGCCGCTCCAGTCGCGATGGGATTGTAACTGGCGAAGTTAAAATATATATATATATAATCCAAGGAGATTAAAATAAGTCAAAGGAACTGCCAAAGAAGAATATACTTTCATTTGTAGGAGTTCATTCCGTTTGCTTGTAAGTGCTTGTAAGTTTTTATTCTTTGTTTGAAAATGCGTGATTAATTTGTTTATGAAACGTTTGCTCGGTGTGAATCCGTATATCGTTTCGCGATAATTACGGATATTTAACTAGAGATGGTGTAAAGGGGTGTTTAAATGTTTTGGTTTATTTATACTTGTCACTAAATTCAGTGATGAGTTGCTTGTTAGTCGTTTTAGATATCTAAAAATATGTATTTTAGGTTTATACTAAACTGATGGCAAGTTATTTCCGACGCTTTTCTGTTGGGGTGCACTTTTGATGTATTTTTTCTGAGAACTAACCCTAACCCTAACTCTTGTGACTTCCAATTTATTTATTTATTTTTTCGACAAACTAACGGCTCCTGGGTTAACTCGGGCAGCAGATATTTAGAAGTATTTATTTCGTCCCGTCGAAACTAAAAAAAAAATCATTTTAAATTAATATTTTGTGGAGACAGTTTTATGCTGAAACATAGAGGTTTTGTATTGTTTTAAGTTGTAATACTGTTGCAGTGTATTTTATTACGTATTTTTATAAAATGCCCACCTGTCGCACATATGAAATATGAAGGACATTTGCTTAATATGTAGTATTTTGAAATAGTACTATTATTGAAATTTATATCATTGCTTAAGATATGAGTTGAAGCGTTAATTATTTTTTTGCTATTTCATTTTGAAATCTGCTACGAAGAATATACTGTCTTGGATTATTTTTCGGTATTTATTATACAGTATGTTTTAGAAGAATTACTTATTTTTACACTTCATAAAATTTGCTAACATATTCAGTGTTATGTCTTGTTGATAAATGTCATGACGCCTGTAGAGTATGAAACAGTCCTTACTAGTACATATTTTTACAAGTTTTGTCTGTATTGTAAATATCATGGTATTTTTCTGGATAATACAGTGAATATGTTCAACAAAAGAATAACATTTATTTACTATATCCGTCCATTACTTATTTAATTTACCATTTTACGTTTATGTAACAACTTTAAGGTGTAAAAGGTAAAATCTCACGCCTGCTTGGTGTCACCTTCACTACCACCTGCCCTGGCTGCTGGTCTCCATCCTATTAATCCATCTAGATAAACTGTGGCACATTCTGACGGTCTTGTTCATAACCTCGAGCGGCGTGAAAGGAGAGCGACAACCTTCTAGATGAACATTCAAAGTGGAATTCCGGAAGAGATTTCATTTCATTCTACTGACTCCTGATTAGTTTGGCTGTCGCTCTTTTGTGGATATATAATCAGTGCCTGTTTTCATCCGTAGGGTGTCTTTCTTTTGTCTTTCTCTCGTTTAGCCCGAGATATAACCGCAGTGAATTAAAAGCTGAAGTTTAAAATACTTTTGTATATAGTGACCTATATTTTAACTTTTACGTAAGTGTTTTCCTGCAGAAATACTTTGCCCTTGAGCATTAACATTGCATCATTATTGGGATTTTATTGGGATGCTTTTGCTGTTCTGTAGCCTTTTGGTCGGTTGCTTTAATGTATGTATTTTATAGCTTTCCAGAAAAGCCATGAATAGAGCCATAAATAAATATTAAGCCCGTCAGCTTAATATTTCCTGGGAAGCCTGTCAGCTTGGCACACTGATGTGTATCTTATATGGCTTTGGCTCATGGTGTGGAGACATTGGCCCTTGTCACCCTCTGAAGTACGATATCCCTGCAGGTCACTTCGAGACACTGGATCTTAAAAATCCCAGCTTATGATGAACTGTATAAAGGGAGCTGCAGTTGCATTTTTGGTAACCGTAGTAACATGTTTACATGTTCGTGAATTGCCATTGGATTTTGCCTTTTGACTATTGTTTATGCTGAAGGATATTAATTGAGGTAGGATTTGACTGTTAGATGGTGTCTGGTTTTTCTTCAGATCTCAGTTCTATTTATTAAACCCTGTCGAAGAAGTAATATTTATTTTACAAGCTACTTCAACTGCGTCTGTTAAGCCTGTGTTATTCCGACTTGTGAGAATGTTTGAGGAGTTTTTCTTGGCCTTGCGGGATCAGCGTATAATGTGTGTGTGGTTTAGTGGTCATGTGCTTATCTTTGGAGTGTTGTTGGGTGCGTATATGAGTAATACAGAGAATTAGGCCGCAGTGGGGCATCCCAAATGTGTCATGTGCATGCTGATAAGAGGATTCCCAGTTGTGGGTGGAGCTCGGGGAATGGGGTCCTTCTCAGATAACACCCCCTCTGCACTGGGCAGATACTGAAGGAGACCCTGGCTGCTTGTAATGGAGTACGTGTCTGAAGAACCTCGTTAGCTTCACTGCTTCGTTAGCCCCCCCCCCCCCGTTTCCTAACCCACAGACTCAAATTATGTGTCACCTGGCAATTGAGTTGGATAAATTCATGAGCCACAACTGCATCTTTTAGCTTTTATTGTTTTGTGGCAGTTGAATTTCTCTGCCATTGAGGTATTTTTCGAGTGTGAACTCCAGACAAGAACTTAGAAGAATTTAAAGGTCGTTATGCCATTGTTTACAGGTAACAGTCACTTCCAAAATCTGTAGTGAAGCACCAACACACCATCATCGGTGGAGATGCATGTGTGGTATTGTTCAGACAGTCACCAGTAGGGGACAACACTGAGATGCTCGAAAGATCTTGACTGAACTATTTTAAAGCCAGGCCAAGTGGACAATCATCCAGTGATTTCCTACTTTGAGACCTGTGTTGAATTCTGACCTATAGATTAGTTATTTGATGTGGCTTGCTTTTTCTATCCTGGAAAATAGCAGTTCACCCCAGAATTTTAGAACTTTCAGTTTGTGTATGGTAGGGAGTCCCAAGGAGAAGCACAGTCGGCTCCGCTGAGGGAAAGCCCAGCCCTCGTGGCAGACCGATAAGAAAGAGCGGTAATAGCATGCTATGCGGAGATACGGCTATCGCAGTAACTAACCACGCTCACAAATTCACACGTCTGTAAATGCACCACACTGTCTCTGAATGACTCCTGGACACTGCATAGGTCTCGTTCAGATGCTGCGGTTTGCCATAGTTTTGAGAACCTACCCTGAAATAAATGTACCTTTTCAGGCTGCATACCTAAAAACAGATTCAGAGAATGTTTACTGGTGTTTTAATTCATTTTGAAGTGAAAGTGATTAATTGTCACGACACCACAACAAAATCAGCAGGGGGCTGCTAATTCAGCACCCAGGGAATAGGGCTTGGGGGCGGTACCTCAGTAGTCAGGGATTCAACACACTTCCCTAACCATTTGGTCAGCACTGCACTGTTGGGTGGGTGTACAGTATAAGATTGCTCTGCTGTTGAAGCCTCTTCTATTGTGTATCAAAAATGTTACCTTGAAAATCATTAAAGAATGAATGCTGTTGCTAATCAGAAGCCTTCTGCGTTTAAGCCTGTGTTTCAGGTGCTGTGACTCACCTCTGTAGACCGTCGCACTAGCAGCCTGAAGACTGCGCCCTGCTGTAGTCATGACCTCCACCACAGACTACGACAATGTGGAGATCACACAGCAGTACAGCCATGTCAACATGCGGTTTGAGCTCTCTGACGAGGAGCTGGACAACGACCACTCTTCAGCTCGCCGCTTTGAGCGCTCGCGCATCAAGGCCCTCGCAGGTGAGAGACCACTATATTGCGGCTGGGCAAAAGGGTGAATTTATCAAATGCACGTTCTCAGTCCTTCCTTAAGGACTCCATAATGTAGTTAGAAAGAGCTAGTTTTTTATTTTTTAAATCCAGTTAATTTTCATCTTTTTGTATTGGAGCCGTTTTTTCCAACCTGGTCCTCTGGGACCCCGCAGCCGGTCCACGTCATTGCTCCATCCCAGGGAACAACAATAGGAGCAAAAATGTGGACTGTTTGGCAGGGAGCTCAAGGGGAGCAAAAATGTGGACTGGCTGCGGGTCCCGGAGGATCGGACTGGCACTGCATTAGCGTTTTTCCTGTTGTTTACAGAAGTGACAATAATATAACACTCATGTAATGACTTTTACAGTGTTCTGGTGGGTTAGGGGGGCATGGCCCGACCCAGGCGATTAACAATACACTTAATACACTGTCCTTGCATGTAAATGCTGAAGGCTTGACCACCAGAAATCTTCTCCCTTTCTTCTTGCTTGTACCCCTTTTCTCCTCTGCACCTATATTCTGCCTTCATTAAGGTCATGTGAATATTCTCATTATAGAGCAAAACTAAAAATATTATGTTTCAGAGCATAATAGACTTTTACTGCATTTAATCTGCCCTTGACAGATTTCTCACTTTGAGTCATGTATACGTGTAATTCAGGTCCAGACCAAGATTTTGTTTCAACCAACCAGTTGAGCATAAAGAGTCACAGTCACAGAGGACTCAGCTGGTTGGTTTAAACAAAATCCTAGTCTGAACTTTTACTCTCTGGACCTGAATTTCCCAACTCTGGCGTACTTCTGTGTTCCCCATCTGCCACAGATGTCTAACGACACTGAATCCCTTTCCTCGCCCGGTGGGACGGATGGGAACATTCAGACATTCCCGGAATACTTATCTGACAGATCTGGGCAGCTGCCCCCTTACCCAATGTGTAACTGAGTTTCTGGGATATCTATTGGAGCCTCTGACCTCTAGCAGGCATGGGGGTCATTTGTCAAGTCTTTAAATAGTTTCAGCTCAGGGTTTGATGAAGGGATATGTAGTTTTCAAAGCCAAGCACAGTATTGTACTGGGGTATTAACTATTCCTAAAAACCCTTAGTAACTATTAGCAAGAATGTTGGTCTTAAGTACCCTCTCCGGTGATTTTTAATCTTTAAATGATTTGGGTTCCTCTGTGTAGGAGTTGCTGTTCAAGGTTTGCCGGCATGCTGATATCACTGCAGTGCAGTCAGTGCTGCCTTTCTGAAGTGCAGGCAGGCATGCATGTATACATATAAGTTCAGAGATGTGGGCACTCTCTCGCAGTCCCTCACAGTCTCACGCAGTCGCACAGATGGCCTGCGGGCCTCTTACAAACGCAGCGCTGCAATGCCAGAGACAAGGCGTGCATATCGACGGACACTCGCATGCGGAGTGCCTCCCACACAAACGGATGCCTACACAGCCTACCCGCGTGTATTGAAGAGGATCTTCCTGCGCTCCACCGTAATGGTGCCGACGCAGAGCTGGAGGGAGTGGGCTGAGTGGTTTTCTGAGGGATGCACGTGTTCAGCGACATATTCTATGCGTGGCTGGGGTGCTGAGGAGAGTAGTGCATTGACTGGAAGGCTGAAAGGAGGAGCAGTGCTTCATCACGGGAGTAAGGAGAGCGAGCGCGTGCAGGGGGGAGTGTGAAGGGGACAGACGTAGAGCAGAGGAGAGGAGGAAGGATGCAGCACACTGCCAGCTCCGCACAGCCACATCTGTGGGTCAAGATGAGCAGCCACTGCCTGTATCGCGCTCCTGTCTGCCAAGATCGGCTACAGGAGGTCAAGGTCTGCCTGAAGACTGGGCGGGAGGAGCTTGGCAGAGCTGCTGGAGGTGACGGGGAGCAGGCCGGCTGTCCGCGTGCTAACGTCAAGGCGCCGCCAGGCTGGGTGAGGTTGGGGAACCGGAGTAGGAGCACACCCCCTATCCACAGGGCCCGGCAGTGCAGCCCATACGCCAGGCTACAGCTAGAACAGCAACCTGAGAAGAATGGCACGTTCCAAACAATGCCTTGTTCAGGGGCTGCAGGGATCCCCTCCCATTCCTCTTCTCCGTTCTCCTCTTCTTGCTGCGCCCCAGGACATCATAGGCCACCGGCACCGATGTCGGACCTGCCTCGAAATATGAGGCAGTCTAACTGGATGAGCTGCAGTGCCTCCAGCATTTCCTTCCCCTCCATTCTGGACGGTCGCTTCAGGCAGCTGCAAGGTATTATCCACTTCAGGCGGAATGCTGGTCTCCTCGTACAGGGCTGTTTCTGATGGAGTGATACGAGAGCTTAGGGAGTGTTCATTCTGTGCTTTTAAGAAACAGAGGACCAGCCAAGTAGAGTGGTGCTTTTAAATACATTTGTCATGTATTTACATTGGTGACCAAAATTGTGGAAACACTTCCAGTTTATAGAGGTTGCAGAACTTTATTCCAGTTACTTATTTAACATTCCTTGATTGTTTATGAACGTTGCTGCCAATATTTTTGTAGTCATTTTTAAATTGTATACTGGGTGTTTCCACAATTTTGGCCACTAGTGTATTTGTTTGGAAACCGGAGTACTCAAGTTTTTCATTTGCAAACATCTCAGGTGTCCCATCTCACTGAAAGAGAGGAGGCTGATATTCTGTTCGTTGTTCAGTTATTTTTTATTATAAAATTAAATGAGAAATGACAGTATTGGCAGGTTAATAGTGTAATAGCATCTTAGTTTTTGCTTGGGATACCAGTTTAAAAGCTGCATACTTTTGTCTTCCACATCCTCTTGCTTAGTTCATTGGAAGATTCATTGTTGTGTTAGTTGACTGTTCCTTGTTATTTTATCCTTTCATTGGCTTTAAATATCATCCTGAGCGCAATTTAAAAACTTAATATTAATAACGACCAACCAGATCTTCTTGACAATATACGCGCAGCGTAACTTCAGCTTTTCTAATTTTGGGAAGTTTTTCTTTGGAGTACGGCCATCTTCCATGATGTGTTTGCGTTAGATGACGCGCATGACAGCGCACCCTGGTGGCCCTGCTGCATCAGCACAGGAGTAAAAAGGCTCACTGCCCAGAACCGTCGCTGAGTATATTTTTTGATGACCGTGCAGCACATGTCCCAGAGTTATACATTTAAAAGGAATCTTTTGAAATATTTCAAGGGCCTTGGCTTTTCTTGTGTGTTCGATAGTTTACGAATGAACTCTCTGTCGGGGATGTAAACAGAGTGTTTGTGTATCGCACTGAGGATCGTTTGTTACCTCATTGATTCTCAGAGGTGATTTTCTGTTACTCAGAGTAAGGACTTCAAGTTGACTTCATGTTTTCTGCTGCCCCTCTCCAATTTTAGAATGTCTGTTTGTCTATCTACTATACCAGTGTTTCTCAATCTGGTTCTTTCGAACCCACAGACGGTGCACATTTTTGCTCCCTTCCAGCTCCCGATAAAACGTGGACTGTATGCATGTTCTATAGCATATCCAGTACAGGGTCACGGTGAGCCTGGGGCCTGTCCCAAGTAATTCAGGGTGTGGGGAGGGGGACAGCCGAGTTGGGATGCCAGGCCAAGTCACATCAGCACAAGCTTTTGGATTTCAGAACGAGAGCAGAGTCTGAGGAGAAACCACACGAAGCAGGGGGCACTTTGAGCCACCAGGAGGCCGAGTCCTTCATGTTCTGTTCTCATTAGAATCCTAGGCAAACCCCACTTTTCCGTTTAACCTCCAATGCTTACATTTTGTATGTAATCTAGATATTCACCTTCTTATTAATCCAAGGATTCTTACCTCTTACCAAATTAAGACTCAATATGCAAACCTGTTATGTCATTCACTCCTCTAACCTTGTTTTGTTCCTCAAGCCGTTTGCTTACATTCTCATTATGCTGTCCCTATCTTCTTAAGTAGATATTTAATCCTTATTATGCCACTTTGGGAATTCGACTTAGAAATAGTTGGACTACTAGACTTCTACTAAGAACTGACTTGGAAAATTCAGGGAAATCCTATCAGTACGAATTATCTGGTTGGTAAGTCATGGTTGCTGGGTCTTAAAATGAGATGGACAACATGCCATGAGGCATGAGATTATTAGTAAACCTCAGTACCAGAGCTGTTGCAAAATATGTCATATTATACAGGATACGTAGCTAAATATTTTACAGCTTGTAACTGTAAAAGGCCGTGTACATTTAATTATTCCCTGAGACGTCCTTAACAGCCTGATATTGTCAGTTGTTAGGAACATGCATGGGTAACTTCAAGGCTAATGAACTCCAATTTGAGAATATTCTGAATGACAAGACCTATTATTTAGACTAGCATTTCATTCTTCTGAAAAGTACAGCGCATCAATAGACTGTATTTTTCTTTATTTAGAATAATGCCTGGGAGTTGTTAGTAATAAGGGACTTTCGGAATGTTTCTGATATTCTCCTCTGTCCCAGCAGACCAGGCCTAAAAGCGTACATTCTTCATCCTCTTGGCCTCTCCCTCCTTCCCTCCCTCCCTAGCTCCCTCCCTCTTTCTCTTTTAGTCTGCAGCTTAATGCTGTGAATCATTTATTTTAGAATTCATTAAAGATGCACAATTTTGCATCTGTATGTTGGGGATGGGGTTTACATTTTACAACATCGGGCATTATAAAGGAATCTGAGCAGGAAGCAAGCTTTTCATACCCTTCCGTGTCATAATGGACACGCACACGCGTGTGTACATGTGCACACACACTGCGTATCACTACCAGTACTCATGTACACAACTGTGTCATCTGCTAGGAATTTCCAGCATCGCAGGCAAACTGAAATATACATAAAAATGTATGAACCAAAACACATTGATGTCCGTGTGCAGTTCCTATGATGGTACTTATCTATTATTTTCAATGGATCTTAATACCTGTACAGCGACAGTAAAATACCAGGAGCTGGTGAGCCTGGCCTTTATCCCTGTATGATGATTTGCAAGAAAAAATCAGACCTTCACTTCTCATTTCTTGTTTTTCAGTACTGCTCTTTAGGGTGGGTTAGGTGTTTCATTGGGTAGCACTGCTGCCTAACATCTGTATTGCTGTGAGTTCAAATCACGTCTTCGCTCTGTGTGTGTGGAGTTGACAGCGATGTTGGACTAACTCTCGCAGCCAAAAACGTCAATATTAGCATTTTTCATTATGTTAAGGGGAGGTATGAATCTCTGTTTGTTATGCAATGTGGTGAGTATTAGGAAATTCAGATGAATCACTTCGCATGAAAACATACGATACAAATAAAGCCATATTGTTTCTTGGGCCCTATTAGATGAGCGAGAGGCAGTGCAGAAGAAGACCTTTACAAAATGGGTGAATTCAATCCTTTCACGGGTAAACTGCCGGATCTCGGACTTGTACCACGATCTGCGGGATGGACGCATGCTGATCAAGCTGTTGGAAGTGCTCTCCGGGGAGTATCTGGCAAGTGCCTGTGCCTTTTTCTCCAGCGTCACTGCCTGATCCGTACCTGCGCTTCTGCCATCACGCTGAACCTCTTGTTTCTCACTGTGCCGGCCTCTTATTCAGCCAAAGCCAACGAAGGGCCGCATGCGGATCCACTGCCTGGAGAACGTGGACAAGGCGCTGCAGTTCCTCAAGGAGCAGAGGGTGCACCTGGAGAACATGGGCTCCCACGACATCGTCGACGGCAACCACCGTCTCATCCTGGGCCTGATCTGGACCATCATCCTGCGTTTCCAGGTCAGCCAGCTGAGACTGTGCTGAAATCGCTCCTGGGTAGATTGTTATTGCTCGAGCCCCTGGAACAATGTTATCGCATGCAAGCACCATGCTGTGGGTATTTTTAGATTCACTCCTAGAGGTTGGGGGACCATGTTTATTTTTATACCATCGTTCGGCTGACATCTTTATTTTTAGCTTTTTTTCTGTAGTGTGCTTGCATTATTTAAGCTTTTAGAAATTCCAGGGTTAAAATGCCTTCCCCCTTTAGTTCTCGCATGAAACGTTATATTCAGGCATGTGCCATTTATTCCAACTTTATTCTCTGTTTCTTTTAGTTCCCTGCATCAGAAAAATCCTACCCTATACTTAATGATGGAAATATAAGTGTTGCGTTAATTTAACTATGTCGAACACGTCTCTGGAGATTCTCCCGCTTATGTCCGTCCCGCGTTAGATGTGATGCTTTTTGATGTCATTATTAAAACCTCTGTTACTGTTCTGTTCACAGATTCAGGACATTGTAGTGCAGGCAGATCACAAGGAAACGCGCTCAGCAAAGGATGCTCTGTTACTGTGGTGCCAGATGAAGACAGCAGGGTGATTTGGATTAAAAAATGATCGTCGTTTTAATAGTGACTGGGGAGGTTGATTAGCAGCAGAGGTTCAGTGTTGTTGGCTATAAATAGACACATAGAAATATAATTAGACAAATACAAATGGTGATTAGCCTGTATGTTTGTTCATCCTCTTTTTTCACAGATACCCGAATGTCAACATCACCAACTTCACAACCAGCTGGAAAGATGGGATGGCATTTAATGCCCTAATTCACAAACACAGGTAAGATGTAAAAGGCATGGTACTATATGCCTGCATACCTGTATATATTGTAGGAACTTTATCCATCTTCTCTTTCTCTCATTTGCTCTCTTCCCTGTTTCTTGTGCTTCCGATATTCAGGCCAGACATTGTGGACTATCCCAAACTCAAGGTCTCCAACCCCATCCACAATCTCCAGCAGGCCTTCAATGTGGCAGAGCAGAAACTGGGAATAACTAAACTTCTCGACCCAGAAGGTAGGCAACATTCTCCAAAGTTGCCCGGGGAGTGCTGGTTTTGCGGTAGGAGCATGTCGAAAAGGAGTCCAAATAATTTCTCTTACGTTTCTCATTTCTGCCTGCCATCCTCACAGATGTATTTACTGAGAATCCTGACGAGAAGTCCATCATCACCTATGTTGTGGCTTTTTACCATTATTTCTCCAAGATGAAAGCACTGGCAGTAGAAGGGAAGCGAGCAGGGAAGGTAATGACATCATCCATCCATCCATTTTCCAAGCCGCTTATCCTTACTGGGTTGCGGGGGGTCCGGAGCCTATCCCGGAAGCAATGGGCACGAGGCAGGGAACAACCCAG
>JAODJX010000027.1:11961263-12024289 GCA_026776945.1 Isichthys henryi
AGGAAACCCCACGACGACATGGGGAGAACATGCAAACTCCACACACATGTGACCCAGGCGGGGATTCGAACCCGGGTTTCAGAGGTGTGAGGCGACAGTGCTAACCACTGCACCACCATGCCGCCCACGTAATGACATCAGTTTAGATGAAATAATTAGATACATGTGAAAAAAAAATCCACTTCGGAATCCTTAATTGAAACAGCAATACCACCTGCTAGGATGAGCTTTGAGGTTAAACAAGACCTTTGTAAACAAAACTACATATCGTCCTGACTAATGTCTTGTATTTTCTTGCAGGTGCTTGACAGCGCAATTGAGACAGAGAGAATGATTCACAAATATGATAGTCTAACATCTGATCTTCTGACATGGATTGAGCAAACTATAATTGTTCTGAACAACCGCAAGCTTGCCAACTCTTTGACTGGTGTCCAACAACAGCTGCAAGCATTCAATTCATATCGCACAGTGGAAAAACCCCCAAAGTAGGTGCATCTGGCCTGGACAGTTCATACAGTTATATTCATTTCCCAATATGAATTCTGCTTATTTTAATAATTCAAATTAACATTACACGGCGGTGTAGCCATTTGATGTTTGAACCATTCGGAATTCTGTCTGTCTTGAACAATGGAGACAATGAATGCATTGCAAAGTAACAAAGAGAACTCTAACATTTTTAATGCATGCACTGAAAGTATGCGTCCATCCATGTTAAGTTCCCCAGAAAAAGACAGGAATGGTCCGAAAGGACCAGCTTGAGAGTTGGGTTACATTCATAATTTTCTTGGTGATACACATTTATGCACAAAGGCTAGTGAGCAGTAGGTTTCCACAGACTTCTGCTCCCATTTCACACTTCAGTTAACTTCATATCCAGTCAGAAACAGGTAGCGATTATCCTCACCTTCAGAACAAATAGACGATATTCTAACAGGCTTATATATCCTGGACCTGCAAACGGCGTGTCGTAAGTTTTTCAGTTAATGGGGCTTTTAAATTCTTTTATATTTCAAAATAATGGGCTTCCCTACATGCTCTATGAAAGAGTTGGCTGATGGTTAAATGAACTGGCTGTAACACAACAGAGGTTGAACAGTTTCTTACAGGCTATCTGACCTGAAATCTCTAGGTTCCAGGAGAAGGGCAACCTGGAGGTCTTGCTGTTCACCATCCAGAGTCGCATGAGGGCGAACAACCAGAGAGTTTACACGCCACGAGAAGGAGCACTGGTAGCTGACATTAACAGGGTAACGGACCAGTGCAGTCACCCCGTGCTCTTTTGCAGTATGTGAATGTTATTGTGTTCTCATATATGGCTGGTAACCCTGTCATGTTTCCATTCATGTGTCTGTGCAGGCATGGGAATGTTTGGAGCGAGCCGAGAATGAACGGGAGAGGGTCCTGAGGGAAGAACTTATCCGACAAGAGAAACTGGAGCAGATGGCAAGGCGTTTTGACAGGAAGGCGGCCATGAGGGAGACCTGGCTAATTGAGAACCAGCGGCTAGTGTCACAGGTAGTGATTTACATCTCTGTGTATGTGCTGTATTGCGGAGGTATAGTCTACAGCAGGGGCGCCCAACTCCAGTCCTTGGGGACCAGAGCCCTGCACATTTGTGGGTTTCCCCTCATTTAACACACCTGATTCGACTCCTTCTGCTAATTACATCACAGCTCTTGAGCTGAATCATTTGTGGTGGAACAGGCAAAGAACTAAGCTACACAGGGCTCCAGCCCCCCAGGACTGGAGTTGGGCACCTCTGGTCTACAGTATAAGTGCAGGGATCCCCTATAATTTTTTCTTGAAGGGGAAACATTCCATAAGCAGCCCAGATCCAAGACTGAATGCCGGGGGTTGAGGGTTGATCATGCAGTTGGAATTAAATTGTTCTTCATTCCCAATGTGGACGGCTATTCGCCTATTGAGTATCCCTGATCTAATGCACTAGTGACACTCATACACGTTGACAAATAAGAATATGTAAATTTCCATGTAAGTTAAAATAACCTTGGATGTTATGGCGGATATGACATTTTTGATCTGCTCTGAAACACGCGTCCTGCTACTTTCAAGGACAACTTTGGGTATGACCTGCCTGCTGTGGAGGCAGCAAAGAAGAAGCACGATGCAATTGAGACCGACATCAAAGCATATAAGGAACGGGTACAGGGCCTGGAGGCCATGTCCCTGGCCCTGGAGTCTGCCAACTACCACGATACCAAGCGCATTGATGCACGCAAGGACAATGTCCTGCGACTTTGGGACTATCTGCAGGAGCTTCTGATTGCTAGGCGGGGACGTCTGGAGAAGAATCTCACCTTACAGAAGATATTTCAGGAGATGCTCCACATCATTAGCTGGATGGATGAAGTGAAGGTATAAAAGCTGCGTTGTTGCTTATGGTTACATTATCAGCATTGATACCACAGCTTTGGAACATACTATTTTCTTATTGGTCCAGAGATGTCACATGGGTGTTGATTGTTTTCATTTAACCGCACAGGTAGTTCCAGTAGCCTAATAACAATTTTATTGCGTTCTAATGTTTTATTAAACACGTTAATATAAAAACCAGTGCGACTTTTTGCTCATAAATAAGCAGTTATTCTTATGAGCGTAATTTTCCTCGGTTTTCACAATGTCTGTTGACAGTTTCTTTGATAACTTAGCATACCTGCTACTTCCAGTGAGTAGCCTAGCCAGCTGTTGTATCCTTATAGAGACTATATTCTTAAGAGCACATTGGCACATTATTAAATGTTCATTGAAATAATTTTCATCTGAAAAATTAACCGGGACTAGTTTATTCTATTATTATTTTTAGCTTGTTAGCTGTTGTTTAAGCAGGATAAACTACTTCAACGTGTACGGTTATATGATAATAATCACGCTCCGACTCGGTTAGCATTACAACAAAGTTGTTGTCGATTATTTTCGCATATCCGCACATCCTGTCCTGGTTGATCCCTTATATATTATGCTTAGAAGCACCGGATTCAGAGGTCGGGCCTTACTTTCTTATGCCTTTTTGTCATGGTTTGCGCCCAGGCTCGTCTCCTCTCGCCAGATTTCGGTAAGCATTTGCTCGAAGTGGAGGACCTTCTGCAGAAGCATGCGCTTGTGGAAGCTGATATTGCCATGCAGGATGAGAGAGTGAGTTCTGCCAGTGTGGCAACACTCAAGTTTGCCAACGGAGACAGTAAGTAAAGGGCATCTTGAATCCCAAAATAAAATATAACATATAACTATTAAATATTGCAGGTCCATGCAATAATCTATGCATGTATATCACTCCTGTCCCCCAGGCTACAAGCCATGTGACCCACAGGTAATCCGAGACCGGGTGCAACATTTGGAATTGTGCTATCAAGAACTTTGTGCTCTTGCGTCCCAGCGCAAAGCCCGTCTACATCAATCCAGACGTCTGTGGAACTTCTTTTGGGAAACGGCGGAGCTCGAGAGTTGGATCAAAGAGAAGGAGCATATCTTCTCTTCAATGGATTATGGCAAGGATCTAACAAGTGTGCTGGTGCTCCAGAGTAAACATAATGCCTTTGAGGATGAACTGGGAGCTAGACGTGCCCACCTGCAGCAGGTCATGGATGAAGGAGACAAGATGGTCCAGGCTAGACACTTTGGGACACCTGGAATCCAACAACATATGGCAGATGTGCACAGACAATGGCAACAACTAGAAGACTTGGCTGCATTCCGGAAAAGAAACCTCCAGGACACACAGAAATTCTTCCAGATCCAAGGTGACGCAGATGACCTCAAGACGTGTCTACTAGATGGTCGGAAGCAAATGATGAGTAGCGATCTAGGTCATGATGAGTATACCACCCAGAGGCTGTTTCGGAAACACCGAAACCTACAGGATGAGTTGGCAAAGAATGCTGCTACTGTTGATGCACTTTTTAAGCAGGCTAACAGCCTCCCAGAAGAACTACGCAACACACCAGATATCCAGAGACGACTGACAGATATCCGGGACCTGTACATGGAGCTCCTTTCACTGTCGGATCAACGCAAGAAAAAGCTAGAAGACGCCATGGCTCTGTACACCATCTTCAGTGAGTCAGATGCTTGTGAGCTTTGGATGAGTCAGAAGGAGACATGGCTGGTGGGACTGGAGACCCCAGAGAAGCTGGAGGATCTTGAAGTTGTGCAAAACAGGTATGATGAATAGATACATACTAATTGTTTCAGGCTTGATTTTTGTTAGTGAATATTGAAAATGATCTTCCCTTTGATTCTTTATCACATAAATACAGAAAGTTATGATTGTTTGTATTAATTCATGTCAGATGATGCTCTGTTACCTGCAAATTCTACAGATTGAGTATCCTTGCTCAAGAGATGGGGAATGTCCAGTCACGTGTAGATGATGTGAATAATGCTGCCAAGCTGTTGGAAGACAGCAGACACCCCAGCATGAAGGAGGTACAAGAATGTCAGGTGCATCTCAATAAGAGGTGAGAATAGAAACATTTTCTATTTGGGGTGGACAGTCTTTGTGAAATATATTTCAGCTGAATGACGCTGAGACTGCGTTGCGTCTTTTCTCAGGTGGGATGCCTTCAAAGCGATGGTAGAGGACAAGAAACACAAAGTGGACTCTGCTCTTAGCCTCCACAACTATGGATTAGAATGTGACGAGACAAAAGCCTGGATCAAAGACAAGACACGCGTCATTGAGTCCACACAGGACCTTGGCAATGACCTTGCTGCAGTGATGACCATCCAAAGGAAGCTGTATGGGATGGAAAGGGACTTAGCAGCCATTGAAGACAAGCTTGCCTTCCTGCAGGGTGAAGCCAGCTTGCTAGCCAAGGATCACCCTGAGAATGCAGACGACATTTTCAGCAGACTGTGGACATTGGGCCAAGCTTGGGATGAGCTGAAGGCTACACTGAAGGCCAGGGAAGAGTCACTAGGTGAAGTTAGCAAACTGCAGACCTTCCTGCAGGATTTGGACGACTTCCAGTCTTGGCTGTTTAAGACTCAGAAGGCAATAGCGTCAGACGAAATGCCAACCACACTTCCAGAGGCGGAGCAGCTGTTGGATTTACACGCAGCTGTACAAACTGATATGTACAATCATGAAGAAGATTACCACTGTTTAAAAGACACTGGGATCGTAGTGACCCAGGATAAGACAGATCCACAATACCAGCAGCTGGAGCAGAGGCTGAAGGGCTTGGATACTGGCTGGGGGGAACTGCATAAAATATGGGACAGTCGCAAGAACTTTCTGGAACAGGGCTTGGGCTTTCAGCAGTTTATGAGGGATGCCAAGCAGTCTGAGGCCGTCCTTAACAATCAGGTGCACATTCACGGACATTTTGAAGCCATTGGCAGTGCCTTTGTACTTATGTCACATGGATATATTGCCCTTCTAGTTGGAAGTAGGCTACTTAGTGACCCATGAGAAAAACTGAGAAACTAAAGAACACTAATTTAGGCTTACATACAAAGACAAAATTTGGGTTGTAAACTTGAAGTACATTATGATACTTTAACAGAGCATGTTTTCATTATTTGAAATTCTATGTTAGTATTAATCTGTGCCTGTTATTAACCTATTTCATAACACCACCTGACCTTGCTGTACTGTGTCACTTACCCAAACTGGTACCAGGAGTACACACTGGCCCACGCAGAGCATGCAGGCACCCTCGATGGAGCAGAGCAAGTTCTTCGAAAGCATGAGGACTTCGTTACCACAATGGACGCTAACAGAGAAAAGATTTTGAACACTTTGGACGGTGGACAAAAATTAGTGGAGAGTGGAAACCTCTATTCCGAGAGAATCAAAAACAAGATGGAATCTATTGAGGACAGGTTGGTCTATTATTTTAATTATTTTACGATTTGGTATTTTTGAGATATCTTGATCGTGATTTTGAGATGTGAGATTTAAAATTAAAGTAACATATAGGATCTCTATAATGGGAAATTGTAGTGTTTTTTATATATCAGTAAAATCCATTAATACTACATATTATGTATGTATTACTGTGAAAAAATCATTGGCAGTCGAAGTAGAAGTTTAAAGTAGAAAGTGTATATTTGCACAGAAAAAACACACAATTCACCAATAGAATATATGCAAATGAACAATAATGCAATAAAAATGAAGAAATTCTTCTTCTTAGGTGGCTAGAACAACACCACTGTGACACCCCAGTCATTCCATTCGTTAAATTTCACTAGTAGCGCACTTAATTAGTAAACTTAAATAGCTAAATTATTTGATGAGGTATTGATTAGCCAAACATGGTTTACCAATAATCAAGTGAATAGTATGTGTACAGTTTTCTTTCCAACCTTAAATGGCTTGGAATGTGTGAATTTTCCTGTCAGAATATCATAACTTGTTTTTTTAAGAGAAATAGGGACTTTATATGGCATTATTTGTTCTTGTTATTAAAACATTGTCTTATTGCACCAAGCCAGGTATTATCAGCGGTAGGAGTCGGCGATTAGCATTCATTCGACAATGCTGTCAGATGCCTCTGCTTTTTCCGCTTCAGCTCTCTGGTCCCATTGCGCTGCTAGACAGATGCTCTTGTGATAGATATTGATCGGAAAGTGCTTTTAGATAAGCAGCCTGCCATGTCTAAGGGGAGTTATACTCGCTAATAGTGTAATTCCTTGCAGTGCTAGTGATATGAGTACCCCTAGTGCACATCTTCATTTTAGACCTACACACCGATATGGTCCCAGTGTGTGGCATTAGTATTGGCTCTGATATGTGTATTTAAACTCTGTAGATACAACACAAACCAGGGGAAGGCAAGGGAGGTGTCCCAGAAACTGAAGGACAATCGTGATCTTCAGCACTTTCTGCAGAACACTCAGGATGTAAGTTTTGTTTTATATGTTCCAAAGCTATTTTGTGAAGTCCTTTTTCTTGCATCTCAAATAACCGCGTCCCTTTTGAAATCTGTGTTCATTTTTCTGCTATCTTTCGCACTTCCTCGGATGCTGCAGCTCACACTGTGGATAAACGAGAAGATGCTGACTGCTCAGGACGCCTCGTACGACGAAGCGCGGAACCTCCACAGCAAATGGCAGAAACACCAGGCCTTTATGGCGGAACTGGCGTCCAACAAGGACTGGTTGAACAAAATTGATCAGGTGGGATAACAATAAATTGGTTTGGGGAGTCCAAGAGGAGAATAGCCAGTTAGGGACAATTTGTGGTGTTTAGTCTGAAATCAGCTCAGTGCTTTACTTCTTTACATATTCACTTATACTTTCAGTTTTGTTTTATGTTGTTGTCCTATTTCATTGTGTTGAAGACCCCAGACAGCCATGGTTTTATAGCAGTTTGTATAGACTATGCACTAATGACACCGATTCGCCCACGTGCATGTCTAGGAGGGGCACGAACTGATGCAGGCAAAGCCAGAATTTGAGCCTGTGGTGAAGGAGCGCCTCTTAAAACTGCACAAGCTATGGAACGAACTGGAATGCACTACGCAGGAAAAGGCCCGTCTCCTTTTTGACGCCAATCGATCTGAGCTTTTCGACCAGAGCCTGTCGGACCTTAAGGACTGGTTGACAGTCCTGCAGCAGCAGCTGCAGGGCGATGAGGACGTTAAGGATCTGATCAGTGCCAACATCTTGCTCAAGAAGCATCAGGTGTGTGTGTGTGTATATATTATAACATTCCAGCTTAAATAACTATGTCAATGTTCATTTTTCAAAAGTCCAAGTTAATATTAGTGATTCAAATGCCCTAACCAGCCTGTCACCAAGAGAAGAAAATGTTCACTTAACATCAGACACAAAGCTCACCCCAAGCAGTTATCCAGGCTAATCGTGATAACTGAAGTTAATTCACTGGTGTTTACCATTAATTTAGCTTTCCTCAATGTGCTTCTTTAGATTGGACAGGGAGCTTTTAAAAGGCAAAATTTCATCTGATAGGACGATTCTTTCCCACCCACGTAAGAAAACATTGTGTTTAAGTATGACCAGGGGTACTGCTCATCTTCTCCTCCGTCGTTTGTAGCTGACGCTGTTTCCGCTATTTCTTCCTCCATGCCTGCTTATGGGAGCAGCAGAGAAAACACGAAATCTAATTAGATTTTTGTAATGAGTAACAACACTCCGCGCTGAGAATGTATCGGAGTAAAAGGATGCAGTTAAATTAGGAAATGTAGTGAAGTAAAAGTGAACGTTGACAAAATAAAAAAAGCTCAAGTAAAGTATAGATACTCCCAAAACATACTTGAGTATAGTAGTGAAGTATTATTACTTGGTTAATATACAACACTGGTAATATGTGATCACCTTACGGACAAGCAGGCAAAATATTTTGAATTATAAATTATGTTAAAGAATAACAACCAAGACAACAAACCAGTGTCTGTCTCTCTAAGTGCTTCTTTCTGATGTCCTACTCAGATGACAGAGAACCAGATTAGGGACAGAGGACGTGAGCTGGAGGAGCTACAGGAGGCAGTGCAGAGCATGAGAGAGGATCGTCCCGGGATGGAAGTGGAGCTGCAGACCCTGCAGCAGCAGTTCCAGCATGTTCTCACCCCACTGGCGGAGCGGCGGGGGAAGCTGGAAGCTTCCAAGACTGTCCATCAGTTCTTCCGGGATTTAGCTGACGAGATCGTAGGAGTTCTTTTGCCTTTTTGCCATGTAAATCTAAGCCACATCTCCATGTTATAAAAGGGCATTGTAATTCCTATGGTGTCTCTCTTGGCAGCTATGGGTGGAAGAGAGGTTGCCGCTAGCAATGTCAGAAGAACATGGAAACAATCTCCAGTCAGTCCAGATGCTTCTCAAGAAAAACCAGGTAAACTAAGCCACCACCACAATATAAAATATCTATCAACTTCCGGAAACCACTTGTCCTATTCAGGGTCACGGGGGTCCAGAGCCTGTCCTGGAGGCTACAGGCACGAGGCAGGGAACAAGCCAGGGTGGGGCACACCCACCAGTCACTCACACATACACACAGCTTGGTCACTCCCGATCACCCTCAGCATGTTTTGGACTGGGGGGAAAACCGGAACACTTGGAGGAAACCCCACAATGACAGAGAGAACATGTGAAGTCCACACACAGGGAACCCTGGTGGAGACTGGAACCCAGGTCTCAGAGGTGCAAGGTGACAGGTGACAGTGCTCACCACTGCCCCACCATGTCACCCCGTCAAAGAACTACATACACACAGATATTTACTGAAGTGATGTTACATCCATAATCATCATTAATCATGAATAATGCTGAACCCCTCACCTCCCTCACTGGCTCTTTATCCCAGACCTTACAGAAGGAGATTGACGGCCACCAGCCACGGATTGACGAGATCCTGGAACGTGGTTCGCGCATGATGGCAGCAGAGAGCCCCAAGCCTGTGAGGATTGAGGAGCAAATGAAGGAGCTGCAGGACGTGTGGACTCGCCTGCAGGAGGAGACCAACAAACGCAGAGAGCGGCTGAACGCCTCCAAGCTGGCCCAGCAGTACTATAACGACGCAGAAGAAGCGGAGGCCTGGACTGGAGAGCAGGAGCTCTACATGATTGCTGATGAGATGGCTAAGGTAACTGGTGCATTACAGTAACTAAACCTTTCTCTGAATCTGGTAAACAGATTCATAGGTATGCATTAGAGACAAAATTGTATGAAAATTTAATATAGTGATTATAGTGACCAGAATTATCACAGTATTATTAGTATTATCACGGTATTGTTAAAATGAGAAAATTGAGAAAATGTTCTAACTGAACTAATTTCACCAAGTTTTCGTTGAAAATCACAAATAAAATTAGCAGCACTATATACACCTTTTGTTTGCACAAATATCAAAATAATCACAAAGCCAATACCTTATGTAAACATGAAAGCCATATCAAATGCTTATTAACATTAAAAATCTCCTGTGCACCGTCGATGCCAATGGGCAAACTTCCTTCTGTCTTACTGTAGGATGAGCAGAATGCAACGTTATTGTTGAAGAGGCATTCGACCCTGAAGCAGAATGTGGACGAATATGCGGAGTCCATCCAGCAGCTCGCTGACCGGGCCCAGAAGATGCTGGCTGAGGATCATCTGGATGGGTGCATAATGTCTTTAAGTATTACATCTGCATCGATTTGTCTATTATCAGTTACCGCTTGCCCAATCAGAGTTACAATTGTACAGAACCTGTTCTGGTAAGTATAAGCATAAGACAGTGGAACATTAACTATAATAATATCTCTCTTAAACTTCTGGCAGAGAGGCTATTATTCGACGGCAAGGTCAAGTGGATAAGCAGTATGCCAGTTTAAAGGACTTAGCCGAAGAACGCAAGAAAAATCTAGAGCACACCTGTCACCACTTCCAGTTGTGCCGTGAAGTAGAGGACCTGGAGCAATGGATTGCAGAGCGTGATGTGGTGGCATCGTCGCAGGAGATGGGCCAGGATTTGGACCATGTTACGGTACACAAACAGATTCTATGTAGTAATGCACGATCAATTGTCTCTCCCATAAATTCTGAGTAGCATTTTTTGTTTTGTTTTTTCCCCATGAAAGTAGATCTTGCGTGATAAGTTCCGGGAATTTGCTCGCGAAACTGGGACTCATGGCCAGGAGCGAGTCGATGCTTTCAATCAGATTATCGATGTGCTGATTGAAGCTGGTCACAGTGAGGCAGCTACCATGGCTGAGTGGAAGGATAGTATCAATGAGAGTTGGGCGGACTTGCTGGAACTAATCGACACCCGTGCCCAGCTTCTCACTGCCTCTTATGACCTGCTGAAGTAAGTCAGATGAAGGACAGTATCCTTATGTGTAGATATTTGTTCTTTCAAGCAGCTAACATGGATAGTAGTGAGGCTGAATAACTACAGATTTGTAATGAAGTCGTGGGTGATATATTGATAAAATACCATTTCACGATTATGAACATTCATATCATCCTCAATCTGAATATCATGAGTATCATGATAAAGCCTAAACACTTGTTGTTTTGAATTGCTAATAGTTATAATTCACTATTTTTACACCAATTCCATCAAGGTATGAGTCTGTTGCTGGTGTGATTTATCATTGTACCTGTCACATGCTCCATAACTATTAGTAAAACAATTTGGTCACCATTCACATTTCTCTTTTTTATACTTAATAAATATTTCGACAAATATCAATATTGAGAAAGTCTCCGAAAATATCGTCATATCATTTTTAGGACAAATCTCCCAGCCCAATTTACGCACTTGAGTTTTCCCCTGTGCTTTTCAGGTACTTCTACGACGGAAAGGAACTCGTGGCCCAGATCCGGGAGAAGCACACTCAGCTGCCTGATGATGTGGGTGAGGATTTCAGCAAGGCGGAGTCCTTCCATCGCATGCACGCTGCCTTCGAGAGGGATATCAGTACCCTGGGAAAGCAGGTATAGATATGCGGCAGAACCAGACAGGACAAGCACGCCTAGAACCTTACATATCACTTATCATTTGCCCCATTGTATTTGATGCAGGTCTTTGATTAGAGTACCATTACAGGCAGTCCCCAGGTTACGAATGAAATCCGTTCTCTAGGTCAGTCTTTAAGTTGAATTTATAGTCGGGAAAATAATGATGCAATATGTAATAATAATTATACAGTAACAATAAAAAATAACTACATACTGTACTATACCGTACCTAAAGCCGATGAACCACTCAATGTTTTCACGAGCGTCATAAAGTAGTGAGTGCGTTCATTATTTTGTAAAGTACATGTATTATATTTAACCCACATTTTTCATATAATAGCCTTTACGGGAATGCATTCGTAAGTATGAGCTGTGCGTAAGTTGAGTTCTTAACGTTGGGACTGTCTATACCTTCTGTATATGTCTATTGTGCTAAGTATGGCATCATTTCAACAAGTGGACTAAGTTTCAGACCTTCTTCATCTCAAATTCACACTCTCCTGGTTCTGTAGGTCCAGCAGTTCCAGGAGACAGCGACCCGGCTACGTGCCCAGTATGCAGGGGAACAGGCCACTGCCATCCAGGATACAGAGCGTGAGGTGGTGGAAGCCTGGAAGACCCTGCTTGATGCCTGCGATGGGCGGCGGTCCCACCTGCTGGACACGGCAGACAAGTTCCGTTTCTTCACTACGGTGAGGGACCTGCTGGCCTGGATGGAGAGCATCATCCAGCAGATTGAGACGCAAGAGAAACCCCGGTGAGAAGTCAAGATAAAACACAGAGATATAACCAGAGGAAGAAAGGGAATAGACCCTGTGAGCAAGTGGCTGATTATGTGATTTATACCTGCTCTCTTGCTTAGGGATGTCTCCTCAGTGGAGCTATTGATGAAGTACCACCAGGGAATCCGCTCAGAGATCGACACCAGAAACCCCAAATATAATGCCTGTGTCGAACTGGGACGTTCCCTCCTGGCACGCCAGCACCGTGACTCTGCCGAGGTGAGAATTTTGAAGGTCGCGGGTCATCTGCAAGCTGCTTTGAATATGAATCCCGTGAATCTCGCTGGGGCTTAATTACGATCATCTATTTACACAGATCAGAGATAAACTGGATCAGCTACTAGAAAAGAATAAAGAGATGATGACGAAGTGGGATGAGAGATGGGACTGGCTCAGACTCTGTGAGTTCTATGCCGGCTTTTACACATTTCTTTGTAGTTTCACTCTCCAGATTTAAGACTTTGAGTCCGTAGAACTCAATAATATACACTTAGTGGCCGGCTCAGAAGCTATACCTGCAAGCTAATGCAAATAGGGTGCTCCACCAATCTTGTGGTTGCAACTGAATACAGCAGGCAGACCAGGTCAAGGGATTCATTTACAGTCCAGCTAAGCATTAGACTGACTACAACATCTGATCTAAGCAATTTCTAATGTGGTATGATTGTTGGCGCCATGCATGGTGGGTCCAGTATCTCAGAAACTGCCAACCACCCGAGATTTTACAGTTTACAGAGGAAAAAGTCACAGCGTTTAATGTGGCTGAAAACAGCTTGTTTATGAGAGGTCACAGGAGGTTGGCTAGACTCATGAAAGCTAACAGGAAGGACATGAATGCAAAAGTAACAGTAGTGTACAGAAAGGCGTCCATGAACACACACGGTCTGCACTCTCAGAAAAAAATGGTAAAAATTTTTACCTTGTAATTGTACCTTTTAAGGTACAGAAAGGGACTCAGAGAAACATCCCAAAGGTACAAACAGCATTAATGTACCATCAATGGTACAGAAATGTTCCTCAGAGTCTATTTCTGCACATTAAAAGGTACAATTACCTACAACTAAGGTTATATTTGGCAGACCCTTGAGGGTAACAGCCCCAGTGACAAGAAAAGGTACAAATTTTTACCCTTTTTTGTGAGAGTCTACCCTTGTTCTGAAGGCAATAGTGAATCCAACACAATATTAGCTAGGTGTACCTAATAAAATGGCCACTGAGTGTATAATGCTTCATAAAGGTTCTATCACTCACCTCTGTGCTCTTCCCCAGTGCTGGAAGTGTGCCAGTTTGCACGAGATGCCTCTGTGGCAGAGGCATGGTTGGTTGCACAGGAGCCATATGTAGTGAGTAAGGAGGTCGGCCAGACAGTTGACGAAGTGGAGAAGTTGTTAAAGAGACATGAGGCCTTCGAAAAGTCGTCCGCCACCTGGGAGGAGCGTTTCGCCGCATTGGAACGCCTCACCACGGTCCGTGAGTGTTTTGCACGTACGAGTGTGATGGTTGTTCCTCATTTCAGCCGTTCACAGCTGTGTGATCTAGAGATGTGTTGACCTCCAGACTGTGTGCTATCTTTTGTGTGCATAAATTTTTGACTGCACAACTTGACTGCCTGTGTGTCTTAATAAAACTGCATTTGTTAGATACCAATACTGTTCTATATTTGTCCACACATGTCAAATCTAGTGACTATCTGTGCATGATCTTCTGACATTCTCTGTGTAGTTCCCTGATTGTCTATGGCTGTGCATGCTTAATCGGGAGATCTGTTGGGTCTCTCCGGTTGTGTGTGTGTGTGTGTGTGTGTGTGTGTGTGTGTCTCTTGACTGATTTTTTGTTGGTTATTGTTTTTTTGTGCATTCTCAGCTGGAACTGCTGGAGCTAAGAAAACAGCAGCTGGACATTCAGACCCAGCTGCAGGACAGCAGGTCTGCAACACCCCCAGCAAAGAACCCCCTCCATTCACACACTTTCACCTTTGTCTTCTTGGTGGTGCTTTGTTTAGAGGAGAATTAGTTATGTGCAGTAACAGAAGTGGATAGTTCTGGTGCAAAAAGTTAAAATCCAGTCCAAGATTTTGTTTCAACCAACCAGTTGAGTCCTCTGCGACTGTGACTCTTTATGCTCAACTGGTTGGTTAAAATGAAACCTTGGTCTGGATGTTTACTTTTTGGACCTGAACTATTCAGCTCTGCAACAGTGAGTTTGCAGTTTGTAGCAGTGATGCGACGGTTTAATGCAAGGATGGGCAATCTTATCCAGAAAGGGCCGGTGCGTATGCAGGTTTTCATTGCAACTCCCTAATTAAATTACTAATTAGACGACTGATTGGTTGAAGAGTCCTCACACCTGGGTTTGAACCACTGACCTCAAGGTTATCCCAAAACCCTGTATACACACTGGCCCTTTGCGGATAAGACTGCCCATTATTGGTTTAATGGCTAAAATGCATAAAATTTTGAGGTGTGCTCTGTATAACATATCGAAAGGCCATACATTTCATCTAAGAAGTTATATTTTATTTATTTTCTAAAGTTTTTTCAGTTCATTGAGCAGGATTTTTGCAGGCTTTGTTTTAGTTTTGTTGCATTTATTTTTCACTGCAATATATTCCATGCAAAACAAATCACACTCTAAACATTGACTCGCCCCCTAGGAGAGAAGACACAGGATTTGTGGAGGAGTCCTCCCAGATGGTTACGGTGGAGGAGCCATCTTTGGTCAGTCCTGTGTTGTTTTCATATGAACCTTGTTGCAATGTATTATGTAATAATGCCATATTGTTACAAAATGTAACACATTTTCACTTCATTATGTAATAGCACCCACATTTTGTAATAATCTGTTGCATTTTCCAATAGACAGCTTTAATGTCATTTGTAATACATTTCCCTGCATTTTGTAATAAATCACAATGGATGTCTTCATTAACACTTTGTGAGGTCATTACATAGTTATTTTAAGTATTTTAAGGAAATCTGTAAAAGTGGTGACCTTTACATAAAACTTGATGCAAACAGACCCTGCAGGCTCTGTAGAGTACATTTTTAAATTTGCGATCTTGAAGATTCACTAAGCTGATCCATAATACTCTTTTTAACACAAATGACTTGATATTCCGTCCATAAATGTCTGTAATTGACATTATTATGAATTTTTTTTGGTAATTATTCATTATATGCGATGCAAATGAAACTTGGTAATGTTTACAAAAGTTAAATTCCGTATTGTGTGAAATGCACATTTATATTCATTATTGCTAACAAAGTCAAATATGGGGCTTTGTCAAATAATTCAAATTTTAAAAAAAATTAATTGTCCAAATGACAGAATTAGGCCTTTTTTAAAGCCGGTTCTTAGCTTAAATATAGTGTTACTTAAGAAAACAATAAAGAAATCAAAATTTTATGAAGACAACATTTATAATTCAAAGTTATTTATGTGCATTTTCACTTTCGATTGTGTCTGTTACCAGTCTGCCCCAGCGGCTGTAGAATCCACCTCCGGCCAGTTGGAGGCATCTGCTGAGGAGCTGACTGCAGCAGTGGCTTTGGAGGTCGATGAGAGCAGCAGCCCTGGGGAAGAGCTTCAGAAGCTGACCAAGGAGACCAAGGAGGCAGCCACGCTCCCCACAGGAGCCCCGAGAGGCCAGGCCGTGCTTTTGGAGGGGACCCTGGGCCGCAAGCATGAACTGGAGGCGACTGGAAAGAGAGCTTCCAACAGGTCTGAGTTCAGATTTCAGTGCTGTTTTCCTCAATATCAATGCTGTTATATTTGAGTAACCCAAGAGCAACTGCAGTGAACTACTTTTCTATTTTTATTTCGAATATGGATGATACAGAACCTGAAGAGTTGACACATGAACACATTTAAGTCAGTTTTATATTAACATATATTAACAATTAGATCTTATGCTGCAAATTTTATAGCAGGTGTAACAAAAAATACAAAATGATGTGGTTGAATAGATGATGTGTATTTGGGCAGTACAGCTGAATGAGGACACTGTGACCTCACACCTCGGTGTATATGGACTTACTCCCTTGTTTGTGCAAGTTTCCCAAAACAAACTAGGTGAATCCATAAATGGCGTGATTATGTATGAGATGATGTGGCCACATGGCGTCCCATCTCGGGTGTCCTTTGCCTCATGCTGCTAGTTTCATCACAACCCTGATCTGTGGTTATGGGAAATAGATGAATATATTGTACTAGGGCCGTAGGAATCGGGGGGATGTAGGACGCATTCTCTGTTTCGTTCTGCTCCGTGATGCACCATGGTCCTGGAGGAACGTTATCTCATTTCACTGTATACTGTGTGTATGGTTGAAATGACAATACAAAACCTACTTGACTTGACTTGACTTGAATTCCATGCTACTGATGGTAGATCAGAGGTGACAGACGATTAACCGTGTTTTCTATGTGTTTCTCAATCTGCTAGGTCCTGGAACAACTTGTACTGTGTGCTGAAGCCGGGACAGCTGTCAGTCTACAAGGATGTCAAGAGCTTTGGTGCTGGTGTCACCTACCATGGGGAAGAACCCCTGGTCCTTAGCAATGCCATTTGCGAGGTTCTCACCAGTTACAAGAAGAAGAAGCTGGTATTCAAGCTGTGGTAAGAATCCAACGTGCGAACCATGGAGCAGCTAAGATTTCCATTCATTTTTTTGGAAGTTAATTTTTCATCTTGGGTTCCCTTTTGCAGTTTAGCAGATGGGAGCGAGTATCTGTTTCAGTGTAAAGATGAGGTGAGTAAGCCTGAGATGAACGCATATCGGAGTGAAAGTAACACTAGTGTGACTTTAAGAGAGGCTTTACCTGAATGAGATGGCAGCAGCCCACGATCATCTCATTGCAAAGCTCAGCTACACCTAGACCACCATGAGTAAAGGTTTCGCTAAATGACCTGGTCATTGAATGGAATTTGGTCGCTAAACAAGGAATGGATGTACAGGGTAACAAACTACGATAGCAGTTTGCATTATTGTTTTTTTTTTATTATTTAAGTGAGGATACACTTAAATTTTGAGCTGCAGGCATTAATAGTAGTATCTACATAAAAAGTGGATTTTGCTGCTTCTCTTGCAGGAAGATCTCCTGAGTTGGACCCAGGAGATCGAAGGAGCAGTGAAGCCTCAGGAAGAGGATGAGGACCCAGGGCCATCAGATGTGCCGACAGGCAGTCTGCCCCTTCCTTCTTCCTCCACACTCCAGGAACCCAGCTCTGACAAAAAGGACAAGGAGAAGAGATTTCGCCTGTTTGCCAAAAAGAAATGAGAAGAGAAATCTTCATACAATGGCCTGGTCACCCAAGAACACATCTGGATATCTGGGCAGCAAAAGACAAAAAGCTGCTCATCCCCAGGTTATTCATTTCCCCGTTCTGTCCCAACCTTTATTCATGGTAACAATTATAAAGCTTTAAGAAAACAAAAATGGCATTAATTGGGAATGAATAGCACGCTATTCTTGTCTGCACTGAGGTATGCCTGATGCTGCGGTCCACCTGATATTTATTTTTTAATTAAATGCAGTAATTTACTTTGTAACCAAAAAATATATATATTAACCAAAGAATGTTTATAGATTTTTTTTTGTTTTATTCTGCTTCAGTTTTATTTTGGCATGCTTGAAATTGTTTATAATATGTGTCACAAATTTAGGACATTTTGTTTTGCTTATTTTCCTTCTTCATATAAAGAAATGGTTGTGAATTATAATACTGTGCAGCTGGCATCAGATTATTTTATTACAGCCTGGGAGCTGGCTGAGATTTAGTTTTGTATATGCTGGTTTTAATTGGATGGTATATTTTTGCTGTTGGAGAGTTGACCATGAAGCTGTATAGTGCTGTATACTACAGCCATAAACATGTAAGGTAATGGCTCCATGCAGGTGGCTAGGCTACTCACACTACCAAAACTGAGAATCACACTGTGATACTGAGATGATGCTGTTTTAAAATTGCATCATGAAAGATACCAAATAATGCCATAAATTAAATTACTAAAACCAAACAGGTATTTCAACAGCAATTGACAGCACTCCGATTTTTGGGGGAGAAAAAAACAATGTGTATGCTTTGTCAAATATGGTGCTATTTTTGACGCTAAGAAAGTCAAAATCCTGCTTCAAAGCACCAACCCAGACCTCTCTGTTAACCCGTATCTCAGAGGAATTAAACAGTACGCAAAGCGAACTGGATGTGAAGGTAACCTTGTAAAAGAGCTTTAAAGGGAAGGGATGGATGGATGCTTGACACTTTGTACATCTAGTATTTATTTTGCAAAATGTGATTTAAATGCTTGCACACTTAAATATTGTTTCTATGCTGAGTGAAACCATGCAGCACAAATTTGCTTTTAGTCAGATTGAAATATATACAAATATATATAAGGAAATGCATTTTTATTAGTTTTGTTGTGTTTATAATTATTTGCAAACTGAAGTATAGCTGATTTATTTTTCAGTTGTGTAGGACAGTTGTGTCTACCCAGTGTTCCCATTTTATCACTATAGTCGCCTTACTTCGCTGTCACAAAATGCTATCGACACCGATGTCTTTAAGCACTGTCAAGCCTTTAGATTTTCTTAGGCATGCATAAAGATGAGTACATTTTTGATGCCTTCAGTCATTTTATTTGCATATCTTTTCTTTGCATAAGCTAATGATATTTTATTAGTATTTTATACTCCATGGTTAGCAACAGACACTGGTCTGGCATTTTGAGAACTGAACCTGAAGCAGAAACAATAAAACAATCACTCGGGAGTAACTTTTGTTTCACTGTTTGCCTGAAGAAGCAACACCTGCCTCGTATTCCAAGGGCCTTTTGTTTAAACCTTTCACTTCCATTATACTTAATTTGAATTGAGTCATATGCAAAAACAATACAAACAGAAAAAGAGATTCAAATTTTTCCCTTGCTAACTGAAGTGCTGGTTCCACATATTCAATGTTTTCTTTTCTTCATTCCTCAGTTATTGGACTGTCATACAAGCGAAAACCACTGGTCATGAATTCCCATCTGCATGGCAGCTAAACTGCTCAACACTAATATAAAATACTTCAGGACATTAATAATTTATTGTAAAAAAGAGTAACAGGTTTTTAATTGATGCACTGTTTTTAGTGGGATAAGTGGAACATAAGATACACGAGGAGATGAACACATACATAAGCTGAGAGTAGTTTTTGCATATGACAGTATTTTAAATTCTGTGAAATTAGCGGAACTCAATGCCCTTGACTGCTTCCAGTTGCCCACAAAAAACATCCAGGCCAATTACTTTAAAAGAGCAATCAGTTATAAATGCAATTATAATTATTCAAGAAATTTCCGAATATACCCAAGTAATTTTTTTTTTAATACTTTATTAATACATTTCGAACTTTACACTTGAGGGAGGCAGAAACGCTAATTTATAAAGTGAAGAAAAATTAAATATGCACATTTAAACAGCTTATATAAAAACAATATTCACATACTGAATTCTAAAATGACAAATTACTTCACGTACAAGCATATGCAAACTGCTGACATCGAGCATGTAATTATATAATTATAGATTAGCTATAGCTACCTAAGTTTTACAGTTGGCTGTAAAAATTGGCATCTTTTACAATCAGCTGGCCCAAGATCAGATTATGTTTCATTGTAGTCATATATGATAGCGATTGCATTCAGCAGAGTTATTCACACATATAGAATGAAAGGAACCTAATTATTTAAAAGATTCAGCTTTTCAGGGACAGCAGGAATGATCTCTCAGTCACAGGAAGGAAACATGTGGGTACACGGCTGTTACAACACAGCCCGATTCCACCATGTGGCGTTTCCTCAGAGAATTATCTGAGGTATACCTACAGATATTCTACATTCTGTTTTAAATTAAGGAGGTCTACCGTTTTAGACGAGACTAGTTCACAAATATTTGGAACATACAACACAACTTTTTAAGATAATGGCAACTGAATTTAAACTAAAATACGTGACAAAAACAATATCACTTGTGAGGTTGTAAAGATATACAGCATGTGGTGAAGAACTTTAAATAAGGCCTGTACAAATCAAGGAACAATGGATAAACAAGTAAAATCAAGTTTGTTACCCTCTTTCACAGTGAGCTTGTTCAGTAAAGGCTTCATAATGGAACAATGCTATGACTGTGTTGCTTGTACAGTATAGCCATGCAAATCAAAGAGAAATAAGCCTTTAAAGCACTTCTGGTCTAAAACACAGGCATACCCAATAATGAAAATGATCCACCTGCAATTAAGTATGGAGGCTGACCACACAGGACTGAAAGTTATACAACTGTCCAAATTTGAAACTATTTCAAATTTACATTATTGGAAATTGACAATATTCCATATTGCAGACTAACCATTTTAGCAATAAGAGCAAGAAAGAGCCACTTAATTGCACATCATCATTTTAATATGCATCCATCCTTCTTCTAACCACTTACTCTGGTCAGAGTCATAAGGATCGTTGTGTTATTTTACTCGAAATAAAAACAACGCGAGTTTAGCCTCTATACGGAAAAAGAATGATGAATGATATGACTGGAAACATGTTTTAAGTTCCATTCCATTTTAGGAGTTAAAGGAACATTGGATATAAAACAACCCTGAATTTTCCACGTTATTTAGAACGATAAGGCAACATTTGTCGGGAACCGGCTTCTTCAGGACCTGACCTCGTACGACATAAACCTCTCTCTTTGTCCAAGACAAAAGTGTTTATGAGCTAGATGGATGAGAGATAAAATGGGGAGCTGGTACTGGAAGACAGAACAAGCTGTTCTGTACTTTATTTGATGAGTTTGTTGGCTCTCTGGTTTGCATCATCAATGCGTGCCTTATTAATCTCAGCCTGGAAGAAGGAAGAAAATAGTAAATTGTAATATTCCATGGCGTTACATGGCAGTTTTCTGTGCATGAAGTGAAGTTTACCTTGTCGGTAATGCGGTCGATCTGTTTGTTCTGCTTATCGATCTCCGTGCCCATGTCGATGGCCAAAGACTTCAGGTTGTCGATGATATTTCCTACCTGACCCAAGTTCTCCTCCATCTCGTCCTCCCGAGCGTCATTGGTGATCCTATGAAAGACACCAAAGATCTCAGACGTCTCAGAAACGCATCGCAGCTGGACTCAGGGCCGCGCAACGTGCTACGTGCTCCTCAATTCACCGCAGGTACTACTTCTGAGCTGCGACCCACCTCTTTATGTATGGCCCTGAGGGTGCTGCGGAGGTGGGCATGCCGTTGTGGATGCTGGGGGGCTGGCTGGACAAAACTGTGGGATTCCCCCCATCGACTGCATCTGCAGTGGGGCCACCGGCATTGTCGATGCCCAGGCCCCAGGTCTGCCTGTACCTCGCATCATGTTCAATCGATGCCACTCTGACAAACAATATTGGGATTGTATTGGCAAGTTTTAATTATTGGGGAAGGTAACGCCCATGATGTACTACGCTACAGTATTAAAGATATGGCATTCATTTAAGAGTTATGTAAATACTCAAACCATTCAAAATAAAAAAAATGTATGGATCCAAGTTAAAGAAATTAAGTAAGACAGATCAGACTAATTTACACTGGATATTTAGATGTTGCGACAACTTGTACAAAAATGACCTGTGATGATGTTTAGCAGGTCAGTAACCCAGAAAGCTATCTGGTCTCAAACCAGAAAATATGTCATTATAACATTAGACAGAGAAATACAAGCATACCTATTCCAGGGACAAACACACAAGCCACAGCACTTGGAAAGGTCAGTCAGGTTCTTCTCAGCCTCATGCATGTCCTGGTTGATTTGGTCCATGCCTTGTTCTACGTTCTTGAGTTGCTCTAGCAAAAAGGCAAAAAGATAGACAGGCTACTGAGCCCAGTGGTTATTTTTGGGGAAGCAAAGGGTATCGTGCAAAGTGAACCACTCACCACCCTGTTCGTCCAACATAGTCACGGTGTTCACCCCCGTCTCTCTGCTCTGCATATGACGGAGGCATATGGGCAAAAGCCAATCAACGATCACAAACACAGCAGCATGAAATTCACATGGAACAAATGCATTATGTAACCTCACCATAGGCAAAAAAAAAGTAGTCTGGTAAACTCTGATTATATCAATCTGTAATGGATACTATTTGGTATAATCCATTTCATGGCCGCCAACTTTGGTCAGCTGGCTGGTGTGAGATTTTCAATTTGAGACAAGTCTGCACACATATGCACACTCATTTACATGTATGTAACACTTTTATTACCTTGTTAATAGTCTGAAGGGCTTGCATACTGTCCTAACACTTCGGATGTAGCTAATTTTAAGTTTATAATGGAACGGCATCATTTTGCCGTAAGATTTCCTGCGAGAGCGTGAGAGTCTGATAGCGCGAATGTCATGCCCGATGCATGGGAGCTGCCAATTTCTCACCTCCTCTGCCAACCGCAGCATTCTTCTCGTACTCTCCAATGACTGAAAGACAGAAGCATATAATTAATTCAAGGGGTCTTTTTCAGAACAGTCACAGTATTCTCAAACATACAGGTTCGTGTACATGCACAAGACTCACAGAACACTCAGCCAGACTCGGCCAGCACAGAATACAATGAGGGGTTTTGGTGATCAATTATAGGCATAATCTAAAAATATATATACAAGTGTGATTATGACATAAAGGATATTCAGTAACAACACTGAACAGCAACACATTGACTAATTTAAGGTCTAATGCCAAAACAAGGTGGATTCATCTGGTTGGTTGGCCTGTTTGAATTATTACAGCAAAATAGAATGGAGCGTTGCCAGTGGAATGTGGTTTGTACTGGAATGATGCTATAATTACCACTATGGAATGGATGAAGGTTTGAACAAGCAGTCACAGTTTTGAGTAGAGGTGGAGATTTCAGGTCCAGAGAGTTTTGTTTCAACCAATCAGTTGAGTACTCTGTGACTGTGACTCTTTTTGCTCAACTGATTGGTTGGAACAAAACCTTGGTCTGGATTTGTACTCTTTGCACCTGGAATCTCCACCTCTGGTTTTGAGCCTGATGGAAACTCATTAGATAGCTGTTTTTGAAAATGGTAAAATATGGTTTTGTGTTGCCCATCATTACCAAAATAAAACAAAAATCCATCTATTAATTTGGGGAATAAGAGAGGCTGTAAGAGACAAAGGGTGTAAGTATAGTGACTTGTAAGGGTAACATACAAAAGGGTTTAAATAATCGTTACCATTATGCCTAATGAAAAGAGCCAAAGCTTGGATATGAGGCTGGGAGATACAAAGGAATAAGCTGGTGTGGTCATGCTAGCGACATCATGTTCTGAACAGCAAGGCACAAGTGGGACCTCACCATGGCTACTTCAGAGTATATAACAAAAAATGATCAAAAAACGTCCTTCTATAAACCAACACAGACTACTCGGTACAAGGCATTAAGTTCTTAACCCTAATAAGAGAGATACATGCAGATGAGGCATACAGCAAATTGTTTCCTTAGCATGTGAAGAAGATGAGTGCTGAGAATGGGTAGGGCGTTCCACTATAGCAGCAACGGGAGTTTTGTTTACTAACAGTCAAACTGTTTACCCTGCGTCACGCCACAGTGCTGAGGTGTTGTCATTTAGCAGCCAAGGGTCCTGGAACACCTTTTCCCAGCATACTGTCACGCTCATAGCTGGCAAGTGACTGCCCATCAGTACGGGGCTCTCATCCCACCCACGGGTGCAGAGGAAGAAGGAGAGGAAGGGCAGAGGCAGAGAGTTTGAGCAAAAGATGAGTTTGATAGAGGTCGGCAAAGCGGCTTAGCATACTTTAGGCATTACTTCCCCAAAGGCTTAACAAAGCCATGGATCTAAATAATTGCTTTGCCTGTGTCATGCCTGTGAGATTGAAATAAAGCAGCACGCCCTCAAAAAAAGCATTACCTCATCCGTGACCTGGTTGGCCCGCTTAGTGATCTCTTCCGCTGTCATGTCTGCCATGTTGTTGCTACTGTTCTTGTCAGCGCCTTTCTCCAAGTCCAACCACCTCAATTCTCTGTGGCCGGTAGAGGCCAGGAAAAAAATGCAAGTACTCAATTTTCCAAGAAACAGTGTGTTAATGAGTGTTAATTCCCAACTTCAACATGTCATATATACTAGATGGAACACGAAGTGCATTATAACAGAGAAGCAGCAAAAAAAAAAAGATAAATAAAAACTTTCTCAACTTTGTGGTATGCGTGTGTCACACATTTCTACACAAGGAAGTAGCAGCAAGGAAATAATGATCATGTGACTTCATAGTTACTTCTTATTTTGCAGTCTGATGCACCGTTCCTTAAATGACAAAGATACAAAGCAAGATGTTGGCAAACATGATAAAATAATAAAATGCCCAAATATGAGTCAACGAAACCAAGAAAATATGCATTCATATAAGACTGCGTTCCCATAATAAATTCAATCATTAGATTTCAAGAGTTTTAAACCACTCGATAATGTTCTTCGCTAACTTAAAAATGTAAATTTACGTAACTAAGTAAGAATGTCAAAATGAATACTTGATAGCAAAACGAAACCTCCAAGCCATCATTTGAACTGTTGCATGGATGAAATAATGTTTGCCTGGCCATATTTGCCATATTAGAACTGTATCAGAAATACTTCAATATTTGTCTTTTTTTTTCCTTGCAGCCCGACTGCGTCAGCTGAACATAAAAATCAGCTGACCGAGAAACTAATTAACTAAAAGTACAGTATATATTGTTCAGTATCTTTTTTGTCCTACAACCACTGCATATAGGGCAGGCGTGAAAGTGGTCAGTGAGATTCAAAGATGCATGTGTACCGAGCACTACACTAACAGTAAAGTCTCAACTACAGCTGCCCACCCCCCACCCACCCGACAAAAATCAGCCTTTGCAAAACCAACGTCAGAGTTCCTGCTCCCTCACTGCAGAAATTCAGATCCAGCTCTTCCTCCCAAACCAGTTCTACCAGATTGCATTGCACAACGCCCCTCCCTCACTTGATGTCAGACGGTGGACTGTCGTGGTATGGATCCAATGCATTTAACATACAACATATGTCCTTATGTCCTAGAACATTTTGAATTATATTAAATTACCTTAATCACTTAAAAATATTATTCTGGCATACAAATCTAGCAATTCTTAGACAAGCAAAAAAAATTGTTACACAAATAATAAATGAAGCAGAATTGATCAAAGATATAGGCTTTAAACTTACATTTCTAATGTATATAGCTAAATATAAGGATTAGGCGACTTTCATGAAACTTGTTAATATTAATAAAACGTCAATAATGTTTTTTTTTACTTATTAGTGAAAGAGACACGTTTCCTTCATCAAACTAGCTTCATCCAGAATTCTTTGTACGTACCATTTCTAATATTGAATATCGATGTAGCTAGATAAAGGCTTATTTTAAATAGACCGGTTATTAGGTCCTATTAATTTTGTTTATATTCACAGTACCAACCCAACCCGTCACGAGTCATATTCATATTAGAACTGTATCAGAAATACTTCAATATTTGTCTTTTTTTTTCCTTGCAGCCCGACTGCGTCAGCTGAACATAAAAATCAGCTGACCGAGAAACTAATTAACTAAAAGTCTCATGATTATCACACTAGTGCTATACAGTACATCTGTTAGCTGAAGGTACCGGGTGCAAACAATTCTGGCTTTTGGAAAGCAGACAACTGTGTCATGTAGGCTTTATAATTTGCCTTCTATTAAAATGCACTATTGTCGCTCGTTAACGAAGTTCTTCCAACCTCGTGGCACCACGCACCCAGTAAACAGCGAGCATATGCTGTTATATAACACCTTACCCCACCCCAAATATAATTTATATAGTTAGGCTAAATATGATTAGTAATCAGCACGTCAGAAAACAATGACAACTTACAAAAATCACCGGTTGTTACTGTCCCCTCACCGTAATGTAGCGTTAAAACACCCAAACTAAGCTACTGTTTTATCACCCTATCAGGAAATTTACTTCCTTTCTCTACTGGTTGCTTCGCTAGATAGGGAGCTAGAAAGCCAGCGAGCTACCAGCGACTGTCGCGCAGTTTCCCTTATGAGAACGGAAAATAAAGCAGCTACAGAAAAAGTTTTTCTTCATAATTGATATCAAATTAAGAAACAGCAGTGACATGTTGTTTTACTCACTTTAACGCAGCGCAGAGGCTTCACAGCTGGCAGCGCGTGGCGCTGGCGGATTCCGTCGTTTAGCTGCGGGTTGCGCATGCGTGATTAAACAGCTGGACAGTCTGCGAGCCTGCGGGCAGTCTGCGTGACCCTCCCCGCGCGCTCAGGTGCCGATCTCTGCAGCATACCCTCATGTACCCTCAAGGCTCTACCGATTTTACCCTAGCTGCAGGTGAATGTACAGTGTAAGGCACAGAATTCGACTCTGAGATTTATTTCTGTGCCATGTGCCATTGGGGGGTACATGTTCTTATGTTCTTAATTTCGATTTATTTTAATGACATGCATACTCCCTTCATTTTTTTTTGCATAATTTAGAACAAAAGTCAATTTATCATTTAGGGAAAAAATGGTAAATGAGCCAGAAGACATGATGAAGTTATGGATGAATAGTAGCGCGTGCATTACCCTATGTTGATGCGGAATAAATTCCCTGAAAACCATATTTAAGTATAATTATATTCAAATTAACCTATTACCTGTTGGCGTAATAGAAATTCTAAATGTATTATATGAGAATTTGTTAAACAATTAACCTAAGTTCATAAATTTAAATTACGCAACACCAGATAGGCTATTAACTAAACACCATTGCGGCAGTTCTCCGCGCCCTCTAGAGGACACTAAATTACTGTTACAGTTGCTGACGTATGTGTGAAAAGCTGGGTTTGTCTGGAAAGACAAGAAATATGAAATGTGTGACATCTGACTTTGTGTTAGCATAGTGTTGTGGTATACAGCAGACTATTATAGATTCTCGTGAGTTTATTTATATATTTTGGTGATTTGCATTGATGGCTCTTTGCCTTGTGTCTAGGTCATGGTGCAAGGAGGTCTGGGTCTTAAGCATAGCTGCCCTGTGCAGAAGTTTGGGGTATATTACATAATACTAGCCCATCACATAGAACCATACACTACAGGCTTTTTGGAGACCTATATGCCATGAACCCTCATAATTAATATTGTTCTTTTTCCAAGGCCATTTTGAAACAATTTGATTGACAGTGAACCCATTCTGAATATAACAAACTGCATGTTCAAATAAAATATCTTTAAGATACTGCTTTATATTTATGTTGTTAGTGAACCGTTTTATAGATTTTTGTCAGTTACAAGCTAAACAAACGCGTCCACGTTTCACTTTGATTCAAGCTATTTTGACTCGCGTAGTTTAAGACGTAGGATCTAATGAGTTGTATTTGTATAAAACCAAAACTCCTGTCTGTATGCCCTGCATATATGAACCCGTTAAGTTACTACCCAATTTTCAAATTACTCCAAAACCAACTGTACATACTATGACGGAGTATAAATATGCAGACTCTTATTTCACTGCAGTTGACAGCTGCATTTTAACATTACAAATTGACTAATTTAACGTCTAATACCATAAATAGCTGGTATACACCTTAAATAGTTTCATAACTCAACCCTGGAATAGCTACTGTATATGTGTACCCACCTACGCAAGTTAACTTTAAATTGGGCTTTTAACAGGTCACAGCAGACGCGTTTGCCGATCCACTAACCGGTCCGGGAACAGCTGGACCTTTTCCATGTGCGTTTGTAAAACAGTGAGTAACACCACACTTAGGGTCCCAGCTAAGCAGCCTGAACCTATAAGTGTCCATCAGCTCCGTATTATTTATTTCATAACTATACAAGTTAGAAAACAAGCAGCTTGCAATTTAGAAGCACACGATTGGTCGAATGAAAATTCAGGGTCGCTAGATCCCGCCTACTTTGCGCAAGATTGACCAATGAGCTTTCAGGTAATTTAGCGGTTCAGGCTGTACTGCAAGTGCGGTGCTGTAGGACATAATGTTACGCATACGGCGTATTATTAGAGCAGGGGGGGAAACAATAAACATAAGCATGGATTAATGCAGGTACGCCTCTTTTAGTCTTAACCGCTTTCCTGCAGGCATGCTAAGCATTCAGACAAAAATGTTCTTTAATTACTGCAAAGGGAAGAAATTGACCCAGAGGGCGTACGCTAACTATTAAACTTGACTGGTTGCGGATGCTCCATCAATTACGAGGTAGACAGTACAGCTTGATAGGTAGTAATAGTTTGTTTCGTTTGGGAACAATTCGTTATCTTATCACGAGCATTGTTTAAATTTTAGGATATTTTAGGATATTTTTAGGATATTTTAGGATAGCTATTTTATCAGGTTTCTTCATTAAAGTCGAATTGAACGTGTACTTATTATGATTACGCATAGCATACTTATCAATTAACGAGCATAGATGCGGGAACCTATCTTTCCACTTGTGTTATATAAAATTTGCATTTATCCAAGACTGCAGTTTTTATAGCTACTGTACAAGGTGTGCTTTCGCTAGGTGGCGCTGGAGACTTCTCTTTGAAAGCGTTACATACGCATCCTGGTATTTGTCCTTAACCACTGACCTTTTAACCGGGGGGCTACTCAAAGTCAAGTAATGTCTAATATCCAACATCACTAACCACTGATGACACTGACCAAGAAGCTATATAGAGCAGAGCTGTATGTAAATTCCAATAATTAAATATTTCTTTGTGCACTATTTTTCTTTATATTGACGAACTTAATGCGTCAGCCCTGGAACAGCAGTGCTATCCTCAACATTGACCGTTTATCTGAAAGATAAAAGAATGAAAGATTCTGATGTCTGTTTTGAAGGTATGATCCAGCCCTGAAAACCTCTTTTTTTTGTCCAAAGCTACTAACCTTGTTTTGCAGGGTAAGTTGTTTAGTAGCTGTTTGTATTGTTACAAACAGAAGCAACGATTTTACCAACCTATTGATTTCGTGCTTGTAGGTTGACCTTTGTTATCATTTTTCAGCTGTACTTGTTTGTGGGGACCCTTATCTCTTTTGAGAGAAATGTCTCACTGATAAATAAGTTTAAATGTAAAGCAAGAGAATACTTGCAAAGGGTAGTTTTACACATTTGTATGTAATGTGTCGTATTACTTTTCCAAGCTAATTGTGGTTGCAGAATTTGGCTCCTTGGTTGGTTTTTTAATGTATACTTTTAATCCCAGTTAAGTTAGTCGCATATAAAACATGACCCAGCTTTTTAAGTGAGAATTCCATGACCACCAAAAACCAGATATGGGCAAGGTACAGTGTTGCTTGGCGTAAAGGGTATGAAGCACTTTTGTCTGCGAGTCATGTGGCCATTCTGGCTGTAACCTGACCCGGCCCAGGGCCCTAGTGATACAGCAGCATTTGTTGATCAGATGAACAGAATTTTGAGTTGTATCAATGGGTTGCCGACATGCCCTTAGGTTGGGACGCTGTGAGGAATGTTGGCACTGTACTCCTTCTCTGAATCTTCTCAGAAAGCCTTGCTGTCTTGGGGGGCAAGCGGAGAAATGAGTAATGAGCATTGTGGTGTGATTTGAGGTTCTCATGGATTGTACTGTTGCTTGTCTGTTCGGCATTTTTGAAATGGCGTTCTGAAGAGATTTAGCCTAATTGTCAAGGGTACAACAACATGCCCTCACCTAGGACAGCTATATTTCAGTCAGAAGTCCTGTTATTTAACTAGTAAGAAAAACCTGAAGCAACTTTTTTTGCCTAGAAGCAGCCTAATATTTCAGTAATTACAGAGATCTTCTTGACTGTTGCAGGTATAACTTTTATCTTGATTTGAGGTTATGGTTAAATACAGCCGCAGGTCATGCTGTGGGGAGATGGGGGGGTCGTGCATAGTTCGGGGCTTATTTTATGACGCAGAGCAAAGAGGTCTTTGAGATTTTTGGCTTGTTTACAGGACTTGCAGCCTGCTCATTTTAGTGGGCTTGAATTAGCTGGGTGTCTGCTGTGGGCTGTCCTCTGACATGGCCCCAGGATAGTGTCTGGATGGAATCAGGGCCGGAGGAGGTGGGGAAATGCGGCTACATTTGATCAGTTGAGTACAGGGGCTCAACTTACATTGCCTCTTCTTCTGGTTAAATGCCTTATCTATGCCACTGTTAAATTTAGTTGTTTTGACCAGGAAAAAAAGTGAAATTTTCAGTCACAGAGAAAATCTTTATATAATAATAATAATAATAATTTATTATTATTATTCAACAGTTATCAGAACCTTTGGTAGAGTCGAGTTGGCTCATACACTGAAAAATTAATTTCCTTCTAGAGTGAAAATAGAAATATATGTATTTGTGCTGCCCCATAGAAATTCAAATGAACAAAACATCATTGAAGCATGTTTCCATTCGTATTTTACCATATTAGACTCATCTGGACGTTTTGGAACTCTTACACGATTATCCACGGCTTCCGGGTTCACTGGCGTGTAAATAGACGACACAAAGGCCAGATTCCCTTAGTCATTCATCACCATGGGTAAGAATGTACATACTGAAATGAAATGAGACAACAGCGTGTTGACTTTCATAAATCCGGCCACAGCTGAAAAAACACATTTATCCACACACCTGACAATGGTTCGGCCATCTTGGTTTCTTCAGATACCACCTTGCAGAATTCTCCAGCAGACTTCTGCATCCCACAGTGACAAGATTAGAGAAATTCTGAAATTCTGAAGATGGAATGTTCCAGAACACTTTCCAGAGCCAGAAATGAATTATGGCTGTATTGTGCATTTGGATTCTGCTGTGTAGCTCAGCAGCACATCATGTATGATTGTATGGACGTGGACAAACTATGATCAGCAGTTGAGGTAATCTGTGATCCAGAAAGCCATGGTGTCCTCACTTAGTCTCGACTCCACCCCTCCCTCCCCCCACCACCCCAACAAAGAAGGTTAGGATTCAAATCCTAGATCTTTTATCTCCTGCAGAGTAATCATATCACCCAGTTACTCCACGGAAGCTGGCTCACCCTGCTCTCTGACCCTAAGCTTTATTTATCTGTATGTTACTTTGGGCAAAAACATCTGCTAAATAAATTAAGTGCAGATAATTAAGTGTTAATTAAATTAAGTGTAAAGAAGAGAATCCTCACAATGTCCAAATGTGAGTAGGTTTTGTAAAACAGGTACAATAATGGTATCTTCCACACCTGTGTATTTTTGGTATGCAACCTGTAGTGGATCTCAGGTTGAAGATCTCAGATGTATTAATTATATGGGATGTGAGTCCTACAGATCTGTAGTCATTAGGACCTGCAGTGGTTCATGAATAGAAGGCTGAAAGTAAAGTGTAAAACCTGTCAAAAAGCAGGTTTAATGTGTCTGCTCACTCGTGCTCCTATCAAGGTCATTCACCTTGCAGCCGGTGATGTTCCTCACATTTCCATTCATTCTTCATTCTGGTATTTTCAAGCTCACATTGTTTTCTCCTCATGTCCCCTTTTCTCCTCTATGATTATCTTCCTCAGGTTCTTCTGTATTGACCTGACCTGTTCCTTGTCTTCCATCAGGAAAGTCTTATAGTGATGCCAAAGTTTGCTTATTCTGATTTATTTATTTTCTCTCTTGATAATTTTATTTTTGGGGTCTACTAGAATAGATTTACATGCATCAGTGTTCCAAAACCATACTGTACTCTCACACCGTACATCTCGATTCACTGTGTCCATAACACTGCCCGAAACGCTCTGTTAGAGCTTTAAACCCCACCTCCAATGAGCCCAGCGTGCTCTGATTGGTCAGCTTGCCCTACATGTTACACCCCTATGTTGCAGTCTGCAGACAGATCCTTGTGGACAGGCGGCCAATAAGGATTGTATTACGAGGTGACCTCACCGGGTCAAGGAAGTAAGGGCTGGAATTCCAACGAGGCGTTTCAGGCAGATTAGAGAAGAGTGGTTTCTGTGGTGAGAGTTACTCCCTTTAGCGTGTACTTGGGCCATGAGTCACTGCAGACCATTTACATGCACATAAAGCTATATAACAGTGGTCTTCACTACGCGGCCCCTGGAGGCCAATGTGGTGGCCTGTGACTGAGTAAATAAATAAGCAAATTATAACTTGCAGTTAAGTAGTAAACTAACAATCAATTGAAGCAGCATCAAGATGACTGCCATCTAACTAGCTTTTAAAAACTGAATGGTGGCCCCCAGTCCCTCCATGCTGGTAAGCGTGGCCCCCACCTAAAACTCAGTGAAGAACACTGCTACAACACGAAAGGAAATGGAAGAGATGGAAAAGCAGTACAGGGCACCTTTAAGGTACTCAGACAATATTCATAAAGTGTATTCATCAGAAGCACATTTTTGAAAGGCACTACCCTTTGTGTCCTGAGATACACAGAGGCTTCTTGCTAACCCACTCTCAAGAGTGCAAGTTACAGCCAGAAGACCTAGGTTTCAGTCGCTTCTATTTCCGTGAGACCAGTCACTGGCCGTAAAACTGAACTCTCAAGGACGGTGACGGTGAGATGACATGTGAGACTGCAGTCGAAAAGGGGAAGGTGGCGATTTCGAAACCAACTGTCTGTTGTATTGAAGGAATGGTTTTAAACATTTGGTAATAATATTAATAGGTATAAGAAAAGATTGTATAACCAATACATAAATATAAGTTGATTGTAGTAAATTGTGATTTTAAATAAAATGATGACAAAAGAATAATTTCCAAGTATTTCCAAGGTAATGGTTTAAAAATATTTATTTCACTAAGCAAGAATGTGTGTCATGATGTAAATTTCGTTTATTGCAGCCATCACATTGTATATTACAGAAATTGTATTGTGTCTTTAAGCTTTTGATTCTACCTTGTGTTTTTCTCCCTTTAGTAATGGTGTGATGTCCAGTCAGCAGGCCCAGAATGGAGAGGGAAAGGATGTGCATCCTCTGTCACATCGTCTACAACTCAAAGCAGGTAAGAGGCCATTTTTTTGTTTTTTTATTATTCGAGATGTATGCAGTGCATTATGGGAGGCATCTCTGCCTTCAGTGTTCATGCTGAGAGCCAGAATTGAGTCACACTGGTTGTTTGTCCCCTCACCTTAACAGGAAATGCATGAGCACATGAGGAACATGTTGCACCACCGTGAGCTTGAGAACCTCAAGGGCCGGTGAGCACCCGTTCTGAATACCTTCCATATGTGCTGTCAAAAAAATAAATACCCATCTGTTCTTTTGAGGGTACAGTTACTTCTCACTGGGGGTGTACCATCAAGGGTCTGCCAGTTGTACCCTTACCTGCAGGTAAATGTACCTTTTAAGGTGATGAAATGGACTCTGAGGAATATTTTTGTACCATTGGGGGCACATTAATGTTGTTTGTACCTTGGGGTACAAAAGCATACTAGGCTGTACCCTTTTTTTTGACAGTACATGTGGAAAAATATACACATTATGCACATTTGCTTGTCAGCATTTGAGGTCATTTCCAAATGACTGTTATATTAATGGAATTAATGAGGCCTCAACTGGTCCAGGCAGAACCGTTTTTTTATTTTTATTATTAATCAGCATTGTGAATAAAGCACAAGTGTGTATTGTACTCAGAGAGAGAGAGAGACACACACACACACACACACAGGTGAAAGTAAAGCCTGGGGTCAGGGCACAGGGTCAGCTGCCTGGTCACCCTGGGACACTTTTCTGGGTTAAGGGCCTTGCCCAAGGGGCCCAGTGCCATTATGATCAGTCTGTTGTCCACACAGTTCAAAACGGTGACCTTCTGATCACAAGTCGTAACCTGCAGTGCTACATAGTGACATTAAAAAGTGACTGAATTAGAAAATAAAACAGTAAAAATAGGATCCATATATATACCCCTATTGTACGTGATTTAAGGAACATCTTTCAAGAAAACATCCCCGCAGAAATGGAGGCATCCTGTTAGCACACAATGTGTCAGTGTGCTATATTATAATATTACAGTTTGGTTTTATTACCTTCTCCGACATGTAAAGACAAAAAATCAAGCCTTTGCCCTCTGCACAACAGTAGTCTACTTTAAGGACTTTTAGGTCAATAAGGAGTTGTTGTCGTACCAAACAGATTTAACTTTTCCAACTCATAATTAGTTGTGCATGTTTTTTGTGAAGAGCTAGTTTATCAGTGAAGTCATATTTAAAGTCTTATTTAGAGCTGTATCTGTTTAATTCATAAAAGTGCACCGGTCTCGCTTTGTGACCTGCATTTCTGCGCAGTATTGCAGCTCTGTAAATGTGCGGCATTCCGAAACGGAGACACATGTGTCCAGTCCTGCCCTCCATTACATATGAACCAAGGCAGCTGCCCCAGCTGGGACTTAAATATAGAAACAGCAAGTAAAACCCATCAAGTGGAATAATGGCGACTGTTTCAAGTTACAGGTGCTATAGATCTATGACATAAGGGTGTGGGATAAGACTAGAGGACGACGGGACAAACTCCTGTGGAACTCTTTGAAGTCGTAGTGATACGAGGGTTGAAATTCCTACAGTCAAACCAATAATATCAAGTATGTTTCTAAGTACACTCAGAGAGGACCAATCATAGCAAGAACCTATCACGAGGTAGTCAGCCATACTGCTGTCTGCAGTTCAAAAACAGCTCTGACTCCTATTTAAGGCATAACCTTAAAAAGTTCTTAAATATAACTGGACAGAAGACTATAAAAGGAGAAAGGCGGAAAAAAAACAAGTAAAGATAACCCCACTTGGACTATTTTATTTATCTGACACAGATTAGAAGGTGAAACAGACCAATAAGGTCTCTATCAGTGTTCCGGAATGTCATTCTTCAAAGGGGGAGGAGCCGCCTGTTGGGGCTTCAGTTACAGCCGATTTAGGATTGGTCAGAATGGCATGTTGCGCTGCGGCCCAAGGGAGGGAGTGCGCTCCTGGAACAGCACCGTACCGCTAACTAAATGCGCATACTGGGTGTTTCTGGCCGCAGAGCAGCTCACACCACCATGAGGGCGCACTAGGCTGAAGCCCCTTGAAAGAGGGTGCTCCGGTCTCCCTCCGTATCCCAGCGCAGCTGTCGTTGGGTTGACATGCTACCAACAGGCCCTTTGGCACCGCCTGCTCTCACCCAGCTCTGAAAGCAAGCAGAAGGCCAGAAATAGTTCAGGAAGATTCATTCTCCAAAAGTACATACAACCTATATATATTTCAAGGGTTTTTCTGAAGAACTCAAGAAAAATAAGTCATTTGCCTCCTGAACTTTGAAGATTGCAATAAGACTTTTGACGTCTCACTATTTCTTTGGCTTTAAATTTTTATTTATTTTTTATTTTTTTAGCATCACAAGTGGGTTCACCTTCTCCGGAAGACCAGCTCAACTCAACCGGATCCGGTGCCAGCAGTCGCTAAACAATGCCAGTGGGGAGCATTAACCGGCCCCTGTCCGCCTCCGTCCCCAGGGACTGCAGCCACGAGTGCCGGGTTTGTCGGGTATCAGTGGTGGGCCTGACAGAGTACGCCAGTCACATCTCAAGCCCCCTGCACAAGCAGCGTGTGCAGGCACGCTGGCGTGAGGACACGGGGGCAGGCCGGCAGGAGAAGTACGTCGATGAGGAATTGGCGCACCTCATCGAGAAACGGAAGGAGCTTAATCGGTGAGAGTCTGTTGTCTGAACAGTTATGTGTTATGGTGCGAGCATTATTGCACGTGATAGTAAAAGCAATAGTTTTTTATTTAATTTAACTTGTTTTACAGAAGTTATTGCTTAACATTTGATAAGTAAGTGTACTGTTGTGAGTCTATGGATGTTCATATTTGTGATTTGAGCTTGAAGAGTGAAGGTTTCAAAGTGTTCCTTTGTAAGAACTGCTGACAATGTATCGCTTATTCATAATTCTGTTGATTACTGATTTAGATCTTTTGATTGATCAGAAGGTGTGTAAAGTTCTAATCTGTTTGTGTAGGTTAAAAAGCATTTTATCTTAGGCGTGAGATGACAGAAATACAAGGGACACAGAAACAAAAAAGAGATCACATGCCCAACAAAGAACTTGCTGATAATGTTTAACTTAATCACTGTGCTGCCGATTATCAATGGTTCATCATCTTTTTCATGAGTCTCTGCACAGGGTTCTAATTTAATCCATTCGAAAACAAGGCACTGACCTGGCTCATATATCAGTGACAGCCATGGCCTAAAACAGCAATGCATTCAGCTTTCTCCTTTTACGAGGGCAGACGCATTTGTGCTCTTCAGCTTCTATGACATGGAAACACTGCTTTTACTCTTAGAGTATGCCAAGTCAGAAACTGTGCTGAATGTTACTCGGGTATAAATTCAGTGCAAAAGCATATGGTTATACTCTGGTGTCTTGCAATAAAGGCAGTGTCTGTGGTATATTTATATCTCACTGCGTCGTTATGGTAGCTTATGGAACAGACCTACAGTGGAGAAATAGCATACTGTAACATTCATCTATGACTAGATATTTTGGTGAAAAATTCAGACTGGGTTAAATGTAGCTTCTGTGAATCACGGTACGAATAAATGACTTTTCTTTTATATCTATGTATATTTATATATTTTTTTTACAAATGTTACTGAGTAGCCCTGGCGCCATGTTAAATTTTTGAGTATAATGTTTCCAAGGTTGGAGTGTTGGTCTTTTCTGTATTACAAACGCATGAGAAATTCAGTGGGAGAGACGGTGATTAGTGTGCAGGGAAATGTAAATGACAGAGGTGTGGCTTGTGCGATTTAGCCGGACAGCTGAGTCAGTACAGTCATGCTTAGATAGATGTATGAGGGGTGTTTAATATAAGTAACAGCTGATGTTCAGTCGCTGCCAGTCACAGTCTAAATCGTATCTCAGCTGCAACTTCTCAGGTCATCAGCTTATTTAATAACAATTCGCAGAACTGGATCCGCTCTTACACTGATGATGTTATAGTAGTTAGCCTGTTTAAATATAGGTAGAATAAATTAATTGGGAAATTCCCGACTGTATTTATTTTATTTACTAGTCCAGATCAAATGTAGTTTAAAGCTGGAAAAAAGTTGTTTTGCAAATATTAGTAATTCAGTTGAATAACTCGAGCCTCGTACATTATAACATTGATTTTCTGTATGTATTCTGAAAATGGCAGATTTCTTTTTAATGTTGCATTAAATGCTAAATTTCTCTCATAGGATTGAGGAGGAGGAAGCAAAGAAGCCGACCAAAACAGAAGGGCAGCAGCAGAAACATCAAATGGAACAGCAACGGGTCCAGCAGAAGGGTGGGCTGCAATGCTGGGGCTACCCTAGATACCCTCAGCTCTCGAAAGGCTTCAGCATGCCCAGCTGGCAGGGAAATGGAGGTGAATGGAGCTCGGCAAGGGTGCTGCAGGACCGACCGTGGTCCACTCGGCATCAGAGCCGGAGCGCCACCTGGCATGCCGAGGGAGCTCCGGACCTTCAGAAGTGGCGTTCTGCCGATGAAGCAGTGGGAAGCTTAGGAAGCGGTGTGTTGGCAGTCAGAACACGGGAGTATGTGGGATTCCCCCTGCAACAGAAACACCACATCTCTTTGCCAAGTGGCGATTGCAGCAGTAACCTAAGCCGGGATGGCAGATTCTACTGGGACCAGAAGAAAGAACCTCTCCACAAGCAAGTAGAGGCAGACTTCAGAAGCGACAGTCTTCCCCTGTTGGATGCCATTAACTTCAGGAAGGGACATGGTGCCCACACTCAAGAACATGAAGAATGGTCTGAAGGGCTTCAAAGCCACATGGTTGGGGATCAGAGCAAAGATGGATCTTCTGGGGACAAAAGCAAGGGAAGGGCCTCTAATCTCAAAGACAAAGTGAATCGCTGGGCACCCTACCCTCCTGCCAAGTACAACGAGATTATGCCCTGGAAGGAAGCCAGCGACTGTGTGTCTGAAGACTATCCCACAGTGACATCTGGCCTGGAAAAGAACACAAAGTCAGATTCTGATTTGCTGCAATGCAACACACAGTCAGTTCATATGTCAGGGAGAGAATTGGGAGGATGGTATGGTAGCTCCTCAGCTCCTCAGAATGACCAGGGTAAAGATCGAGAGCATTCAGAAAGCAGAAGCCTGGCTTTGTCCTCTTCTATATTTAGAGAACCAACATCTGGAACCTTTTTAAAATCCAAATCTATTCCCAACCATAGACTCTCCACTTGTGACTCTACTGAATTGAAACCTCACAAAATCACCTTAAACTCTCCAAAGAATCATGAGCCAAATTCACAAGACCAGAGACTCACTGAGCTGATGAGGGAAACCAAAGCTTTTTTAAAGGAGAATTCAGAGTCTGTTAATGCATCAACAGCAGAAGTCAGTATGGAGACTGTACTGTTTATAGAGGAGAAACAGGGGCCAGACAGCATTGAATGTGAGGCTGGAGAAGGGAGAGAATTATTTAAGGAGAACAAGAATCTCAACAGTGGTTACGCCACAGAAGGATCCAGACTCGCTTGCTCCTTGCAGTCCATCCAAATGAGCACTTCGACCTGTAACATCACAGAACATTCTGTTCCTTCAATTCTCGACAAAGGAAACAAAGTGGATGTAAAGGAAGCAGGACACCAGGAAGACGACAACGGCAGAGAATTAGCAGAGCAGACGATACATACGATGGACGAAGGATTTGGTTCGGACAATGAAGCCGCCAAGAACAGTGGTGTGCCGCAGTGCTCTGGCTCTGAGGTCCCTGACCTTAGCAAACTAGGCCTCCCTGCCTCTCTGAAGCGAGACCTGACGAGACACATCAGCTCTAAGCATAAGACCGGGACCCATGAGCCCAACCTAAATATCGCCCGCCGCATCCGCAGCCTCGGTGGCGTTCGGAAGGGTGAAGCGGAGAATGACTCTGGCCTAAAGCCGACCCTCCGGCGGCAAATCATCAGCTGCTGCGGGTCCCGGAGGAACGTGAACTGGGACCAGGTGTATCTTGAGGTGTGCAGAAAGAGGCAGGAGCAGGGAAGAGGCCTGCCAAGGTAAGACGGATTTGGGTTTAAGTCTGAGCACGGGAAGATCACGAAAAATGTCCTTTTAACCTTAAAACAAGATTACTTGGATTAATGCATCACTGTTATTGTGGATTTTTTCTTAAGGAATCATATGTTTTTAATATAACAATAAACATATAACTCATATTTAACTAACTCATTTATGCTATATCCTGCTGAAATGGTCATTTTAAAACATGGCCTGAACTATTATAATAGTAGGAGTGTTCAACATCTAAGTGTGTCTAGTCGTGATTTCTTTTTTTAAACCATCCCGCAGGTTTGGGATTGAGATGGTGACGCAGGTTCAGTATGAAGAAGACATTCCCTTTGCGGAGGGATTTGACTGGAAGCCGGACTCTGCCTTCAACGGGGGCACCCAACGCAAGCGTAGTTTCTCAGAGAGCAGCTTGGTGACGGATCATACCACCACCACCACGTTAGCACTGTTCACAAGAGCCACGCACAGCACGGACACACCAAAGATGGACCTGTCCGGCAGAGGAACCGGCAGTGACGCATCAGCGACATCTGGGCCAGCAGAATTGGAGGGGGGCATGAGAGGGGGCTGCATATCAACTGGGGACCTTGCAGAGCCACAGAAAGTCGCCCAGGGCCATGAGTCTGTAGAGGGATATAGCAGTTGCACTTCTGGGCCAGAGATAAATGATATGCAGCAGGGTGGGAAAAAGCGGAGGGCAGCAGGGGTGAGTTACGTTACGTTAACGAATTATAAACGTAACGTTAAATACTTATTTCATTTATAGCAACATCTTCTGTAATACTAATGAAAACTCTGTTTTATTTATCAGGATGTTCCATCCACAGAAATTCCCAGCCTGGAACGAAAGAGCAAGAGGATGAAAATCAAATCTAAAAAAGGCATGCTTTTAATTTTAAGTTTTATGTTTGTTTATATATATATAAACGTCAGAGTGGGACAAGCCAGTAGCTTATGGATACAAGATCACGGTCATGTCTGCTTTTTACCATCAGTCTCAGTGTCTAAGATTTTGTTTCAGCCAATCAGTTGAATATAAAGACTTAGTCATAGAAAACTCTGGTTGGCTAAAACAAAAATCTTCGCCTGGAGTTTTACTTTCTGAACCTGAACTGTCCACTTCTGCCTGACAAACATCGTTTGAGTACCTCATTGTCTTCATACTGTATCTCACAGAGCATATCCCAATCTATCACCTCTAAGATGTACCTCAAAATGCGTTAGTATGTCTTTGGGGGATTAGTTGGGTACTGTACTGCCGAGCGGTGCCAAGGCAGCTGATCTCTCAGCATCTTTGACATTTGAGTAAGATAAGTCCAGGGTCTTATATCACTCTTGTTGGGCAGTTAAAAAGAAAACTTGAAAGAAGAGAGAGAGAGAGAGATGCCCAAAGGTCTCTATACAGGTGTTGGGAAGCTGTAACTGTCAAGTGGATCTATTTGATTGCATCTACAGCATTGGCAGAGGAGGCAGTGTATGCAGTGAGCACAGTGGTGTGTGGAACCTCCCAAGGTAGATCATCTGGGGCAGTCCCATAGCTTGCAGGTCAATATTTTGCATTGATACCCTTTAGCACTGATACAGTGATGTGTCCCCAGTTACACAATCTTTTGGCCAGAATAACAAGTCATTCTTTTACTTGTTAGTCTGATATTCAGGATTCCAGATGCTTTACTGGGCAAGTGAACTGGAATGCTTTCTTATTTGGCCACGTCCAATAAAAGGAACGATCGGATGTAATAAAGAATAGTGAAGAGCAGTAGACAAATGCGCAGTAGCACAGTCCAACATTAGCACTGCTCCTTGCATACAATTTGCAGATTGTAGAATTATTAGTTACCTTTCCAGATAACCACAATGTGGACAAAACTGATCTTGAATCTGGTCGTCAGGATTCTGATGTTGAGAAGCCTCCTGCTGGATTGCAGGAGTTAGAATAGCTTTTGGCCTGGGCTGTTTGGTAATTCCGTGCACGGTAGCGCTCCATGTATCTGCTCGATAGATGGCAGTGCAGTCCTAGCGATCAAATGGGCTGCTGAACAATCCTGTCTATGACCTTCCTGTCCTATGCTCCAGCATACCATGCCATCATATCATTGGCGATTAGCCCCCACTTCCCCCGCAAGAAGGGATACCATCATATCTGGCAGGCTTGTGGACTTTGCCCCTTGCTCAAAGTCTCCCCCACATCCTGTTTATACATTTGCAGCTCAGATTCTTCTGGTTCACTGGAAGCTTTGAATTTCCTTGTATTTTGAGTGTCAAACCATGCATAGAAGTTAATCAGCTCATCAGATAGCAACATCGGTAGTTGTAATCTGACACCTCTGTCCTTTGTAGTAAATAATAGCCTGCATGCTGTTCCTCAAACACCTTTGCAGACCCCTACAGGTCTCTGCCTGGTTCTGGTCAAACCTGGTTCTCTTGAACCACTCATGCATGTCCTTCTCTGTGGGAACACAAGCACAGTCTTTGATATATTCACTATATCTGCTTTACCTTGTAAGAGCGAGGGATGATATTTTCAGCCTCAGTTTGTATCCTGGGTGCAACAGTATGAAAGTGTGGACTGATGTGCTGAACTTTAGGTTTTTTCCACGGAGACGTCCTTGTGATGTATTGTGAATCTGCTTGTCCGAATTAGGAATGCATGGGTTAGGGCAGGTTTTTATGGAGAGAATTTATCCTGCTGTGCTTATTATGCATAATGAATGCTTTATGAAGCTCTCATTTATAATGCACTATAGATACCTATATATAGATATAGAACCTTATAATGCAGTAAAAAGCATCCTTAATTCTTATCGACCATTATAATGCATTATGAAGGCACCTATAGTGCATTATAGAATGTGAATACATATGTGATTAAGAAGCTCTGTCTGCAGTCCTTTGTTACATCTGCAGCATCCTCCCTCCCAACATTCCTTGTCGTGAAATGTAATTTGAGTCTTCAGAAGTGAACTGGTTGAGACCTCCTGGTATAGTGGGTCTGTGAGATTTGTGTATGAGTGTCCGTAGCTGGCACATGTGACCTGATCGGTCCGCTGTCTCTCCGCTGTCTCTCCTCTGGCTGTCCGCTGGCTGTCTGCTGGCTGTCCGCTGTCTCTCCGCTGGCTGTCCGCTGTCGGTCCGCTATCTGTCTGCTGTAGAGCGCTCCCAGGTGGACCAGCTTCTAGCCGTGTCTCTGCGGGAGGAGCAGCTGAGCGGCTCCCTTCAGGCGGTGGATGCCAACCTGATCCAGGCACGCGCCGCTCTGCAGGCCACATACATGGAGGTACAGCGACTCCTGCTGGTGAAGCAGCAGGTGAGGAGTCACACAGGCCTTTGTCTCGCGCCCTGACGTTCATCTTTGAAAGGTCCATGGGAAAATTAGGTTACAGATTTGGTTTATATGAAATTTACATATGAACTTTTACTCTGTCGCTTGATACTGACTTTTGACGTGTGTGTTTTAATCCCTTGTCCCTCAGGTTACCATGGAAATGAGCTCACTCAGGACAAAACGCATTGAGATTCTGCAGGGGATGAAAGGTAACATCAAGCATTTCCACAGAGTAATTAGTAGTTATTTTTTAATTTCCAGTATGTAAAGAAATATTACATACTAAAGTGTGTGTGTGTGTGTGTGTGTGGTCCAGGTATACCTTACCTTATGAGGACCAAATGTCCCCACAACGTGATGAATACCCTTTTTTTTACCTTATGGGGACCAGTTTCCTGGGAAATCTTTATTTTATAAAAATCCGTGACTACAATGAAGAAAATAAAAATGCAAAAATTCTTGTATTTTGTTTGGTTACTTATGGTGATGGTTAAGGCAGGGTAGGGGTTAAGGTTGTCATAGTTAGCATTAGCATTTTTCCCATAGAAATGAATGAACGGTCCCCAAAAAGATGTGATTACACGACTGTGTGTGTGTGTGTGTGTGTGTGTGTGTATATGAATCAGACTGGTATGACCACCTCCCTCTTGTCTGTGTGTGCAGAGGAATATACTGACATTGCTGAACCAGGAGAGAAGGCCACTGCGGAGGAACCTGCAGCAGCTGTTACATCCCATTCCCCTCTGACTAACACCCCCTGCCATGTCTCCGGGGTGCCCTCCCAAAATGTCCCGCCCCCTTCCTCGGAACGCCCTGCCAGCAGCCCTTCGCTGCCCTCTGCTGATACCACCGCTGCCACGAATAAACTACATGTCAAGTATGACCCTCCCTTCAAGTGTATTCTGCCTCCTGACTCTCTTGGCAGGGTTCTCCTTGACTTGCATGATACATCTCAGGAGGCTTCCTGTAACGCCACAAATGCAGGTATGGATTCCCTTACCATCACACATCTTTCCTTCGTCACGTGTTTGCTCGGTCTTTAATACATGATCTACCTCTTCCACCCACAGACCAAAGCCTGTCCATTCCGACCCGTAGCTTATCGGTAGAGAGTCGACATGCCAGTTTTGACTCCCAGGAGAGTGTGAGTGTACACTCAGAACACAGCCAGGATTACTTGAAGGGTGGCAGCTTCACAGGGTCTGTGCAGTGTCTGTCTGGTGGTCACCTGCAGGAACTGACGACACTGGTCAAGAAGTGTCCTGCTTCAACACCCTTTGAGGACAAAGGTGACAAGACCATCCGGGCCACTGCACCAACCAGCCATAGAGACTCTGGTATTGTTGCCCCGGAAACTTTATCAGGGAGTCATGGCGGCAGGGCAGGCCGGCCACGTACCACCCAACAGGAAGCCCAGCCTTCACTCTCCTCAACGCTTCCTGAGTCCAAGAGCGGGAACCGCGTCCGGAGGCTAAAGAAGAAGAAGAAGCTGCGGAAAGCCCTCGGTGGCGATCAGCCGGAGAACAGTGACACCGAGCAGGATGGAGAACCCATGGGTCGCCCGGTCCGCAAGCTGAAATCCAGAAAGAAAACCAAAGGATCGCCTGTCAGCGCAACTTCTATGGTCACGAAGGGTAAGGAGCAGGATGCCGCAGTAGATGGAAAAGTTTCATCCCCGTCAAGGTACAAGCAGCATAATGAAGATAGAGACAGCGTGGCTGATTCCTGCTTAAAAATGGTGGAACTCCCTCAAGCAAAATTCCCCAAAGTTATCTCAGTTGAATCCTCTGACTCCGACGATGGGTCCACTCTTCATACCCCAGCCTCAAAGTCGTCATCAACTTCAAATGCCCTGTCACCCCCACCCGCAATGCCCAAGGCAGAACCCCAGGCATTGGCCTGCGATGAGGTCACCTCAACCAGCGAGTTGGATGCCATTTCTAGACCCAAGACTTGCTCAAAGTAAGACTGCTACATTTAATTCGCTTTGACAATAGGTTAAAAAATGTAATTGTTACATAGATGAGGAGAGACCACGTTTTGGATTCCTCATCAAAATAGTTTTCACTTCAGGTTTTTTGTGATTTACGTTTTGCTAAGATGGATAACACAAGTGAGGAAGTTATGGTACGATCAGGTTGTTTTCAAAGATGTTTGTGTGCAGCGAATGGATTTGGAGATGGCACACTGGGTTCTAGGTACAACTGGATTCATTAAAGGTAATGTTTAATGAATGGAACTGTGTTTCTGAAATCATTTTGTTTTTTTTCTTTCAGTAACATGCAACTATGTCTGCCCTCCGTGAAAGAATTAAAGTTACATTCAGGTTAGTCCCACTTATAGGAAACTCCAGTTACTTTAACGATATAATGTTTGAACTTACAATAAACACGTGAGGCTTCCAATGATTATTTTATCGCCTGATGTTTCTTGCGGTTCTGGTTCTGTGGAAACAAACTGGCTCCCATCTCCCCAGAACCTCCTGCAGTTTTAGGTAACGTGACATGGTCTAACCTTGTGACCAGGCAAAATTACTATGCCTCAGATTCAGTAGACAAATATAGGCTCTGATGACCCCAAAATTTCTTTTTAAGGGCGAAATATTCTTAGATCTATTGGCATCTTACTTTTCACACCATTAGTTGTTTCTGCGTGGACCATTTTATTCCCATAAATGAAATGGCATAAAAAAAATTACTCCCAAAAGAGGCTGGTGCACCTGTACATTTTTCTACAATTATACCTAGACTTCATAAAGCGGGATATTAAAATATACTGGTTTTGAAAGCTTGAAGGTGGATCTGGGTTGTGCACATTAGGGATGCACCTCCTGTTACGTTGTGTGAAACTAGCACGGTTTTGTGTTGCAGATGTGTCTTTGGGGCCTGGAAATGAGGAAGAACTTTGTGAGGGTCTGTTTGACGGCCACCAAGCAGCAATCAGCGCCATGCAGATCCATAACGGTCTGCTGTACACATGTTCTGGAGATCGCACCGTCCGGGCTTTCAACTTGGCGGTACGTCTGTGGCTGCGAGCTGCCAGTTACACAGCGGCTCTTCGCGGTTCCGTCATGAATCCTTTCGTTTTCTTTGCAGAACCGTAAATGCATGGCTGTGTTCGAGGGCCACAGCACAAAGGTGAACTGTTTGCTAGTGTTATCTGGACCAGGACTACAGCAGCGCCTGTACACGGGTTCGAGTGACCAGACCATCCGCTGCTACAGCTTAAAAGTACCCTTTTCGCTTCCATTTTTTAAATCTGCATTGATATTCCTAAATCTGAGTGTGTGTGTGTGTGTGTGTGTGTGTGTATGCAGTACTGTGTAGTCTTAGCCAGTCAAAGGAAATGTTTAAAGCTATTTATGTACTTAATAAGGGTATATGTGCTCAGAAAAAAAACACAATTTAACATATGAAAATCAAGAGTAACACAATAAAAAATAACAAGAATTCCAAAGATTTACTGATAACTTGTGGTTGGTTAGAAGAACACAGCTTCAGTTCCCAAACCTCTCCTCAGGGGCACCCCAGCCTTTCCATGTATTTTGTTACATTTCACATCCAGCTCAATTAATTCATTTAATTTGTTTAAGAAAGTCAGTGAGGTATTGATTAGCTACAGGTGATGGAGTACTGGTCAAGTCAAAAAATACATGGGTATGTTGGATGGTTGCTGCAAACACTGGGGTTTTAAACTGGCTAAGCAGACACACATTGACAGACGTAGTATCATAGTTTCACACCAGCATGAAGATTATTTGAGTATCATTTTCTTAGACTGCCTAAGACTTTTGCACGGTACTGTACACACTGCATAACTGTTTATAAATTGTTTTTTTTTTTTTTTTTTGCAGACTAGAGAGTGTCAGGATCAGTTTGTTCTATCAGACCGAGTGCTGTGTCTCCACAGTCGGTGGAAGATTCTGTACGCCGGCCTTGCCAATGGAACGGTGGTCAGTTTCAGCCTGAAGGTGAGCTGTCGCCAAACTCTGAAGACTCACACATCTGTATCGTTCCCACTTGCTCTGTAGGTTGCTGGGTTTGACAGCGTAACAGTTTCCATGTCTTTTTAAGCATCTATCTTTGTCTTTCGCGACCAGACGAAGCGACAACTGGATGTGTTCGAGTGCCACGGACCCCGTGCGGTGAGCTGCCTGGCGTCAGCGCAGGAGGGCGCACGGCGCCTCCTGCTGGTCGGCTCCTACGACTGCACCATCAGCGTGCGAGATGCCAAGAGTGGCCTGCTGCTTCGCACGCTGGAGGGACACACCAAAACTGTGCTCTGCATGAAGGTAAGGGATTCCCACACAGTCACAGCCAGAACATTAGCAGGAGCCCACAGTCCAGCCTGCTCCCATCCACAGATTTGCAGATGCATGCAAACAGCATTGCACATAGATAGATATAGGAAATTTCTATGTTGTGAGACAGGCATACAATACCAGTCAAAAGTCTAGACACGCTTAACCAAATAAAGGTTTATTTGTACTCTTCTCTACATTTTAGAATGATTATAATGACATCAAAGCTATAAAATAACTTATGTTCAGTTATGCATTGACTAATAAAATTAATTTGTCTAGGGGGGGCAGCTCTGTGGGTTGGAACTCAGAAGGTTGCTGGTTCAAATCCCTGGGTTGGCAGAGTGATGCCACCACTGGGCCCTTGAGCAAGACCCTTAACCCCAATTGTTCCAGGCACTGGCTGACCCTCCTCTCTCCTCTACGCCAGTTCCATGAGGTGGCCTCCTGGGATGCTTTTCCAGCTGTTCTGAAGGAGATCCCACATATATGCTGAGCTCTCATTGGCCGCTTTTCCTTCACTCTCTGGTCAAACTCCTCCCAAACCATCTCTACTTTAGATCAGGTGGTCAGGTCATGTGATGCAACACTATCGCTCTTCTTTGTTGGCGTGTCCAAACTTTTGACTGGTACTGTATGTAATCATTGATTTATGAAAGGTGCTCAAACAGTTTTGTGTCTTTCTATAATAGCCTTGACCTATTTAAGAAAACTGATCACACTTGGAAAGTAGAAATTAGCGGGAGAACATTTTAAAACGAATTTGAGGAAGCACTTCTTTACACAGCATGTAGTTAGAGTATGGAATAGTCTTCCTGCTAGTGTAGCACAAGCTAAAACCCTTGGTTCCTTTAAATCAGAACTAGATAAGATTTTAACAGCTCTGAGCTATTAGTTAAGTTCTCCCCAAACGAGCTTGATGAGCCGAATGGCTCCTCTCGTTTGTAAATTTCTTATGTTCTTATGTTGTCCTTAGGTGGTGAATGATTTGGTCTTCAGTGGTTCCAGTGACCAATCAGTTCATGCTTACAACATTCATGTAAGTCTGAAACAGAGCTACGTAATGTATGGCATAATTCTTTTGACTCGCCGTAGTCCTTCTCCATGTAACGTAGAATTACTCTTGACTGAAGAATTTCTCCAGTTTCTATTGATTTTTTCTTTAATCAGGAGTGACACAATATTTATTACACCTATATATTTTCCTTTTTTTTATTGCAAAACTATTGCCTTCTGGGTTACTTCTTCATTTACCATTGTGAATTTGTCCTTCTTTACATACAGACGGGAGAACTAGTGCGGATCTATAAGGGTCACAGTCACGCTGTCACTGCGATAGCTATCATGGGAAAGGTGATGGTCACTGCATGTCTGGACAAACTGGTGCGTGTCTACGAGTTGCAGGTAAAGCAGCTCACGTCACGTTTCTGGTGAGATTTCAGAATTCAACATTTCCTTAAAACTCATCCAATCACTTAATGTCTGCGCTGTGTGTGTTTTTCGTATTTGTTTTATAGTCACACAACCAGGTACAGGTGTACGGTGGACACAAGGACATGGTGATGTGTATGGCTTTGCACAAGGGCATGGTGAGTGCGGTCACGCAACGGATATTGTAGAAGTACAACTACTGCTGAAACACAATAATTATGTTAGAATGTGCTTTACATTAACTGCGACCTTATAATACCTTTATAATGTATTTATAGAACATTCAGTGCACCAGATAAAGACAAACATTAAAAATGTATAATCATATAATTAGAGGTACAAGGTTCAGGTTCAGAAAGTACAAATACAGACCAAGATTTTGTTTCACTCAACCAGTTGAATATTTACAGTCACGTTCATAGAGCACTCAACTGGTTGGTTGAAACAAAATCCTGGTCTGGATTTGAACTTTCTGAACCTGAACTTTCCACCTTGCATATGTTTGTTATTAATGCATATTAAAGCTGTTAAGGTATGCTAGGATGTTAAGGTATACTTAAATGCTGCTTATGCATATTCTATGAATTCAATTAATGCATTATGAATGTGCACTGAATGTTCTATGAATGCATTATGTAGCTGCAGCTAACAGAACAGAATAACATGACATTTGTCCAGAGTCTATTTTATAGTTTCAGTCTAGCATGGATATTTTACTTAAGCATTTTGGTCACTCTGTAAGTACTAATGAAGACTCCTGCTACTGTCCACACTCTAGATCTACACAGGCTGCTATGATGGGAGTGTGCAGGCCGTCAGGCTCAACCTGATTAAGAACCATCGCTGCTGGGTGAGACGTTGGATTGCAAAGGGGAACGGAGGATACTCGCTTGCCTAACCTATTCAGAAAATTAAACGTCACTGGATTTTCACCCATTTCATTGTGACTTAATTTCAGCAGTATTCGTAGATGTACATATGTTACATGCACGTGAGTTAATTCCATCCTCCCTCTGCAGTGGCAGGGCTGCTCTGTGGTATTTGGTGTAATGGAGCATCTACAGCAGCACGTGCTCACTGATCACATCAGTCCGAGCTTCCATACGCTCCGGTGCCGCTGGAGGAACTGCGACGCATTCTTCAGCACACGTAATAACTCCAGGCAGGTATGGAAAAGTCCCATTGAAAATCCAGAAGGGGACCCTCTCATAGTTTGGACAAAACATGCAACCTTACAGCTGACCATTGTGAAAAGAATCACTTTTGAATGTGTGTGTTTGTGTATAAGTGTGCGGTCATATGTATATTATGTGTATTATATGTATGTATATGTTACATGTATATGTGATAAAAACCTATTGTTTTGACCTTGTGGGGACATCTTTTTATAAAAATCTGACCAGACTCAAAATACCAAAAGTGCTGTATATTGTTTGGTTACTTATGGCTAAGGTTAGGGCTGGGTGGGGGTTAAGGTTGTTATTGTTGGGGGTTAGGGTTTTGCCCATAAAATGAATGGATAATCTCCACAAAAACGTGAGTGTGAGTGTGTACGCGTGTGTCTGTGTGTACACAACACATTGCTTGTAATTACATCGCTTACACAATTAATTGTGTAATTACATTGCTTGTTTCCCCTACTTCAATAGGATGCCCCCAGACACATGCTGAGACACACAGAGGAAGACTGTAAGCTGGATACCTGAGGGGGGGTACAGTGGTGAACATTTTACCTCCCATATTGGGCGGATATCAATGGTCAAAGAAGAGGTTTGGTCAAATGATACATACTTATGAACCAATGTTTGTATCATAAATACTTAAATACATGACTTAGAGTGTAATTCGGAATTGCTGTGTGCGCTCCTGTGCAATTTCAACAGCATATTAAATAGCCTTTATACATTAGCAGTAAGATATTTTCTGCATTATGGTTTGAAAACAGTATCTCCCGTGGTTTGGTTTAAAAAAAAACGACTGGATTTGTTTAGGTACCAGAAGTAGTAAACTTATGCCTAGAACATATACAGTACTTCTTACTACAACTCTCTGTCATGGATGTAAGTGTTTGATAAAAACCGTAACACTATATTATATGTTCTGAATGGACTTGAGCAGGTGGAACCGAAGCAGCCTGCTGTCCTTTCTGGTGACTGTCATGTGAGCTTTTGCAATTTCTAATAACTCCCAGTTTGCTCTGGTGACCAGTGAAAAGGTATGGAGAAGAGGGGAAATCGGTCTCAAGTAGAAGTATCTTATTGGGAATCCTCTGTTTCCTGCTTCCACTTCTATAATCCCAGCTACCCTGGTTTATTTTATATTGTTATAAAATCATATATTATTTATCTTAAGGTTTTTCAACCTTGGTATTGACTGGCGCATTAGCTAAAGTGAAGTTAAACTTATGTTAACGGCAAACTTTTAATAAATGTTACATTTAGTTTATTGCGTGTTAAGGAATACAAGTAATTGTGAAAAGTAGCAATTTAAAATTGCTTTCCCCTTTAAAATGAATATTATACCAATTAAAAAATCATTTGCCACTAGTCCTTAAACAATTAACCATACCCTTAATTTAAAATAGTTAAAAATTTATATATTAATTTTAAATCTGTCTCAGAGGCTTAGTGGAACACCTTCATACATAGTATCTGCCCTCAGAACCAAGGTTTAAAAACAATATTCAGGTTGAATCACTGCACAGTAGTGCTGAACTATTCAGCCTCTGTATCCTAGCAACCATATTCCACTGCTTGTTGATGTAGGGGGGTGTTCCTCCTTCTGTTACTACGTATATATTTTACTGATTGTGTTTAAAGAACGTTTCCAGTTCTTAAACTGCAGACCAAATAATGCCGAGGAAAATAAGACTTTAAAAAGAAACGGAAAGACAGGTACAAGAATCTAATTGCTGTCTTAAAAACAGCATAAAACACACAGAACTGTTTGAAAATCTTGATAGTAGTTGATTGTATGGCATGGGGAGGATTATGCTTTGTTGTCATTTTAAATGAGTGACGGGATTTGTCTTTCTGTTGAGGTTCTGCTGCTGAGGTAGTCTTCTCCCTCCCAACTGAAGCTACTCTGGACTGGATTCCTGTAGGAGATATTTGCACTGCAGATATAAAGGCCAAAGCAAATGGATATTTAGACTGCAGTGGGTTTTGCCTACATTTTGAAGTTTTAGTTTGGAGCATTATATCTTTTGAAGGCTTCATCTAGGACCTCATTTCATTTACACTTGCTTAGGAATTTTTGATTCTTAATCTGCCAGTTTAAGTTGTTTGCCAGTTCCTGAGTGCAGTGAAGCTCTTTGTTGTAAAACTCAGTTTGAGGGTGTTGTGATAGGATCAGTTTGCAGTGATGGTAAGAGAGCAGAGTAGTATTGGTTTTATGTGTTTGAAAAGATTACTGTGTGTTTGAGTCTACACTAATTGTGTGAACAGCTGTTGAGATGTAGGTTTTAAGGCAGGATAATGGGAGTGGTTGTTTTTAGAAGTGTGAATCATTGAGGTGCCTCAAGTGTCTCAACACCAGGGTGCGTTTTTGTATTTGTTTTTGAAATGTTACTATTAGAAATAATGAAATGTACGGTGGCATTGCACACTTAGTGCAAGGGACCTTACGAACGTCCTCAGTTGTGTGCCTTTCCCAGTGGTTTCTGGTTAATCTTTCTAACCGGCTAATATTTTGAAATAAATTAATAATGAATAATTTAAAAGACTAAAGTCTTTACTATAATGACATGATTTACTCTGATGTGGCTTGGCTTTTTCCAAATTCGACTTAATAATCTATTTTATTGTAGCAAGACTGACGGCAAATTACTGTTTTAAGGATGATTTAAAGTTGAAGTTGTTTTGCATAAGCTCAATTGATAAGTGCAGTGTTGTTTTGTAGTTAGTGACTGCTAGGAGGCAGTAAGAGTAAAAAGGGAAGAGCGACGGTGCTCTATCCCATTGGAAAAGGGTTTCACTCCACTATTTTGGGTGTGTGCGAGGGAGCAGACAAAGTGACGGAAAATACGAATATGGACGTAGGGTATGGGGAGAGGACTACGCAGCAGACCTCCGTGCCAGACTCTGAGCATGGCAGCACATGGCAAAAATAGGCCTGGCCAGAAAGATTGGTTTTAGATAATAAATATGCTTTTTCCTATGCTAGAAGATTGTAAACATCAACTTGACATAGTGAGACATAGTTCTCAGCATGACAATACATGAGAACGATGGCAGCTGGTGCGCAGTGAAATGAGAGGTTACGTTACGTCACTGGCTGCGAAATGACACTGAGCTGCCTTTTCTCCTGCTATCTTCCCCTTCTACAAGTATTCCCTCAACAACCGTGCTGTTGCTTTCACATTCTGCAGAGTGAAACATAAGCATGTATTTTTTTCTTCTTACCTGTTCTTTTTGAGTTTCTTTGACGAAGTATTTTTTCCTACAGGCTGCTTTTTCTGTGCCAAGCTGTGAACTTGAGAGACTTTTTGTAATATTACAAATATAAACTCATTTAAAACACTTTTGTTGTGGTCTTTTTTTTAGCAATTAAATGACAAATGTTTTACGACAAGCATGTGTAATAAATTACCTAACTTGGAGCAGTAGTATACTCATACTAATATCTTAAAAAAATCTGCGTCATTGCGAAGGTACAGTTTAGGGAAAATGTGAATACGGGCAGGGTGATTAAAAACCTTGCTAGTTAGGATGAAAAGACCCCTGTTCTAAAGGGTCATGGAAAAGCCCTCACGTCCTGTGCTTGTGTTTCACCTACTTCCCGCAGGCATACAACTTGGATCACTCTCCATAAATGCAACGAGATTAAAAAATAGCTTCTTCCCCAGTGCTATCAGACTCCTCAACAGTTCTCCTGCTCGTAAGCAAACAGTGCAGCCGTTTAAGATTTCAAAGGTTTTATATGTCACACGCAAGGTATGCAGTCGGACTGCAACCTGCAAGAAAAGACTGTCAGGACTACCTGCCAGCATTTAATCTCCTAGCACAGGTGTCAAAACTCCTGCAAGTTCAGTCTGCCAGTCCCATCCATCTGTGCATATGCAGGAAATTCTGAATCAGACTATCCATCCATTTTTCATCACCATGGAGACGCAGAGAGTACACCAGTCTATTGCTACGCACTCATAAAGTAAATCCACATAAACGTGTGGAGGACACGCTAGCTTGACATACAGTATGTGCACAGACACTCAGGGCAGGAGTCAAACGGCTAACCCTGGAGCTGTGAGTATATACAGTAGCGCTAACCACTGAGTGATTGTGCTACCCCTTTCCCAGGTTTAAACATCCATATGCTGTCTTATTATGTATGTATTACAAGGAAATCATTAGAAAGATGATTGGTAAAATGTTCCTTATGACTGCTTGTAGTCATAGAAATAAACACAATATATGTATATAAACCCTACACATTATATCTGGGGGTGACGTGCTGGTGCAGTGGTTAGTGCTGTAACCTCACACTTATGGGGCCAGGGTTGCGTTTGTGGAGTCTACATGTCCTACGTCTGTCATCGTGGGGTTTCTTCTGTGTCCTCTAGTCTGTCAAAAGCCATGCTGAGGCTAACTGGAGTATCCAAATCGCCCATTTGTGTGCGAGAGAGTGTGCCCTGCAATGGGCTGGGCCCCCACCCCGGCCCCCCGGTTCCCTGCCTTGTTTGTAAAATACAAGGCCGCATCCCTGTGTATTCAGGTTTTTGTGTGTGAGGAAAGCAAAAGGTAAAGGAAGTTAAAAAAAATAATAAAAACAGCCATGAAAGCATATTAGAGGAAACGAGCAATTGGAAAAAGTGAAGGGCAACTCAAACACAGTTAGGGGCATCTTACAGTTCACTGGCTGTGATCCTCATGTCCCATAGTAAGAGTTTGTAGATCAGACATTTTATTGAGAACGAAAGCTTTTCTGTCGCTGTGAGGGTATCTATTCGGTATTTTTAGGTCCCAAAAAAAGAGGACTAGTCTTGGGAAAAAAGAGAATGCATGCAATGGTCACTTTATTTATAACGAAGACACAACAGCAATTTCCAGAAGACGAAAGTTGGTGTAATTGTAGAGTTAGTGTAGTGAGGGGTCTGTGGTGGAGTCAGCAGCTCTCTCCTAGGAACACATCCCTGTGTCAGAGCCCACAGCCCCTGTACCCATAAGCAGCTGGAGGTGTGAGATCATACTGCTATCCGCAAAGCTACCTAGTTCAGGTTGCACCTATTTTAAAATCCACTGGGTTTAAGCCTCTATATTCTCATGAACTGAAAAAACATGGTGTATCACTTCTTATTTGCACAGAAGGCACTATTTGGAGACTAAATGTTATTAAACTTTGTTTAGTTTGATGATTCTGAAATGTTTGATCTGTGTCCAGGACATAATCTCAAGGATCTGTCATTTGTGTTAGTCAGTGCTGACCTGCATTTTGTGACATATATTGACTTTACGTACTTGCTGCTGTATGCTGTAGGAATTGCTGCTGTAGGAATTTTCCTCTGGGATCAGTAAAGTAGATATTATATTATCCGAAAACGACAGAAAACTTGTAGAAAATGATATGTTGTGATGGTCACTAACAGCCAGTCAGCATTTTTACATCACAACATCTGCTTTTAACATTCATATTAACAAATAAAGCAATCATGTTAGTAATTTCAATTAACTAAACTCCCTGATCTGTCTAGAACTGTTTTGATGCCAGGTCACATGGACTGAAGATGAGGCAGGGCAGGTGGTTGGTGTTAGAAAGTGTTTACCAGAGTGTGTCCAAATCTGAAGCCAACTGTCCTAAAAAAGAATTCATAACAGCTTCCAAATGAGCTTGATTCATTCTTTGAGCTCTGGACTGTGTGTTAGTTCTGCTTTTTGTATCATGGAAAAATCAAAGTTAGCTGACTTGATTCTGAGAGACATAATGAGGTTCTCATACCAATGGAAGAGGCCATCAAGGCACTGGAAGGTTTCAGCATGAACTTGCAGAGATCTCTGGGAGCCGCCCTCAATGCACCAGTGAAGTCCTGCATAGAGTCAGCAGCTTCACCGCCCTTCAAGGCCTCATAGAAGCCATCCAACCTGGGCAAGATATAGGAGAGGACAGGAATTAAATGAGTAACAAGGTGATATTTACTTAAACCCACCAAAAAAAGCACAGAGGCGTGATTCAGAAGCTTATAAAACGACAATAATAGAATTACTGTCAATAGAAAATGCTGCAATGTTTTATTAATTCTTATACTGACATTACAACACTTTATGAAGGTATCTATAATGCATTATAGGTGATGGTTTCAAGTAAAATGTTACCAAAAGTTAAAGCTATTGTTGCTCGTGTGGATGATTAAAAATAAAGATTGCATATTTGCTGTCACACACAATATCAGATTAACATCAACATTTGCTGACTTACACTGAAAGCTTGCACACGCTGCATTCTCCATCTTGCTTCGTACACAATTTCCAGTAGAACTATTTATTAAGGAGCGAAATTCTGTCTGCAATACCGTAAATTACAAATCTACCCGAACTGTTAAAGCTCATTCGGCATAGAACATTACAAAACTCATTCATCTCTGCTGCCATGGTAAAGATGAGCTTGTAATGTTGTTTGTACCTTGGAGATGTTCCTCAGAGACCAGTACTATACCTTAGAGTAGAATTTTTACCTACACCTAGGGTACAATTAGCAGACTCTTGAGCGTACAGACCCAGTACTCCTTTTTCCAAACCATATTCTTAACCTTCCTGGACCTGCATCCCTGCTCCTTGTGACCCAGACACTTGGCAGCAGCCCGAAAGGTGTTAACCGCAGACTGAACATTCTTCTGTAAGCACACCTGCTCCAGCACAACAAACACCTGACCTCTGAAGTGCAGGGCTTTGACGACAGTCCCCCGCCTCATCCCTGAGCTCTCTCTCCATTAGTTTATCAGAGAAGATGCCAGTTGAAATTTTGTCTCTGCCAACCCTTAATTATACATTGAGCAGTCCGCATAACATAAATACAAACATCTAAGTACTGATTGGTTATTTCCAATGAGACCACTTCTGTCCAAACAAAACATACAGTGTAATAGACACTGACTGGTACAAATTCTTTCTCATTGGACTGTCATTGACCCAAGAAAACAAAAAATGTCCATCACTTGGTTTCTCTGGTCAGCTGACCTGCACTCCTAATATCACTGTTAGACAATCCAACATGCACTTTCCCGTGAAATTTTAACCTATATATGCTAATTTGTACTTCATTTGAAGTATAAAGGTTCAAATCCACGGAAATACCTTGTCATAGCAGCGCAAGTGCACATAAAATACATACACGCATGTGTGTTGTTACAATTGATTGTTGCACACATCACATTTAAAGGTGAATGCGTACTTGTGTGCCAATCACGTGCATCCCTGATTATTGAGCATACCATAAGATAGTATTAAGAAATACAAAAAAATGATACTGGGTTTCAACTCTGCTTTATTTAAAAATAATTTATTCAAAAATACAGTGACTATATGATATACAATATTGACCCTCTTTTAATATTTCATGGTTTTTGTCAAACAGTATGAAAACAACCTCTTGGCATAAACCAATGAAATTTCTTTTCTCTGACCAAGACAAAGTGCTCCACAATGACAAAGTGAGCAAAAATAAAATTTATGTATTTTTAGAATTTTCAGAATTTGGGGTTAATACCGACATAATCTCCATATGTTAATATTCCAGTATGAGTACAACTGCATGGTATACTGGCAAAACAGAAACCTATGCAATATTATGATCTGTTGCAATATACCTTGATGTGCATTTTGTAAACTGCTTTCTACTGAATTTTAATTTCCCAGTCTTTCCCCACATTGAGATTCAGGTCTCCCACCAGCAGCGAATGCTTCTCTCCCTGATACTGGACTGATTTGCAGATTTCTTCCACGCCTATGGTGAAGAGAATTAAAGAAATATTACATTCCTGAAGATCAGTCAGCACATTTCATCCATTGGCAATATACAGATATTACGTTTGCTTACTTTGAAAGTTGCTGATACACCTTCAGATGCATCTCGTCTGGATTATTAAAATGATCAAGCTAAAGTTTGCAAAACCACACCACGCCAAACCCTTTTTTCATGCTGATTCGGTAAACATGAGATAAAACATTACAGGTTCTTCTTCTTCGATGCAGTGAGGCAAACATAGCCGACAAATGAATTTAGTGCTTACTGGTTTCAAGCTTTATCAATCTAATAATTTAATATTGTTTTTAGGAGAAAATGTATTATTGAATTATTTGGTTTTTGTTGGTATCGTTCATGTCTTCAGGTTCTCACCAGAAATATGTGTCGTTACAGCAGACGGTTTATTCTTTACCCCCAAGAAGCTGACAGAACTGACCGTGCACCCAGGGTCAAAGAGCCCTGCATCGTCGGCAGAACTGGGAATATAAGACAAACAGCTACATTTCCCAGCTGTAAATGTAAGTTATGCAGGCATCTTCTCTATAAAACATGACAAAGTTGGTATTCTGCCTTCTATACGAACAGTGCAGTGGCCACTTTGGGCTTGACATTTAGATTGAGATGGTGCATCTATGCATGTGTTTGGTCTCTTTCGGACTGTAAGATTCACGTTTTACTACGACCTGCTGCCTGCATCTACAATGCCTGCCAGCTGCTCTCACCAACACACCAGACGGCCCCCCTGCAGAGAAAACCTGCGGAGAGAAAACTGTTTCCTGTTCTGATAACTGAAGGAGTGTCCATCGTCCAGGAAGAGCTGGCCCATGGCACAAGCCTGCAAAATAGCCGGTCGGAGAGAAGAGTACAAAGTCAAAAATTCTCTGTCTGCAGCATACAGGAACCAGGTTTAGTATTATTATTATTATTATTCATGATTATTTTGGGAAACTGAATACCACAATTCCCAAAATGGGAATGAAATCACAAGGGTAAAAGCAATGTGTTACATTTTCACCTTGGAATCCAAAGCCACGGTAAGAGTGAAGGGAACTTTCTGCAGGTCGGCTGAACAAGAACCTGATTCAGTCTTTCTGGGCACTATTGTACCTCCACGCTGAAAAAGAGGAACCTAAACCAAGAACCAAAAAAAGTGTTTCATGTAAATTCAATGCTTGCAGAATGAGCAGATAACGCACACTAGATTTATCTGGATCAAAATTCTGTGGGGGGGTATGTGGACTGTGGATGTACTCACAGTGTCCAAGGTCACCGGCAGACTCAGTGTTTTGCCACCAGCAAAAAACAGATTTGTTTGGACATCATACCAGTACTGCAGAATGAAGACCGACGCATTAAAAAAACATGTATAAACACACTAATACATCTGCACTTTGTCATTTAGCAGGTTTTTAGAATAAACCAAAATGTATCTTACCTCACTGGATCCAGGAAGGACGACCTTGACCTCTGTGACTCCAGGATCAGTCACAGGACAGACTAAAAGAGCATTTCCTGTAAAACAGAACATTCTCAGGATAAAAAGGTCCCTGAACACCTCTTATTGGAATATTGTTTGCTTAGTGGCAGTTCGATTACTTATGATATGTAAATATTGAGATTCTAATTCATCTTAGGCTTCCCCACAGTAATAATACCATTTATATTGTCCTGCACTATAATACACCAATAAATGTCATAATTATCCATTGTGCACAATCATCATTGGTACCAATCATGTACTGATTCTCCACAGAGAAGGTGTCCTGCTCCCCAGGAAACTCCACCCACAGCGGTCTGATACAGATGCAGAAGAAAGTGAAAGTCAGATCCAAGGTGCACAGCAGCAATCCGGTATAAGGCCATTGCTTCTTATTCTGTTCTTACCTCATAGGGGGTTGAGCAGAGGTATGGGCTTCATAGAAGAGCGTGTACCAATAAGGTAGCAGGCAGTATCTCTGCTGAACTGCAGCGCGAATAGCGGCAGTAAAGGTGTCTCCAAACAGCCAGGGCTCCCGCCTCTTCATCTCTCGACAGGAGTGACCCCGAAAAAATGGCTGCAGTGACCCTGCCTGATACCAACGAACCAGCAATTCTGGCTCTGGGTCCCGGAAAAACCCTCCAACATCCGCTAACGCGGAGGAAGACAAAGAAGAATAAGGACTTGTCCAAAATAATCTTTTCATGTCCATAAGGGCTGCAAGATATCACATTGGTACTATTTGGAAAAAGTCTGCTTACCATCGTCCTATCTATAAAACAAAACAAAAAAAAGTAGAAATTTACCTGAAATAAACTACAGCCAAACTGTAAGTTATTGTCTACCAATAAAATGTGTCAAATAAGTTGGTGGTGTTTCCGTGAGATGTCAACAGACACAAAGTAGATGCAGCGCAGTACTGATAAATGAGATGTGATTACAGGACTTCAGATGACTGGCGGAAAAATCTGTCCACAGTCTGGCTTTTCTGTATTATATGGATGTCATTTACACCCACAGTTTGATGAGCAGATCACCAGTGTGCCTAAAATATTAACGAAAGGTGTATTGTGATGGCGTCTTATGAAAGTAGCTGTGGCTGCTGATCTGCCCCTTTCTTCACCACCACTTCAGTGCTTATCGCTTCCATGATTTACCAAAACAGTAGCATGTGGCATCCTCCACTCACCAAATTTAATAAGCATAAAGATAGACCAAATTTAAACAGATTACTAACATTTGGATATCACCATACATCTCTCATTAATATTTTAGGTGCATTATTAATCTGCTTATTAAATTTTTGGCGTGAGCTGACATACATATAGTACCAAAAAGCTGGGGTTCGGACAGATTTTTACACCTGTCATCTAAAGTCCTGGTGATTATTGCATATGTGCACATGAGTATGATTATGATTATATTGCGATATCATGCAGCCCTAATGTCAATACTCTTAAATATAAGATTATAGCTAATATGCAACTACCAAAATGGTGTATCTCATTATAAGAAAGTGTTGTCTGACTCAAAGTCAATCTCTTTCATGTTTGTCAAATAGGTTGCCTAATAAATGACAGCTAATCTCACCCCCACAGAAGGCTATCCCTGCAACACTCAGGGCCAAAAGCATTGGGATTGAGATCTTCAAGTATTCCCAGGTGGCTATATTGTCCCCTGTCCATATTGCACCTGTCAGAGACACAAAAATACATACAACACTCTGGGTGCGGATGAGCAGTCATGCTTTTGAAGCCTATGAGTGCAGCTTTTGTATTGGCTCACCCAGTCTCTGTGACCCTGCAAAGAAGGAGCGCGACAGGACGAATGGTCTGTCCAGGCCGTGTGAACGAGATATCAGACCCTCCACTGTAGCCAAGTGCTAAAGCGAAAAAGGAGAAGAAATTAGAATGCAAGTGTTAAAAGTGAATAAATAAAATACTTTTTCTTCTCCAGGAACCTCACCTGATAGAAGCCATACAAGTTGTGGAGTTCCCGATGTTCCACACCCCCAAAATGCACAGCATCCTTGGGCATGGTCTTCTCTGGCCCATCAAACACAGACGGCTCATTCATGTCATTCCATATAAACATGTTTTCTGTGGAGCCCTATTTGTGCATGTGGACACGCATACAGACACATAACAACATTACACTGAGGTCAGAACATCAAAAGTGTACCCAACAAATCAAAACCACTAAATCCAAGATTGAGGTCGATTCACGGTCACCTTGTACTTCTCCAGAGCAAAGAGACTGGAGTACCACGCCCGGACGGTGCTGCTACTGAAGTCCAAGTAACATGAGTCACCTAAAGACCAAGAACAGACAATGAAAATGACTAACAAGCTACAGAAGCCTGAGAAGAACCTGGCTTACCAACACCCTCATACTGTACCTGGCCAGCAGCGCCCACAAAACGGACCTCCTTTCCTGTCTCTCACAAAGTGGCCTGACTTCCTGGCCTCACAGTAAATGGACCAGGCAGGATCCACTTTGATGTGAGGGTCACTGATGACCACCAGCTGTTAGGCAAAAATATAGGAACTTCAGGAGACGTGATTACCACATACAATAGATTACAATGCCCTAAATTTTTGGGGGTGTGGTTTGGACGCTGCGCCTGTGATCATGGGTTCAAATCCCAGGGTCGGCAGAGTGATCACACCCTAGGACCCTTGAGCAAGACCCTTCGCCCCCAACAGCTCCGGAGACTGGCTGACCCTGTTTTTTCCTTTGCATGTTATTTTGGATAAAAAAAAAGGTCGCCAATCTTTTTTACAGCGAGAGCTACGTTTACGAAGATAATACTCTGGCATGCTAGTGAATCGTGCGGAGGATTGACAGTTATTATCGCGATTGACTAGAAATGTCTTGCCGATTGACCTAGTTGACGACCGGTGTAAACCATAGCTACCTCACCTTCCTGTTTCGCTCCTGTAGGTGGCGCTGCAGACGTATAGGATTGGGGAACCGGTGAGGGTCCCAGGTAAAGTACCGCTTCTCGTCCGTATGCTCAATGTCCAACCACATGACATCATAAGGAATATCATGGCTATCAAACCCAGCATCCACTTCCTTGACATCAGCCTCATTCTCATAATTCCAGCGGCATTGGTGGTAACCCAGGGAGAACAGGGGGGGCATGGCTTGGTAACCTGGCACCACCCAAAGAGCAAGGTTTAAATATTAAGTGTACATAAACAGAAATAAGAGAAAATTACAGAAGGATATTGAGTACCGGTCAGCTCAGCATATTGAGAGAAGACCTGGGGAGGGCCGGGGCCAAGCAGAATGAAGCTGTCAATCACACCACTCTCTGACATCCAAGTAAGGTCTGTGTGGGGCTGCAAGTACCTCCTCTTCGCCGGAGGAGGGGTAAATCCCTAAGGAGCAAGAAAAGCAACTACTGAACACTGAATTAAGAGGATAAAGAGATTACGAGGATACAATAAAATCCAATATAAATATATTAAAATACAGTCATGTGCCGAAAAACCACATTTTGCTCTTTGTGGTGACGCTGATGTAAAGAAACCTACTACACTGCCAGTCCTATAAAAGTACAGCACATACATCTACAGTATATATGGTACATGATACTTATGATGTAACATAATGATAATAAACAGGTATGTTACTGACTTATGTATTTACTATACTGTACTTTTCTTTTGTACTTTCGTTATTTAGGCTATACCATATAGCCCAGGTCTTCAGTAGACTATACCATCTAGGTTTGTGTCAGTACATTCTATGATATTTGCACAATGACAAATTCACCTAAGACATACTTCTCAGAATGTACCCCTGGCGTTAGTCGATGTATGCAAACAATTTGCGACCAAAATCTTCGTGGGTTTGTACTTGGGGAGGAATGCTGGATGGCTGGCAGTTGTTTTTGTCTATTGCCAAGAAACCTGGCGATCCTGTTTCCTGTGACTGTGATAATTTTACACTTGCTGAAAAAATGTTTTAAATGTTCCAGTTCTGCGCAATTCCTGCTGTGCCCCTGAAACCCTTCATCCACCAAATAAGTCGCGGCGCACTGTCCTATCGCATGTCCTATCCCATGTCCTATCCCATGTCCTATCGCATGTCCTATCCCATGTTCTATCCCATGTTCTATCCCATGTCCTATCCCATGTCCTATCCCATGTCCTATCGCATGTTCTATCCCATGTCCTATCCCATGTTCTATCCCATGTCCTATCCCATGTCCTATCCCATGTCCTATCCCATGTCCTATCGCATGGTCTATCC
>JAODJX010000027.1:12034130-12072833 GCA_026776945.1 Isichthys henryi
TGGGAGGGAGCAAAAACAGGGGACAGTCTGGGAGGGAGCAAAAACAGGGGACAGTCTGGGAGGGAGCAAAAACAGGGACCGTCTTGCAGGGAGTTGGGAGGGAGCAAAAACAGGTGTCAGTCTTGCAGGGAGCTGGGAGGGAGCAAAAACAGGGACAGTCTTGCAGGGAGCTGGGAGGGAGCAAAAACAGGGACAGTCTTGCAGGGAGCTGGGAGGGAGCAAAAACGTGGACCGTCTGAAGGTTCCCAAGCCCTGGGTTGAAAAACATTTATCTGCAGTATAGGGCTTTATATTTATGAATATTTATACAATAGTAATGAAAAAAATAAATCATAGTGATTGAAGACTTTTTTTGTATGTTAAATGTTTTTTTCTGGATCTTAAAACAATGCTTTCTTTTTCTCCTGATTTTAGAGCTTCTATGGCACCGTAGCACTGATGGCCAACCTCAGTTTGTCTCTCATTGACTCCTGCGTTATGTGGTGGATATCCTTAACTCGTTTCATAAGCATGTTCGGCCAGGTAGAACATTGCTGAACACTGCAGTTGTTGTGGGTGATAAGTGCCTTTTTGGGTTAGGGTTGGTAAAGTTTCCAGAAACTTTCCATCGTATGGGAAGTTAAGCTAGAGAATTTTGGAAATGGGAATAGTGTGGAAATGGGAAACTTTCCATGGGAATAGTGTGTTTTCTGGGACCTTTTATGATCTTTGACCACCTGCATTCACATCTTCATCAGTCTCTCCCAGACTACGCGCTTGCTTAAGCTGCGCAGAAATGTTGTGAAGCTCTCCTTATACCAGCACTTCACTAACACGCTCATTTTCTCAGTGGTAGGTGAGTGACTGACTTCTCTATAGTGTTTTTCTATGCTTGTGTTCATGTGTGGGAACTCGTTCTTGTGGAGAAATAACTATAAATAATTTTGAGGGAATCCCCTTATTTTTTAATCTATGATTTTGTCAATAAATTAATAATTACAAATATTTACTGCTCAATTCTGTTTCAGCATCAATCATTTTTATCATCTGGACAACCAAAGAATTCAAACTGGTGGATTGTCAGACTGTGAGTGTCTAGATTTCTGTTGTTCCAATTATCTTCTCATTTTTTTCGACCTGTTTCTCCCTGACCTGAGCAAGCAGTTGAATGTTTGTCTCAGACTGGAAGAACCGGTTCACAGGTGCTAATGTATGTGTGTGTGAAAGGCGTAGAAGGAGATGTAAGTTTATGCTGGTGTTTGTGTATGCGATTGTAATATGATATGTGTTTCCAGGGATGGAAGGACTTGTGGGTAGATGACGCCTTCTGGCGACTGCTCTTCTCAACGATTCTCCTTGTCATCATGGTGCTCCTACGACCATCTGTGAACAGCCAAAGGTCAGGAGGTCAAGGATACATCGACTAGAAATGGACTAGCATTGGAAACAGGCTGAGCTTTTTGGTTTTTGATTTTTCCCATTCACTGAAATGAATGTGTTTGAGTGGAATAAGCTAATCTTTTATGAAAGATATGAATTGCCTGTTCCTTTACTGGCCACCTCCAGGTTCTCCCATTCTCCCCTTATTGATGATGAAGAAGAGGAGGAGGAAGAGAAGGAACCCATGCTGAATGAAGCCTTCGGTGAGACACTTCACCAGTCACATATTCTACAACCATTTTATGACAAATTAGAGCTCAATCATATTGTATTTCAAAGAAATCATAAATCAAATTATTGCTGAAACAATTCAATGCACACTATTAAAATACAATATTTTAATTATCTTTTTTGTATGGTACCCATCTAGATACATGAAGTGTATCGTTTGAAAGGGAGCGATACATAATTTCATTTAATTCAAATTTTCGGCTGTTATTCTAAGCTGTTAATTTTATGATGTAGAAGGAATGAAAATGAGGGGATCTAAGCCGGAGACCAATGGAGCTCCGAAGCTCCTAAGCAAAGAGGTAAGAGATTGAATCTTTTTATGAAACAAAGTAACACTCTTGAGATATCGTGCATATGCAGAGAGGTTAGATAACTAATCTAGATATTTCTGTTGATGTTTTGGAACCAATAAGGCCTGAATTATTATTATTTTTTTAAATTCATGGAAGTTATTGATTTAGACTTGGAAAATGTTAAATGTTAGCTGGGTTATAACAAATTATAATCGCAGTTATAAACAATTTGAATTAAATTGTCAGTTTTAATGTTTAGGATAATTTGTAAATTTGTGAAAATTGGTCCAATTGTGTTTTTTGCATTGTTACTTTAGGCTAAAACAGCATAATGTTTTCTCCGTAGGATGATGATCTGAAGTGGGTGGAAGAGAATATTCCCACATCTGTAGCTGATGTGTGAGTATATCGCGCAGTCCATTCTCCCATCTTCCATAAGTGATACTCCGTTACAGGGTCATGATGAGTCTCGAGCTGATCTCTGGGAGAGCAGGGCACGAGATGGGATGAGAGCCCATTATAGTGACACAATTGTGCACAATAGGCCATTTACAGTCCCTAAATCAGTGTTTCTCAGACCGGTCCTTGGGGACCACCCCCAGACCACGTTTTTCCTCTCTTGCAATTCCCTGGGAGTTGGGAGGGAGCAAAAAAGTAGACCATGTGGGTGTCCCCGAGGACTGATTTGAGAAACACTGCCCTAAATCACCTAACTGCGTTATTGTACTAAAAGACAGCTGAAGGGCTTGGGGAAAACTCGCAATGAGAACATGTAAACTCCCTGTGTTGTGCGTTTTTTTTCTACAAAGCTTGCTTTCCGCCTGCAGTCCAAAGACACATTGTTGGTTGTAAGATCCCAGTAGTGTGTGATTATGTGTGAGTGTGTGCATGTATTTGTTCTGTGATGGACAGACATCCTGTGTAGGGTGTATTCCAACTTTATTCTCTGTGCTGCTTGGGATATGCTGTAGACCTCCCCCCCACCCCACTAGCTTATACATGGTTGGAGGTAGAAGGCTAGATGATTTGTCATTAAGTACTCTTAGGTGAAAAATCCAAGCTCATGGCAGTTTTACTTATACAAAAAGGTTCTGAGGGCAGAATGAAAAATGAGTTCGGAGAGAGAACCAATCAGTCAGTCCAAGCAAGTAGAGGAAGCGGGACTAACCAATCAGATGTCTTGGTCCCGCCTCCTCTGCTTGCTTGGACACACCTCCTCCTCAATCTGATTGGTTCTCTCTCTGAACCAATCATTTTTCATTCTAGTCCCATGTAAACTCCCATGACCCAAGTGCATGCCCTTTGACTGCTCCTGCCTTCACTCACCCCCCACCCCCACTTCCCCTCCTTCCTCCTTCTGTAGAGCGCTGCCCGTGATGCTGGACGAAGAAGAGGTAAATGCATGGCTTCTTGGCTGCAGTTCTATTATCCCCTTTCACAGCCAGTCAGATGTGTTGGGGGAATCACTGTGGAATTCCATGGCATGACCGCTCTTCTTTATTTCCCAGGAAATTCTAAAAACCAAGCTGGAAAGATCAAAGATGGAGTAGTGGGACACAACAAAGCGACCACTGGAAGGACTGCTATTGCGTACACATTTAAGTTGAATTAAGATTATAAATTAATATGCTGTGGTAGGCTGACATACATGGAAGGGAAAATCTGGACCATCAATTTGACAAAACGAATATCACCCTGATTAGCTAGGATTGGATTATGCAAAACAAACACACACACACAGGTACTGTAGTTCATAGTTCCGTTTAGAACTATGAACTATCAAGGATATGAGTAGTATATTCAATTACAAGTTCATTATAGTTTGCTTAGAGACTGTCAATGATGCTGGCAAGCCTGCTTTTACTTATTGACTTGATTTTTTTTAATGGTCTAAAGTTTCTTGGAGAATGTTTCTATCTGTAGAAGTGAGGTTACGGTCGTGCCACTACAGCCTACCACTGCTAGAGGTGTGTCCAGCTGGTTCTGTATATATGCAACTTGTGTTCAAAACATTTTGTGAAAGCATGAAGGAAAAATTAAAATTTGAATATGAAGACTGCTAAGACTGCACAGGCGTGAAGACGGGATGTGTAACGGCTTCCTTAGGGTTTATCCGACTCCCTTTATTTCAAATGAAAGAGCAACTGCTTAGAATAAAAATTAATATTTGATTTTGCACTTTGCAGTTTCTCGTTCAGTTTGGTTGGACATTTAGGGAAACTTCCTGAGGTGTTTAAGTTATTAAAAACCTCTTGTATATTAAGAGTCATGAATATTTTAATTTTTTCCTCATGCCCTGGTATGTAAGTGAATGGAAGGATTGAAGTTTATTTTTGTTTAGACATTGTGGTGCTTCTGAGAGAATGACGGGATTGATTAAACCCAATAGCCATGCAATTTACTTTAATGTTAATATACCACAGGTCTGAGTAGCTTCGATGCTAACTCTACCTTGCTGCGGGTTTGGAGCACTTTTTTAATATCGTCATTTTTATTGTACCATGTGAGTGAAATCTTTGCCCTTTTTTGCAGCCCATAATCCTCAAAAATCTCTTCACTACTGTAAACCTGCAATTTAATACAGCCTAATGGCGTGTTGAGGCATTTTACTTGTGCATTCATCGGTCTGATCTGTGTATTTGTCTTGCAAGAGTTACGTTTGTTTGTTACATTGTAGGAAAATAGGGTAATTGAGTAAAGTGAGTGTGCTTACTTTTTTTTGTACCGTATGATTATTTTTGCTGTTTGGAAAAATAAAATTTCTATTTAACGCAGTAATTGTTATTTATTGTTGCTATCTAAACATTTAAACTTATATTTAATAAACTATAACCAACTTAACTACATTTTAGTCTACAGGGAGCATTTATTCCATAGAGTAGCACATAGCTCGAACAAACCGAACGCTTGTACAGCTGAGCCAGTTTGGTGTAAAACTGATCTGAGAACAGCCGTCAGCGGCATTTCCGCATCATCACGATGTAATTCGTGCCCACGTGATGCACTGTCTCGAGTCACGTGTGTGTCATCGATTCCTCTGTCACTGGCGTTTTCAAGAAGGAACTTCAGCTACGGGAAGTGAATACGGCCGGCACTGCGGGGATAAAGAGCCTTTTTGTTTAGCAAACGTGAGCTTTTTTGTGTATTATGACGGATGTGCGCTGACGGTTCCTCTTGTTTTCACGCAGCGAGTATGTCACTTTTCAAAGAAAGGCACGCAGCTAGCCGCGGTCCGAAGTAGCGTTTGTTGACGCAGGTAAATCGCGCAGCCTTCTTCACGGTCTTTCTTTCATGGAGTCTGCGATTATTGCACATACATGCCTAACATCTGACCGTTACTCAAGACGCAGGCAGACTGTAATCCAGGATTATTTTTTCCCAAAAATGCGGATCCATGGAGCAGTGAAGCTGGATTGGAGGCGCTAACCAGCCAAGCTGTTACACTAGTTCTCTTCTCTGTCTGTATATTTTTTTTTATCCTGTATTTTTTTGTGGGAATTGGGCAACCGGTGTAGCTCATCTGATAGTTGCCCAAGTTGGACAGATAAGCAGATCGCCACAATGCACGAAGCCTACGAGCCGGTGCCGATCCTGGAGAAGCTGCCTCTTCAGATCGACTGTTTAGCGGCCTGGGGTGAGTTTGAGTTTTTCTGCTTTCCTGACAGGCCTCCGATTAAAGTCCTCCGGCATTATCAGGAGTCGATTTTTCTAAATGTAATTTTCTTGTTTGAAATGTATAGCAAGAAAAGAAGTAAAATATGTCGTGTTGCGTTAAAACGTGTTAACTTGTTAAAGCTGCATTTTCGAACCCAGCCTTGTTTGGAGCAGTTTAAAAACTACGTGATTTGATACCAATATGAGTAACTTCTCGTGATTCTGGCCAAGCGCTAGTGATTCATCCTTGACAGCACATGCGGACCATATTATTATTATTATTATTATTATTATAACCTGAGTAACTGAAGTGGGTAAATATGTACAGAAGGAATTCAGCCTGAGGTATTTTGGTGTTCATATTAAATCCGTGCTGTTTAGTCATCAATCCACTGAGTATGCATTTTATGTATGTCTATTTCAAATGGCGTATTTTGCTTCTTGATTTGTCGTTGCTTTGAAAATAAACGAAGTCCTTTTGTGTTTTCAGAGGACTGGCTTCTCGTAGGGACCAAACCTGGCCATTTGCTACTGTATCGCATCAAAAAGGATGCAGGTAAAGGAACTACATCACAGCTGACTAAAATGTTCCGAGAAACTGCTAGAAAATAAGGAATGGGTCATTGTTGTTGATTGTGGTTTGACTCATTTCTGTGTTCTGTGTAGTTTTAAACTTAAGTATATACATGTTTCTGGGTTTGGGTGCTTTTAAAATGACAACATGTTCAGCTGTTCTCCGTTCTTCGTCTTACACAGGGACTAATAGATTTGAAGTGACATTGGAGAAATCCAACAAGAATTTCTCTAAGAAAATTCAGCAGGTATATTTGTGCATATAAGCTTACACCCTGTATAATTCCCATTTGCATGTGTGAGTGTATGGTGTGTGAGTGTGCCCTGCGATGGGCTGCCCCCCCCATCCTGGGTTGTTCCCTGCCTTGTGCCCATTGCTTTCGGGATAGGCTCCGGACCCCCCGCGACCCAGTAGGAATGGAAAATGGATGAATGGATGGATTAACCATGATGTCATATGCGAGGTTTTGAAGTCAAGGCTGATTTGAAATGCTGCTGGTAATAGTTAACAGGTTTTTGTGACCTTCTCAGTCTCCAGACTTATGATCCCTGTCTCTCCTTCTATATTTCAGCTCTTTGTGGTGTCACAGTATAAGATACTGGTTAGTCTTCTGGGTAGGTAACAGCTTCAATGTCTGACTTTTTAAATAATGCTCATCCCGATATATGGTGTAGAATCTGAATCGAAGTTCTCTCTCTACTCTGACAGAGAACAACATCCATGTGCACGACCTCCTGACGTTTCAGCAGATTACTGTGGTGTCCAAGGCCAAGGGGGCGACCCTCTTTGCCTGTGACCTGCAGGTTTGCACCGTGGCAGGACTTCCGGTGGTTATGATGACGGAAGCAGAAGGGAAGACTCAAAGTTTCTTTATGTATCTCTGCAGCATTCTGACACAGGAGAAGCCACGTTGCGGATGTGTGTGGCAGTTAAGAAGAAGCTTCAGTTGTATTTCTGGAAGGATCGGGAGTTCCACGAGCTGCAGGTCGGTCAGAACACGTTTACTGTCAGCTGCTTATCAGCCATTTGTGACCGGTGTTGCTCAGTTTCAGGGTTTACTGTCTTCTCTGTGCAGGGAGATTGTGCAGCACCAGATATTCCAAAGTCTATGGCTTGGTGTGAGAACTCCATTTGTGTGGGATTCAAACGAGACTATTATTTGATAAGGGTGAGTTACTTAATTACTCCTTATTTATAGGTAGTAAGTTTTAAAACCTTAATGAGCATTAGCTAATTGTGGTATGTGGTATTTCAAGTGTCCAGAATTGATTGTTGATTTAAAAAGTAAGAAGTGAAAATAATTATTTTCTGTCAGAGATTAGTACAAAACTGTGGTATGCATTTCTCATTTGTTTTGTGCAGATGGATGCACGTGGCTCAATTAAGGAGCTTTTCCCTACTGGAAAGCAACTGGAGCCTCTTGTAGCCCCTTTGGCTGATGGAAAAGTGGCAGTGGGTCAGGACGACCTCACAGTGGTTCTGAATGAGGAAGGTGTCTGTACCCAGAAGTGCGCCCTCAACTGGACGGACATCCCCATTGCAATGGGTAAAATGTTCCCTTTAAGCTCTGGTACTAGTGCTGTCACATTATTTGTCACACATGTACAACATTACAGTACATTTACCGCTTCACATCACTTGACATTCCTCGTTTTGGTTATTCACTAGCCGGTCGTGAAAAATTAAATGGGAATATTTTTGGAGCTTGCTGAACCTTGCAGTTAAGGATTAAGCCAGGCAGTAATGAGAATGTTTTGGATCACATAGTCATATAACATAAGTATTAGTAATAGGTATTTGTTCGCGTCAGTGCGTACTATATCTTTAATGTTAAAAGTCTTGGCTGCGCATCTTTGTTTTGGATTCCAGCCTCGCTTGTGTTAACTAGCTGGCTTTGCGACCTTGGAGTCTCGCATTTCTCATAGTAACTTTTAAACTTTTCAGTGCTTTTTGCATTTTTAATAATGCGCCCAAAACATACTGCTCCCAGTGCCTACAGTAATGCTCCCAGTGCCTACAGTAATGCTCCCAGTGCCTACAGTAGTGCCTTTGTACATACAGGGACATAACTTAGATGGCCTGTGTAATGTATAAATGTCTAGATAAATGACAAGGTAATTTCATATGCAAAGTGTATCATGCAGTACTGTTTGTTTAGAAACTGGTAATAAATAGACTTTATGTTCATTCAGGCTGGCAGACTGTTATGGGTTGAGATTAGGGCCCAAGTATTATTTGCAAATTTTCACATTCACAGGGATCTTTAGAATGTAGCCCTTGCAGTTGTGAAGGGGACACCGTATTAAACATTTCTCCATATTCAGAACATTCATCCAAAATGACATTTTTGTGTTAAATTTGAGTAGGAAGAACTACTTTCTGTCTCTCTCCCTCATTGTCCCCAAACTGTGAACAGCTGAAACTATTGGCTGTTTGTCATATAGATGTCAGTCAGGAAAGAAAAAGGGAATTAATATCCTTACCTTCATAGAATATGTTATGTCTGTTTTCATAATGGGAAACGCAACCATACCCAGACCATCAGCTGCTTCCTTTTAAACTTGATTACAGATTTGAAAAGTGAACTGAAGGGAAATGAAAGCTTGACACTGAGATCTTAGATTTTTCCTATTCCCTTTTGTTTGTGCACACGCAGGTAGTGTTTATCCTATTGTTCATTTTTTCTGCTCTGTTCTTGTTCCTTCCACTTTCTGCCATGACGATGCAAATTTCCTTGTGGGACTAATAAAGGATTATCTCTCATCTGATCTCTCATCTGATCTCTCATCTGATCTCTCATCTTATCTCTCATCTTATCTCTCATCTTATCTCTTATCTTATCACTCATCTTATCAGCTTAATCCTTCCGGTTTGGAAATCAGTAGCGCTGGCGGCCCTCCTGAATTGAGATTCCCTTACTGTTCTCACATTACTGTTCAGTGAGGTCATGATTTATGTATGTACTGGGCTTTCGCTCCCTCAGTCAGTCTATGTTTGATCCAGTTGCTTTCACCATCTTTTGACTTCCTACTTCTGTAGTTCAAGTCACAATAGGAGCTCTGCAGGGGAATCTTTTATTTATTGATGTTGATGCTATAGAGGTATGCATGCATATATGTATGTATTTTACAATACCCCTGCAAGCTGTTTCTATAAATCACAAAATTTAGGGGATCCGGTGGCCCATGTGCTGGGAATTGCTCCTTGCAATGTTCTCGTCTGCCTTCCTCCAGAGCACCAGCCGCCCTACATCATTGCGGTGCTGCCGCGCTACGTGGAGATCCGCACCTTTGAGCCGCGACTGCTGGTGCAGAGCGTGGAGCTGCAGAGACCTCGCATCATCACGTCCGCAGGGTAAGTGCCGGGAGGAGGACAGAAGGGGAGAACACAGAAATCCTTTGCTCTCTCTAATCAATTAAATAAAAATGCATCGGACATTGACGATATTGCCGAATTAGAATTTAGCGATTAATTGTCGTTGTTGACACACCACAGCACACAACAACGAAATGCGTTCTCTGCATTTAATCCATATGTGACATAGCAGGGGGCAGCTAACTCAGCGCCCAAGGAGCTGTGCCTGGGGGGCGGTACCTTGCTCAGGGTGCCTTGCTGGTCGGGGATTCGAACCTGCAATTTTTCAGTGGCTTCCTTAACCATTAAGCCACCGCTGCCCACAATTAGTCATCAGGACTCGACCCATCAGTCCACAATTACAATGAAATAAGATCGTATGTGAAAATCACCAAGCCTTCATTGCTTCACCTTTTTCTCTTTCTCTCCCCATCACCCTTTCTCTTCCTCAGACCCAACATAGTGTATGTAGCCAGCAACCATTTTGTCTGGCGCCTTGTGCCCGTATCTATAGCAACCCAGATCAAGCAGCTCCTGCCGGACAAACAGTTTGAACTGGCTCTACAGCTGGCGGTGAGAATGGAATCGCAGGGTTCTGAATGCTACAGAGGTGGTGGGAGGGGTGGGCCTGGCAAGCGTGTGTCAGACGGGATTGCTGGACATGAGCAGAATCAAGTAGCTCGTTAAATTAAGGCACCTAGTTCATTTAATAGAAGTCTTATAGACAGGGATGCACATGACTGGTGCTCAAGCACACATTCACCTTTAAAAGCGGTGCGTGTGGCAGTCGATTGTTATAGCAGCACAGATGCGTACGTATTTCATGCGCATTTGCTCTGCTATAACAAATCATCATGCATTTTGACCTTTATACCACAAACGAAGTACGAATTAGCATATAAAATTTTAAGATGCACGAAAATTTCTTGTCATATCAGCGTAGATGCACATAGGTACACATTTGTACTATTACAACAGTTAATTGCTGCATGTATTTCTTTTAAAGATGAATGTGTACCTGCGTACCACTTATTTGCATCCCTGTTAATAGATCTTATATGCTTGCATTTGTCATGCAGGGAGTTATAATTCAAAATAGTGCATTTTTTCCCTGTTGCCAGTAGAGGGCGATATTCATCCATTTGATTTTAGCCTGCTTAGCGTTCTGCTGCTTGGGCTGTGCAGTGTGTAAAGCAGTGAAGCTGGAGTTTCTTGTGCTGTAGTGTGATTGATGTCCATTTATGCCTAAAAGATGAAAGATGACTCAGACGGTGATAAGAGGCAGCAGATCCACCACATCCAGAACTTGTATGCTTTCAACCTCTTCTGCCAGAAGCGATTTGATGACTCCATGCAAGTGTTTGCCAAGCTGGGTACAGGTTAGCACTCAGTAGGATTTACTTATTGCTATGTTGTGAACTTCAGACAGTCGTCTTGTATTTGTGCGTTTCAGTGGTTAGCTGCACCTGTTTGTTAATGCACACGTCTCGCACCTCCAAACAGCCAATCGCTTGGCTCCAAATAAATACATAAATCGCACAGACTGAATCGGAATACTTAGTAACTGTTTAGCTTGGCATTAGATGCGCTAAGATGCATGATCTTGGTTCCATGCATAGTGGATCTAGAGATACTCACATACTACAGTGTGTAAAGTTCTCAGAGAATATGGTGATAAACAGAAATCATCTATTCAGGCAGTTCTTTTGCTTTTTAATGAGGAAAGGCAGAGAACGGCCAGACTTGTTAAAGCTAACAGGAAGTCCACTGGTGCACAAGCAACTCAATGCCAGTGCTGGCCAGTGACTCTGCCACTGAGTCTACATGCATTTTCCCATCTATGCTTTTTTTCAGTTTCTTCATGTTTAATGAAAAACGTTCTTGCTGTCTCGCCAGATCCAACCCACGTCATCGGGCTCTACCCTGACCTCCTGCCTTCAGACTACCGAAAGCAGCTTCACTACCCCAACCCTTTGCCCACACTGTCTGGTGCAGAGCTGGAAAAAGCCCACCTGGCACTGATTGACTATTTAACTCAGGTGAGCTTAGCTCTGAGTACCTGGCGCCCCCTTGTGCCCATTAAGGAAATAATCTGTGTGCTCACTGCTGGCACTGTAACGCATTACAGAAACGCAGCCACCTGGTGAAGCAGCTGAACGACTCTGAGCCGTCTACCCCATCTCCACTCGTGGAGGGGACCCCCACTATCAAGAGCAGAAAGAAGCTACTACAGATCATCGACACCACACTGCTCAAATGCTACCTGCATGTAGGACCTCCCTCACCCCACCCACTCTTAAATCAGTTGGAACATTCCGTTATTACCAGGGATTGACATAACTGGCACACAAGTACATATTTGGGGTATGAAGGTTAAAATGCGAGGTAATTCCTTGTCACAATAGCAGAAATGCATACTGTTATGACAAGAAATTACCATACATTGTAGCCTTTATACCACAAATGCATACTTGTGTACTGGTTATGTCAATCATAACTGTTATTATGTGGGATAATATCAATAATGTTAGTCTGTTTATGCTCTTCTTGATCCATAGGTCATTATACTTCTGAATTAGCAAATGGCCATTAGTTTGTTAATTCTACATAGCTGATCTAGGAAATCTTTCTCACCAGTTCATGCATGTATGTATTTTAGAGCAGTTTTGTCTCACCTAAAATCTGTGGTCAGATTTTGTCAAGAAAAACACATTTCAAATGCAACTGTAGCGCACGTTAGTGTTGTCGCTGCAATGAAATATTCTGTGTGAGTTTTGGGGTGTATTCACTATTGATCTGTCTCCCCCTCCGCTGACAGACCAACGTGGCCCTCGTGTCCCCACTGCTGCGCCTTGAAAACAACCAGTGTCATATTGAAGAGTGTGAATATGTGTTAAAGAAGGCCCACAAGTACAGCGAGCTCATCATCCTTTACGAAAAAAAGGGGCTGCATCAGAAAGGTGAGTATGAAAAATTAAATGGACACTTTGCCGCAATGTTTACTGGTGTCGCAGTACCGGGCTCCAGACACCAGGGGGAGCTGGAGCAGTGCCACAGAAGTTTCAGCAACTCTAAGGTTTTATTTGAAACGTTTAGCTGACTCACTGTTCCCTGTATAGGGAAATATATGTAGTTCACTACATAGGGAATTAATGAAATTGCATTGCAAGATGCTCTGTATTGGTTTACTAGCAATATTCGCAAACAGAAACTTAAACCGAATGGAGATACAGTGAAATACGGATGTATAAACCTGTAATTTATTTAAAATTGAAATGTCAGCATCAGTCTTTTCAGAGAATTTGTGTATTTAAAACTAAGAAAATATGCTTAAATTTGTATAAAAATACATACATCTTGTTTGTATTGTTAATGGTGTGCTTTATCGTATATCGGTATGCTAGTCTGCATTGTCTGCATATACAATTTGTGGTGTTATATATTTTATAATGCACTATATAGTGAAATGGCTATGTGGAAATATTTAGGCTCTATTTTGAATATATTTTGAAATTTCAGAAACTTGTTGTGGGATTGTAACATGATCACAAGAAACAGTGTAAGACAGCACTTGGATGCAGACACTCTCGCTTTGCTGTCACATGACAATGTCTCTATAGGACAGGGGCAGTGTTGCTTTTCCATGTATTTTCTCAGTTACACCAAAATTCGGGGCCTCTTATGACCAGTGGCATCCTGTTCTCTGTTCTCAGCCTTTTCTGGCTGTTATTTTGCAGTATGATTTTACAATGATTAGATATAGTGTGTTAGATATAGTGATATCTGGCTTTAATCATCAAGTTGTTTTTGTAGAAGTAACCTGTGAATTGCTGTGTGCAGTCCTCTGCCTTCTGCTACACTTATAATTTTGTAGCATTTTATCTCATTAAAATTTCCCTAAACGTGATAAAATGACAACCTAACCAATTTGGCACGTTTGGGCAAGGAGGTTTCACAGGGTTTAAATAAAACCAAACCTTATTACATAAATGGCAACAGACCCCTTTAAGACCAGCTAACTCAAGTGCATAACGGAACGAGCCAAAAAGAAAACCACGAATTACATCCTGCTTCAACAATACCCTCATGTACCCTCCCAGTAACACAGCCAATGGTTTCTAACTCTGAAATCCACTCAGCTGACACTAATGAGAACGGTACATTTTGGCTAAAGCTGTGCTTTATTACCATGAGGTTCATGGCCAGTAAGCAGACATTACGGATCCGTTTAATCCAGTTTGCAGTGTTCTGCCTCCCATCATCTATAAGCAAAAGATTATCTATCTTCCAGTTAGCCTGACACGTATTGGAATTTCTGTACTGTCATTCTTCCATGTTTCCCTTTTACGCTTCCTGTTTGTTTTTAGCACTGCAGGTGTTACTGGATCAGTCTACGAAGGCGAACTCCCCACTGAAGGGGCATGAGCGCACAGTGCAGTACCTCCAGAGACTGGGTAAGTCCGACGCATCCTCTGTACACCACAGGTCCTGATTTCACTCTTTCAGCGTCAAGTGTTTGAGGCGTGTTACCTTTTCAGGGACGGAAAACTTGGGAATCATCTTTGAATTTTCCCCTTGGGTTCTAAAGATCTGCCCAGAGGACGGCTTGAAGGTAAGAGGCCAAGTCTAGGGGTTTGTGTAACTGCTGTTTTACCTACGCTGAGGGAAGCTGGAGAGAATGTAACTGAAGTACTTGTGTGTGTGTGTGTGTGTGTGTGTGTGTGTGTGTGTGTGTGTGTGTGTGAGACAGATCTTCACTGAGGATCTTACGGAGGTTGAGACCCTGCCCAGGGATAAGGTGTTAAACTTCTTGAAGGAGGGATTCAAGGAGCTAACCATACCATACCTGGAGCACATCATCCACGTGTGGGAAGAAACGGACCCAGAGTTTCACAATGTTCTCATCCAGCTGTACCTAGAGAAGGTGCAGGGGCTGATGAAGGAGTATCTCTGCTCTCTCCCTGAAGGTGAGCAAAAACCCAAATTATAATATGGATTAACCTCTTTAATAGGGATGAGTTATGCTCACAATCATAGAGAACCAATGGAGTTGGACTGTTATGAATGAATGAAAGTGATTAATTGTCATTTTTGACACATCACAAGGAAGTGTGTCCTCTGCATTTAACCCATGTGACATTGTGACATAGCAGCTAATTCAGCTCCCAGGGAGCAGTACCTTGCTCAGGGTACCTCAGTGGTACCTTGTTGGTCAGGGATTTGAACCAGCAACCTTTCAGTCACAAGCATGTGTCCTTAACCATTAGGCCACCACTGCCCCATTATATGATTAGGGTAACTTTCTGGTTAGTACTGCCTTTCTGCTTTTACCAGGTATGCACCCGGTGGCTGCAGGGAAGGAAGATGGAGAGCTGGGAGAGTACAGAAACAAACTCCTAAGTTTCCTGGAGATTTCTTCTAGCTATGAGCCAGAGAGACTCATTAGCGACTTTCCGTTTGACGGTAAGGCCTGGCCTTTGTGATTCTACTGAATCTACAGTATCTGCACTGAGTAGTGGGAGCCTAGCTGCCTTAGGTATGTGAGGGTCAGGTAATCTGACAGCCTTGCCCTTTCCGTCCGTGTGCTGCTGTCTCAGGTCTTCTTGAGGAGCGAGCTCTCCTCCTGGGTCGGATGGGAAAGCACGAGCAGGCCTTGTTCATCTACGTGCACATTCTGAAGGACACCCGCATGGCAGAAGAGTAAGTCCTGCCCGCTCATCCAGTGCCGCTCTGTCCTTGGCTGGCGCTGCCCTTTAACTTCGGCTGCTACCTCTGCTCAACTAGTTGACCAACTATAAACCTTTCCTGCTAAATGCAATAGTGTCACGAAGATCCCAAGGACATAGTCTTGACTCTTCCCGAATCACAATATTTTGTCCAGCCATTCAAAACTTTGTGAACAGTGCGATACCGCAATTTTGTTTTTGTTTATTACCTGAAAGTGACATTCCCAGAAATAAAGGGAACGCTTCCGTTTTATCACTAATGGCCCTATTTATGGGTTTGAATTTCATTTTAATTATTAAGGTCCTTTTTGGTGTGTTACATGATATCCTCTCTCTATCCAGATACTGCCACAGATATTACGACAGAATAACTGATGGAAACAAAGATGTAAGTGTAGCCTCATGTTAATAACCTATGTAGAATCGATCTTTCTGGCCCTAAATCTCCTTATAATACCTGCCAGTGACTGGTTTCCCCCTGTGTGCCGTTTCTGTCTGCACTTGTAGGTGTACTTGTCACTTTTACGTATGTACCTCTCCCCTCCGGATGTTCACTGCCTGGGGCCCATCAAAATGGAACTGTCTGAGCCGCAGGCCAATCTGCAGGCTGCCCTGCAGGTTCTGGAGCTGCATCACAGCAAGCTGGATACAACAAAGGTACGGAACCAGCTGCAGAGCAGAATTCAGGAAATGGCCAGAGGCTGTCTGCTCGATTTTTATAAATTCAGCCTTTGCAGTTTCCAGGAGCTTTGTCGTTCAGTGCTGCAGACTGGATAGTGATTTTGGTAAACATCTGAAATTGCGCTGCATGTGATATTGTTGTTACACTTGCAGGTCAGCAGTAAGTGTTTAGAGGTTCATTAGTGGAGATTATACACAGTTCTGTCAGGAGAATGTTAAGTGGGTAATTTATCAGAATGCATCAAGATCTTTTAACCAATAACAGCTTTTGATGCCGTTTCGGTCAAGCAAATCATTTCAAAATCTACGACCAAATCCTTTTCTAATGTTGACAGCCAGGAATGTATTGGCATTAAAATTAGATAAGTAGGCTATTTAAAATTGATTGACAGAGGAGAAATTTTTGGCAATTGTACTGTGAAGTAAGAAAAAAAGAAAATTAAATATGTTCCATTTTCAGATTTTTAACATTGGGAGTAAGCTCTCTGGTTTTCACTGCATAACTGCCATTTTAATCTTTAATGAAATTTCGAATTCTTGGTGTATGAGGTGACAGTGCTTTATTGATTTAGCGGTGCAGTTTAAGAATTTTCCAGAGGGCCAACAGTTGTCATTGTTGTTCGCGTGTCTCGTTATCAAAGGTACTTCGCCTAACCCTGTGGGTGCATTTCAGGAAACACATCAGTGAGCTGTTTAGTGACTATTAAACAATTACCATTTCACAAGATTCTTATAAGTGCCTTTATCATTGAATGTGTATCGCATTCCGGTTTTGTCAGCATTTTTAGCGTAACATTTAGAGAGATCGGTGAGCCTCTCCTTCCTAATTGCAGTGCGATGGACAGAATAAGAGACACTGAAAAATATATTAATGTCAAGGACTTATTCATTACAGTCATTCATTACTGCTTTGATCCTTCTTTGAATTCTGTATACAAGTCCTAAGCTGTGTCAAGAAGGACATGGGGCCAAGCCTTCAGTTTTTTTTAAGGGATAAACGATGTATAAACGTACCTCACAAACTGTACTCCAGAATTCCTATATATGTTCTATAATGTTTCACTCTGGTGACTGAGGAGAGACATCGATGGCATTTGACTGTATTTTTGTGTTTGTGAATAATCTTCAGTTTAATATGGTATATAGGGGCATTGTGGTGCATGGCAGCATAGTCAGGAAAGAATCCGCAATAGGGTGTAAAATGACATCATATCCCTTCAACATAAGACCCTTCAAAGCAATCATCTGTATCAAATGACTCCACTATAATGCCTGAATATACCATTACAGATCTCTAGCCGTGTTTATCGGCTGGCAATGCACATTGTGGGTTGAAAACATTCTTTTGGTTTTTCAAAATGTAAACCCATCCGGATGTAGGAAAAAGAGGGAAAGATGACTCATCGTATTGTGTTTGTTCTGTTGCCTATGGGTTTAGATTTCACCCTCCTTACATCAGGTTCTGTTCGTTGGTCTTGGATACAAGCAGTTCTGGAATGGCAGCCCTTCCATAAATTCCAGCTTCGTGAAGCACATTGTATAGTTTTTGCTCAGATGTTGAAGAAAAGTTAGTAGAACATGGTCTTTTTGGTTGAAGAGACATGGCCGGGTATGAGGTATAATTAATCGATGCAATCTGTTGCTCCCTTTTACTTCATTATATATCAGGCAATAAATCTGCTTCCGGCCAACACGCAAATATGCGAGATTCGCGTATTCTTGGAGGGTGTGTTGGAGGAAAAGGCCCAGAAGAAGCGTTTTGACCAGGTGCTGAAGAGCTTGTTGCAAGCAGAGTTCTTGCGGGTGAGTTTCTGTGTTTGTGTTCTTGTAGACCACAACTCATTTAGCAGCTCCCCATTCAGCAACTTCATCCTCATTTAATTCCGATCCTACGACCAGGTCGTTAAGCGAAAGAGGCGCTGAGTGACAATCATGGACAATCAGAGGAGGTCTCTAAATGAGTACTGATCGTATATAATTGTGTCATGTCTGTGAGTGATAGACGACTGATAATTGGACCGCCTATTTTCACTAGGTTCAAGAAGAGCGAATCTTCCACCAGCAGGTGAAATGTATCATTACCGAGGAGAAGACATGCCGTGTATGTAAGAAGAAGATTGGGAACAGGTGAGCTGTCCTCTAAGAAAAGAAAATGACAAGGTTTCCACGGTCATGTGGATCATCAGAGGGCATTTTACCATCTAGTGTGCTCAGTATCGGGTAGGAGAAAGTAACTGCAGGACACTGGAGCACAGGGTAGAAGGGATTATGCAAAAGGTGTTTTAGATCATTTTTATTAAACCAAAAATGCACAATGGGAACAAGGTCCTTTTATGAACAGGAGACTAAAATACTGCGAGCAAATATCTAAAACACCAAAATGACAGTACAGCGTCAGAGTCTGGCGTCTACCCAGGAAGCATAAGACAAGGGTTGCCTGTCTATTACAGCCAGTCCAGCTCTGCAGGATAAGCCAGGAGGTCCCAGGTTCGAGTCCTGGCCTCAGCAGAATAGCCACATGTCTGTGGGCCCTTATAACAAGACCCTTAACCCCCAGCCCCTGCGGTATTGCATGCTGGCTGACCCTGCACTGTGATCCCCAAGCTTGCTCTCACCTGTGCATGTGTCTGAGTCTCATGGAGAGACGGATGGGGTCGGTGATGTGAGAATTTCCCCACAGGGACCAGTAAAGTATTAACTATTCTATTCTATTTAATCGTTCTTTTATTAATCTTTTTTTTTTTTTTTTTATGTACCATGCTACTATGTTGTTGAAAAAATGCATTAGTAAGATGTTTTAAGATGTAAGGTGTTTTAATTAATGTTTCTATGCAGTGTCAGATACCTTGTTCCTCTTTCGTTGATGCTTCTTTCTGTATTGAACGATCACCAGTGGTTATAGTAATCTGATACTTACATGGGAAAAAACTCGTTAAATCCTGTAATGTTTTTTGGTATATTGTTCTCTTTCTCTGTGCTTACTGTTTAATATGTCAGCTTTATTTGCTGTTTTTGATTAAGTCAAATTGCTACAGGAATTCTTTATAGAGATGAGCACTGGTGTTTTTATGACTCTCTCTCTCTATGTCTCTCTCTCTCAGCGCATTTGCCAGATATCCCAACGGGGTTGTAGTGCATTACTTCTGTTGCAAGGATCGCAATTCATGTCCTGCAGAAATGTAAACCCCACCTAACCCTAACCTACAAAGAAAGACATCGACCAACCACCTCGAAGAGTCCAACCTACACTGGAACTCTGCAGCATTTATTATCTGACATTGTGAACAGTAGACACACTGCAATCCTCCGTAAAGACATATTTAACCTTTTCTGGAGTCTCAGTGGGGATGGAGACCGGACACAGATGGACACGGAACGCAGTTTATGGGGCCAAAAGAAGGAATAGTGAGAGGTGGATTTTTCTTCTTCTCTCCCGTATAGAGCCCAATAAGCATTAATGGCCTTTATTTGGTTATTGCCACTTTAATATTGCTTTTTTTAAAAAAAACTAAACTACAAATGTGGTTGTCTTGTGTGTTCTGACAGTTTTTCAGACTGTATGAGGGTTTTAAGGTCCCATTACAACTCGGCAAGCAAACTTCCACAGTATGGTACTTACAACTTAACTTTTAAACTCTTTTAGAATTCTGTGTTGCCTGTAGTAAATTTAAGGGAGGGAATTATTCAATAGGGCTTAATGCCTCATGAAAAGAGAAATCCTGTGGAAAAAAATAAAAAATGTGTGGCACTGAAACTGGAAAAGGTTTCAACATTGAAGGATATTTTTTGGTCAGAAAATGGCTGGTACTTAATATCTATTATACAGTGTTTGTTCATATGTAAATGGTTTTCTGGTACAGCTTTATACACCGATATGTAACATGTATATAAAGTAGGAAGTTTGGAATTTACTGTTTTAAGTTTGCTTTAATGTACAAAGATGTATAAAGACTAATCTCTGGAAATGTCATTCAAAATAAAATATGCATGGGTCTGCTGTTGAATCATGAGAAAAGGTAAAATGGAAGCATTAAGTGTTCAACTTTGCATTTCTTTACCTCTCTCTTTCTTTTTAATCGTGTAGCCGAGATGTATTGAGTTTCCACAGATAAGGATATGGATGATATGGTCACATTCATTTCTGCCAAGAGATTCAACCTCTGCAGCGGCTTTGGCAACAGGCTTAGTCACAGTTGCAGCTTTTTCCAGGAACTAATCTGCAGCTGTTTGCACAATGATGACAAAAAGAGACGGACATGCTAACACAACAGTCTGAAAACAGCTTGAAATCACAGTGAGGATAATATTGGGTGTTTCAGCTGGGTGCCCTGGCTGGTGTTTTACTTGGCATGAAGCGCCAGCTCAAATATTCTTATGTTCTTAACTTTCTTCGTCTCTACAGTTGGAGGCAGTAGAAAAAACTTTTCTTTTTTTTCTGGCCTTTGTTGGTATTTAATACCTCAATTGTGTACAAAGATTGCAGTGGTTCAGGGTGGTGCTGCTGGAGATGCATTTTAAATGGCATCTCAGTAACATCTCAAACATCAGCTTAAGGGGATTTGTTAGTTGTTATAAAAAAAAAATTAAAACTTTATAATGTAAAAATCCCACGTATGAACTTCTGGGGACCCAAGATTAGTCATACTTTTTGTGCTACAGTGTGGAAGTTGGGAAAATGCAGTAAAAGTCCAATCAAGCCCAGTACTCTTTTGGAACTCAAGATCATGTCCTGCAGATGTTTACTGCTATTCCAGCTCTTGGAGCTCAGTAAAGGTTAGTAAAGTTTAAAACGAGTTTCTCACATATATAACTAGTGACCAGGGCTGCAGCTAGAGATTTTGGGCCCCATGAAAGCTTATTATATTGGGCCCCCAACCCAGGTCAATTGTATTATGTTCCAAATTCTTAGGGCCACAGTGACTCGGGGGCCCTTGGAATCGTCCAGACTTTTCTTGCTGTACCGCGCCCCTGCTGGGGACACACTGCATGCTGACTTGTTCTATTTAAGCTCTTAATTCAATTTAAGAGCCTTCTGATTCAAATCATGCGAAATGTTTGGGTTGGTGTGGCAATAGTGTAACAGGAAATGAAACTGGAATTCCATGAACCAACTACTGCCATGTATGCACACTCCATAAATTCAGTAAGACATTTAAGACACAGTAAGTTTAATTAGTCTGTTTGTGTGGGAGCTTATTTGTTGATAGAAAATTAGTGATCAATAACAGTTAGCAAACTGTACTTTTTCCCTCTCTGCCTCTCAGCATTGCTGATGTTACTACTATAAGATACTACAGGCAGTTGCATCTCAGAATATTATGTTTTATTATATAACATTTTAATAAAGTGGTTGTAGGTCCATATATGATCTATTTTTTCTTCTCAATTTTAGCAATATTGGTGGTAATGTGTTAAAAGAAAATGTCTATCTTCTGTAACTACTTGTCCTATTCAGGGTGACGGGTGCAGATCCTGTGGACACAAGGCAGGGAACAACCCAGGACGGGGTGCCAACCCATCACAGGGCAGACCTACCATTCATACCTATGGGTATTTTGGTAACTCCAATTAAGCTCAGCATGTTTTCAGACTATGAAACCAGAGCACCCAGAGGAAACCCCATGAGGACGCAGGGAGAACATGCCATAGTGGGGACTCAAACCTTGGTCCGAGACGTATGAGGCAACTGCCACCCAACAGACAATTTAATCAATTCAATTATATAGTGTTTTTAAAAGGATATTGTTCCAAAGCACTCCACAGAATCCCAGGCCTGAAGGACCCAGAGTGATAGAAGTCAGGGGGGAAAAGGAAGGGGGGGGGTTGTCCTCCTCTGGATGGCGCTGAGCAGCACAAGCTTACATAAATTAATACAAGGTAAATGCAGGAAGATGGCAGGGCAGCACAGGCGGGCAGCACAGGCGGGCAGCAGGCCAGTAGGAACAGGCAATGGGCTTCCCGCTAGCTGGACCTCCAATGGTTCTCTTCATAATGAGGGTGGGCAGGCCACAAATAGCCACACAGACTTTGAAATTTTATTCTGGTTAAGCACATAGTATTTATTAAAAATAGTATATATATAAAAAATAAACATGGCTATTAGGTAACACTTTACTTAAGGCCATGTTTTTAGTCATTTAAAAACACATTCTTAAATAATGCATTCATAAAGTGTTATGAACACGGGTATAAATATTTAGGAAAAAGCATAACACATTATAGCCATGTTTATTAAGCATTATGAATGCATTATAATGCATTATAAATATGTTTATAAATTGTTACATATTTTGTCAAAATGTTTTCTCCCTTAAAAATATTTAATGTTTAAGGAAAGGTGTCGTTTTTAAGAATTAATACCCTGGATGTGTAATTAGTAAAATCATCTAGCATTTCACTGAAATGCGACTCCTGTTAAATCTTGACTAAAGAGAAAAAGATAACATGAGTTCTGAAATTGCGCTGCCTTTGAATAAGAAAGGTTATCAGCTTTGTTTTTTCTCTCTCCGAATGACATATGGCTCTTAGATCTTTCTGGCTAAAATTCAGTTTTTGAAAACTTTCCCAAAGCAATATGGATTATTGATATCATGTTTCATCTTTATTCATGCTGATACCATCAGATAGCTGCTGTCATAAATTATATGTAACTATTTATCCCATTGGATGAATACCATAACAAAAATGGTTCTTTGAACCAATAAACTGAATGTGTATATCTTGCAGATTTATTATTTTAATGCACTTTGACAGCCACCACAATAGGAACGGTCTCTATTTATTATCACAATTTGGAGTTCTGATCTAAAAAACATTGTTGCAAGTTATGAATTATTACTGATTTTATCATGTAGCACCCATCCCAACCACCTCAAAATTAGATAATTCTTTACTTCTGATATCAGAATCAAGCCTTTTTTCAGAAGGATTCCAGTTCAGTGATGCAGTATTTAGATAGCTCACATAGAACTTCATTATATATATGAAACTTCTGTAAGGCTCCAGTAAAAAACAAACTGGGACAGCCGTTCAAGACCCATTGATCAAACATTGACCTCTTGTTATGAGAAAATGTCATCTTCCACTTGATTTTTCTTTCTGGGAAGCACTGCAGTGCTCCAGAGGTAACCATCACTTGGCTGGCACGTCTTGAGGATCCAGGATATCTCAGTGTTTGAGTTCCAACTGAAAGTATTTGGACAGCACATGCAAAATTCAGCACAATTCTCAGACAACGACTGCTAATAGGTAACTGAGAGAAGTTTGTCTCTAGTATTGTACTGGTAAAATTCCATAGGAGCTGGGGGTGGGGGGATTGTGCACCTCCCTCTGTATGGGAAGGTGCTACTTTGGGGACACTGAAATAACAGTAATGCATTTTGTTGCGCCTGCCATTGAAAAGCATTGTATCTGGCCACAGATGTAATGCTTCCCGTTCCTCTGTCTGCAAACATAAATCAACATAGTTTATCTCTTGGTTGCTACAGCAAAACAGCTTCAATGAATGTAGAAAACTGTACATCTGTATTATACAACACATTACATAATTGGCTTGACAAAAGAGTACCTGTTTTATCACAGTAACGTTTGTGTTTTATCAATCCTTTAATACAGCGGAATTAAATGCAATAGATTGCATTCTATATTATTTATATTTTATATCGTAAAGTAATTGTTCCGTTTTTGTTTATTCTTTTTATTTCATTATGAAATTGTACAATTGTTTTTAACTAGGAACTTTCTGTTATTGTGCATATGTACCTTTTAATGGTCTGATCTAAGCAGCAGTAGAGAATTAATCACATATTCTCATGTGGGAGGGGTGCAAATGATCTCATTCTCCATCAAAAAGGAACGAAGAACGTCAGTGGTGTTTTCTGCCAACATCACTGTAACTGTATCTTACGTAGTGCTCTACTGGTCACTGCCAAGCGTAACATTTGACTTCGCTGCACTGTGGGAACTGTACTACAAATTAAGTCATGAATGCAATAGACGTTTTTGACTTTCAATTTTGGCGATTTAGTTGTTAAGTGATCGTTTTATACTAACTTCACGTCAGTTAAAATAGTTTAAAACAGGCGTTTGGAGCATTTGATACTTTATTGAAACCATAACTGATTTACAAAAGCTTTTGTGAATAATTTTGTGATTTATTTATTTATTTATTTTGCTTTTTTTTTTACTGGTGTGGCTGATAAGTATATTTAAGGATTTTTCATTATCTATTAGTAATGTTTAATTTGACTATAGGACACGTTCTTTGTATTCCTGGTTTTATAATCAGCAATATAAGTTGTCTTTTGTTTCATTCAACCTTAATTAATTATCAGAAAATATCGATCCGGTGTAATTTATGTGGGTTAATGACAACGTAAGCTAGGATCTCACAAACAGATCAATGTATAGTCCTCAAACATATTATTTATTCTCACCTATGAACAATTTGGCAACGGTTTAAATAATTTTGGAAAATCGGATTTATAAATCGAAAGGTACTGTGACGATTTTCCCCATGAAAGATTAGGTGAACTGTAATTAATAGGTTTCCATGAGTATTTATGCTTATTGTTGTCGGTGTGTGTTTAGATCATTAAAGATACATCATATGTGTAAAATATAGCTGTATTTTACATAGTAGTGGTTCTTCTTTGGTGTGTCGTGCAGGAAGCACGTTGTTCAGCTGAGAAAGGTGGCTGGCTGGTTCCTTGGAGATACAAGTGGGCAATTTTAGGTGTTGCGTATCTCTAACAATTAAAGCAATAATTGTTAGTATGATATTGCCCATTTGCTCGATGAAGCGTTCATGTAGTTATGACGTACATGCTCGCAAAATCCTATATATCTACCCTCTTCGCTACAATACAAATTTCCCTAGGTATTAATTTAAGGTGTAATTGTCTTGATTTGGTGGCTCAGGTAAGTCGCAACCGCAGGGGTATGGGTTTGAATCCTAGCTTCTCTCCGTGGGTGTGGAGTTTCTTGCATGAGTTTCCCTGGATGCCCTGCTTTCCCCGTGCAGTCGGATGACGCGTAGCCAGGCTCGTTTGAGTCTGTGATTGTTGACGGATAAATATTAATGGGTTCGCTTTCAGTTTTTATCGCCACAGCAGCAATTCGGCTCACACTGCGTTATAAACGCTGGGGCGGTGGGCGTCTTGACAAAGAGCAATCTCTCGGCGCTAGGACCGTGTTTCTATGAAGGCACCGATCCAAGACTAGAGACCTCTGCTCCAACAAAACAGCTCACAGCCAGTCAAGCTGTCAGCTACAGCAGGAAGCATCACCGGGGCAGCGCCGCACCGACCAGCTGCCTCCCTCATCGCCAGCCAACCTAATCATTAAATTTAGGCTGAGCTGTGGAGCCCTCCTTATGGGCGCACGATGCGCAGGATTCGGGCCAACGCCATTGCGGTTCTGACCGTCGCCTGGATCCTGGGGACCTTCTATTACCTGTGGCAGGATAATAAACCCCACACATCCCCATCGTCGGTGTCGCAGCTGCGTTCCGCGGGCGTTAGAAACCACGGGCAGAGAATAAACGCTGGGCGACTGGAGATCCACCGAGATGACAGGACCATCCCGCTTATTGTAAGTGATATATTACACAGTTGGGGGGGGGGGGGTCGGTAACGGAGTAACGGAGACTGCGGTGCGTGCAGGGCAGTGCGCGCTGCATGCTGATGCGCAGTCATCGCTGTAGCGACACTGCAGGAGGTGCGTTTCCATGTAATTACCGCGTCACCGAGCCGCACAGTGTGATACTGGAAAGTCTGGGCGAACTGGCTGCTACTTCTGGTGAAATCCAAGCCCGTAAAAACGTGCTGTGTTAGTCCATTATTGGTTTCTTTTGCAATATACGTCCTTAATTACCCCTAAGCGGCTTTTTGCGAGGCTGTAAGGCAGTGGAAGCCGTGAACGTCTTAATGCGCCCCCTTCATACCATAAAGTAAAATGTAAGGAATTAAAATTAGAAATCCTTTTTGAACGATACAGAGCAGCGATGAGTTGGATTTGGGATTTATGTTCGGTGGCTTGTAGTTGTACTCCATGTTAAACGGATGTATCGGAATAAACATTTATTCTCTGGCAGCAGTACGACAAAGTATTTCTTTGGCTGAATTCAGAAAGAGGCGGGTTGGGCGTTATATTTATTTTCTGTGGAGCAGTTTGTTGTGGATGATGTGCCAATCAGATACCCTGGGGCAGTGAACCTGAGAAATGTAGTATGTGATTTATTTATATTTGGGATTCGGATTTAAACACCACAAAATAATTAAAACCATTTAATTTCAGAATGTTGCAATCCCACGCGTGTGACATTACATTACACATGCAATTGGCCTACGCTGAAATATTTTCTATTCTTCCATGTACAGAATAACATCCGACAATGAAAATTATGTGCTGGTAAATTAATTAAAATCGCACTGCTTTGTGTATTTGGTATTTTGAGGTGAGGTATCTGTAAACCAGCTTTGAATGACCTCACAAAATCATTCAAGTTGCTTCCTTTAACGAAACTGTAAAAGGACGTTAAAAAGAAATTAATTACATTTTAAAATTCTAGCATAATTTAGACGTCTGTTAAGGTTTTTTTTTTTTTTTTTTTTTCGTTTTAAAAAGTTCATTTAAAAAAAAACTGGAAAATTCCGCTTTGAGCTTTGGCTGCAATGTGGCATTACGCTTTATCCGAGCTGCAAAATTATGCATAAGGCCAGACGATTTTAGAAGTTGTCCATACCGAATGTAAATAGCTTCGTACACTCATGCGGTGTCATCCTCGTGCCATATATGAACAATTTATTGCATTTGATCTTGAAGTAATAAACACCGTTTGCAGTGGAATTCCTTACTTTGATTACAAATATGTGTTTGTCGTCCGCTCTTATAAAGATATGAATTAATGAAGAATGCCTGCAGGGGCGGGTGGAGCCTTCAGGTCCCAGAGAGATCTTAGGAGAACATCTGGTCTCTGTAGCACGGTAGATCTCTTCCTGATCTGGTAGAACTAATGCGTGCCAAATATATGAGCCAAGGATATATTGTGGAAATGAAGTTCTAACGTATGTTATTATATGCACATTTTAAGCACTAATCTGCATCGAGGGATTTCGTCGACTGAGCATTTTTAACTAAGCATCACATTTGACCACATCTAACGACGTGATCTGGGCTGGAACCCTCTGCAGAATTTGACCTGAATTAGACTGAGAGAATTACTGCATCCTTCAGACCATAGCCCTTGACACCATGGCAACAAGGTTACATGCCAGATGCCAGTCTGTAGCAGGACATACACATATATGCATACACCAGTTTATGAGATTGCAGTTAACTTGCAAGAGAAAACATGTTGCATGGGGAGAAAATGCAAACTCCATAAACATGAAGTAGAGATTGGATTCAAACCCCCCCCCCCCCAAACATGCTGAGCTATAGCAATAAATGAGTATTTCTAACTCATAAAAAGGAATCAGTATATTATGAAGTGCCATGCATTGTATACATGAAAAATTTACAGTATTTTAAGAAGTTCGGATGCTTAACGTACTGCGATGCAAAGTGACTTGCAGGTCAGTGTGTTTGAGATCATGTGGTTTATTACTTTGCATGGCCACATAGTAGCAGCTATGTAAATAGTCATGAAACAGTGGTCAAAAAGACAAACAAAATAGTTCAGATTTGTCCAGTGCATATATTAAAAGCATGTTCTAAATAAACAAAATCAAATGTAAATTTGCGTGACAGGGAATTCATTTAAGGTGGACTGAGAAGTTCTCTGAAGCCGGCTCGGACTCATTCTCCAACGCTGCATGTAAAACGCTGCAGGTCAGTTGGTTTCAGTGCTTGCAGGAGATAGAGGAAAAAGAAGAGAGCCATAGGAAGTGGTATATGAAGAACTGATCTCTCAGGGGCCCCTTTTCGATTAGAAACATCATGCGGAGAGGGAGCCCAGCCTGCATGCCTGGTAAGACCTTTTGCAGAGATATGAATATAGTTAGCTTGCTACACTCAGCTTAGCCATGGATGTGAGAATGACTGGGTGCTGACCAAAGGTTGATGATGCAAATATGTACTAGAAAATTATTATGAATGAAGGAATACTTGTGACAGAATAAGAAGCCTTAGATATAGAAAACAGGGCTGTTTAGTACCATCTCCAGGTTTGAGACCTTATAGGTTTTTTGTATTCCGAATTATCTCTAAAACCTGCCAGTGTTTATTAAATGAAATATCTCTGCCTGTATCTTTCCTCTTCTTAAGACACTTACGCATTCAATCCTTTTTCTAATCAAATGGAACCAAATGTACCTATTGATCTAATCTAAACTAAGTGTGCTTGTTTAACATGAATTTCAGTTTCTCGTTTTGTTTAAAAAAGATTTAAAATAATATAAATATTTCGATATAATAAATGGTCAAGTATAGCATATATTCTCAAATGTTTCACAGATGAGCACCAATCGTGACCTCTATAATTTTCGGTTTTAAGATTTTATACTCTTCTGATAAATGTTTGCATATTAAAGAAGAGTATTGAAGATACATTGTAGTACCAGCATCTTTGTCAAAGGTCTGAAGGTTTTTCTTCATTTGCTTGCACATTCAGTGATGTCAGAGGAATGTCTCATCTCTTTCTTCATTCTCAGGCGTATTATATTCTAATAACTTTCTGTTCTGTTGATGGTTGTAAGCAGTAGTTTGATATAGCGACATTTCAGCTTTATAGGGATATTGTCTGTTTTCTCCTTCTAAATTAATAATTTTTTTTCTTTATTTACCTCCCCCCTTTCTCACTGTCCCCCACACAGCTGGTTGCCAAACTTAGAGACCAGTTCTTGTTTTGTATCTGTGGCGACTGAGATTTTATTTGATATTCTGTCCTCACCATTTAGTAATTTGATTTAGGCCTTTCGTATCATGCAATATGAAAGCTTTCGCCTGCAAGTCAGTCCAAATAAATTTCCTGCACAGTCTTCACTCTGACTATTGTTTTCTGAGAGGAGTTTGTCTTGATCGGTGCAGAATAAAGTGTATTAGGACCAACTGAATCTTTACTTTGCTGGTCATCTTATTTCTTCGACCTAAGTAGGTCGTTGTTAGTTTGGAATGAACTGCAGACATTTGGGCGGTAATTGAAAAGGGTGCGTTGCCACTGCACACAGTGGACCCATCCTCATCTCTTTGCTCTGTAGTTGAAATTTTTAGCCGCCTCTCTGATCATTGTGTCTGTTGACACGAAGTCCAATCTCAAATTTGATCGTGAATTATTTTTTTTTACTCATTTGTGCAATTTCATGGCCTCTGCTTCTTATTCCTTCTTATTCCTTCTTATTCCCTGTCCCATCTCACGCTGAATTGATGAATCTAAATCTTGAATTTAAAATGAATCACTTTACTGACATAATTTTTGAAGCGTAAATATAACACAAGTGAACAACCCTGGATTTCTCTCTGTCTTCAGTTATTGCTGTTTTTTTCTCCACTTCTTTTTAAATCTCTTTTATAAATACTAAGTATCCAGGAAGAACCCGATGCTACATTCTAGTTACCTTGACGACAGGAGGACTGTGACACAGTAGAGTGGAACAGAAGGAATAGAACAGAAAAGCGACGCATGTCTGCTTCATATGGTTCTAATTAGCAGCTATGGTGGGAGAATCACCGTAAGCACCAGCGTAACCATCTTTCTTTGCACAAATGCACAGAAATAGTGCTTCACTCCCCCAGGTGCAAAGTGCTCTTCTGGAGGTTTGTATCTTTAGTAATTATCTATTATAAATTTTGCCCATCACCCTTCACTGCACCGGCAAATTTGCCGGCAATTAACCGGCAACGCTTTCTAATTACTTTGTTTCAGCAAACAAATCTGAGATCCTTAATTTTGCCATTTTATTGTTTTCCCTTTTATTTAATTTTGGTGGTGCATAGCGGGCGTTTGGAATTAGTGTGCAAACTGTGTTTGACTAGGCCTTAAAGGAGAACCAAAATTAGCATTAGCCTTCAGGTTTGGCTGCCATTGTTTCATCATATACCTGTCCGGCATGTTTCTCTATGTGAATTCCATCCATCCATCCATCCATCCGTTTTCCAAACCGCTTATCCTATTGGGTCGTGGGGGGTCTGGGGCCTATCCCAGAAGCAATGGGCACGAGGTAGGGAATAACTCAGGATGGGGGGCCAGCCCATCGCAGGGCACCCTCTATGTGAATTTTTAATGATATTTTTTTCTTTATTTTTCGTGCAATATGTGCATGCTCCCAATTAATTTCAGTATAAATATCTTCCTCATAAGTAATGATAGGGCAACAGAGTTAATTTTCAGTTTATTAATGCTTTGGGTATGTAATTTCAGCTAAATATTTGGATCTGGATTTACTGTAAGCAGTAGTATGGGCGATTTGCATATGCAAAGATGGATGCAGTGGAATTCAGTACAGGAACAGGATTTGGATTTGGATAGATTATTCGAGGCTCTGTGTAACTCCCTCTTTAGAGCCATTTGCATGTTTATATACAGTGATCTGGGGAAAAGATCCTCTGAAAGTACAAATCCTCAGAGGTGTTCGCAGAGAAGACAAAAATTGCATCCCACCCAGAAAATCTGTGCCCCAATGAATGCAACAATACCACGATTCTTTGTGTCCATGCTGCTGTTCTCTGCTAATTCCATTCCAAAATCCTGACACACCGGACAACAACTAGATTATGAGCCAATTAGACTTGAGTACTGGCTTATTGAGACCAGACTGGCGGGGATCTGCAATGTTCCCCTGTAAGGGTACTGCGTTCACATTGTTTCCAGGATTTTTTTTTTTGTGAACTGTGTGTAAATCTAACTTCTAATGGAATGGAACTCATGATTCATCATCACTCCATTAGAATTGTGTAAACATATTGCATAACATTTAGCACATAAGCATTAGTAAAGTAATACACCCATGTGCTCACAGCCCCTCGCTTACCTATAGCATGTCGTATATAAGTAGGACCATACGGATGGTACAGGGACATATTATGCAAATATATCATATTCTTATATCAATGTCTTAATATGTATTTATTTTGAAGTGTTTATTGTTTTATTGTTTCCTCTTTGTATTAGTTATGATAAATTATGACTAACCATATGTTTCGTAGCAGTGGATGTTACAGCTTTATTCGTTAAGGTCTAATGAGAAATTGCACGTTGATTAAGAAAAAGCCCCCAAGGTCATTCTTCATTGGCATATTTGTTGTGTAATTGTATTTCCATCCATCCATCCATCCATCCATCCATCCATCACCGCTTAATCCCAACTGGGACCACGGGAGCCTATCGTGGGAACAAGGGGCACCGGTGGGAACCAACCCTGGGCAGTTGCCAATACACTGCAGGGTGTACACTCACACATACACACACACACACACACACACTCACAGGGCCAATTTAGACTCACCAATCAACCTATCCTGCATGCTTAGGGACCGTGGGAGGAAACTGGAACCCCTGGCAGAAACCCACACAAACACAGAGAGTGTTACCAGTTGTTTTAGTCAGTTTATTGGAGGCATTGTGGATCATTTCTGTACTGAGAATTTTCTGTTTACCAACCTATTGCCTGTTTCTTAACTTAGTGATTTGAACTCCCATTCTGATATCGTCCTGCTTTGTTCTGGTTTTTGTTTCTGATCGATTACTGTTGGTAACTTGTGAGTTGTGGATCCTCTTTTGGCCATAGAACACTCTCTGCACGGACCTCCACCTGATTCATTTCAAGTATGTGATCTAGGAGAGGGGTCATTCCCCTCTGCACTCTCATCTACTAAACATTCCACTGACATCGCGCTTTTAATTTGGTTAGAAATGACTAAGTGCTTTTAAATCTTGTTTTCTGATGGCTGAAATGATTCCCCCTGTATGAGTGGTGTACTGTGGAATGGAAACTTCGCTGAAAAGCCCAAAAACTAGTCGCAGGCTAAGCCTTTTTCTGACAGAGCATTAATAAAACTGAGCACAGATCCTTTCTTTTCCCCTTTCTTTCACCTTACTTGCTTTGCTTCTGCCTATTTCATCCCTTCTGTTTCTTTGCGAGGTGTTTGCCTGTTCATGCCGTTACTCTATGTTTCTCAGTGCATTTTCTCACTCATCAAGAGAATCACTACTGACCTTTTCCCATGCTTGTCTTAACGAACTCTGGTTCTCAGTCTAGCCGCCTAAACCAACATTGCAGATCCCTTGACTACCGGCAGTTAGGATAGAAGATGTTTATAAAATGCCGCTTTACGCAATAATAGTGGTCAGCATTATCATTGTGATGCTTTTCTGACCACTGGGGACATGTTTGATTCCTTTTACAGTCTAAATAATGGACCTTGTTAAGAGACATATGTTTGTACAGTTTTCATTAGAAACCCATCTGACCTATCTGATCTTCTCTTGAAGAAACATGCATTCCATTTGACATAGAGTGAGCCCGTCTTGCTTAACAATCTACTGCGATGACTCTTATTTCTGTTTGTCCAGGTGACACATTCCCCACCGGGTGAGAATCCAGAGCAGGTGATTGGTCACTTTGATGAGAAAGCATACCTATCTGGGAAGCAACTGAAGGCAGGGGAGGATCCCTATCGAGAGCATGCTTTCAACCTGCAGGAGAGCGACCGCCTGGGAAGCGATCGAGCCATCCGAGACACACGTCACTACAGGTGGCTGTCCCACCTCAGGCACACACAGTCCCGGAAATATGCTCTTCCTCTCTCCAGCGCTCACAGATCCTTGTGCTACTGTGAGCTGAACATTGTGGAAACTGCTCCAACATTCACATTCGAAATATTCCACTCTCTTCCTGTTTAGCCATTGCGTGTTACACTTAGCTAAGTCCGCACAGGTATATGATCTACCTGGGTTAGAAGCAACTGTGAACAGAGTATTAAATGATCCAGATTCTTAAACCTTGACCATCAGCAGCTTATACTTGTATAAATGCTACGAATGCATCACCTTTGCAGCTGATTTCTGGACAGTGGTCCAGCTCTCCACTGCTACAGCATGCAGTGCTTCTTCCCCAATACAAAGGACAGAGCCTCTGTTTCTCATTATTCTAGCAAAGTCAAGAAAACTTTCATTCTTACTTTTTGTTCCAATCCCACCCAGGTGCCTTTTTTTTGTAGAGCAAGACCAGAATGTAGATCCAGTGACTCCATGCAGTTTCATTATGATCTGTATCTAAAAATCTATAAATAGAATCTGAAATCCAGCTATAATTATTTTGCTGAACTTAAATAGATTTTTTTTTGTCATTGCATGATCATTGCTTATAAGAAGAATGAGGAAATTAGAATAGGGACTTAAGGCAGTATCTGACCGCATTGTTTTCCCTGCAGTTCACTATTGCTTCTTATTAAGCATGGGTTTGGTATCTTAAATTTTTCTATCATTTTCTATAATTGCAGAAATGTTATTTTGTCTGGTTTTCAGGTATTCAGATATTTACTGAGGCAAATCTTAACTAATCACAATGTCAGTGTATGTTCTTACTGAAAACTTATTTGCGTACTCATTTTATTTTCTTAGATGTGCATCTCTGAGCTTTGACCCTGATCTGCCACCAACAAGCGTTATCATTACCTTCCACAATGAGGCAAGATCTACACTTTTACGCACAATCAAAAGGTAAACAGGGTCTGCTACAAAGTGTCAGATAATGGGAAGCTGCATCTGTCACATAGAAATTCTGTAGGAGATGGAATTCCATGTAATTCACACGGTCTTATGGAAGTTACTCAACCAATTGAGTATAATGAGGCACTGTCACGTTGTACTCTGCTGGTGGGTTGAAATGAAACCGTGGTCTGGATTTCTTCCTTTCTTCCTGTCTGTAATAGATACTTTCGTGAGTATTTTCCACAACACTGAACACACAGGTTCATTTTTCTTTTCTTTTCCCATTTTAGTGTTCTGCTACGGAGTCCCCCATCTTTGATCCAGGAAATTATTCTTGTGGATGACTTCAGCAATGACTGTAGGTGCCTTTTAAGTAGATTAATTCAAAAGAGAGCTCCTTTTTCGTGACTGTTTTTAGGGAATGCTGTTTTTTGGTTTATTATGTGAACATAATTGAATACTTTTGAAAAAGATATCAAATTAATACGTGTAATAGGGAAGGCATCGCTGATGACGGGGTTCAGAGAATTCATAAAGAAACTCATAATGAAATTCTCTTACTAAATTATATATATTGCAAATATTTATTTATGCAGGCTAAATGAAAGTCTGCTCTTTAAAGGAGTACTGTATCGGAGCAGTGAGATCCAATTCAGGATGGTTATTTAATATGCAAGAGAACCATTTTTGCTGTAGGTTGTAAATGAACTAAAGTGACATAGCAGAGTGTGGTTCGAATCGGAGTTTTCCATAAAAAAACACTTTTGCTAGACCTTAAAAACACAGTAGACCTACCAAAATGGAAAAGGTGAGGTTAGTTTAATACTTGATGATGATATCATCGTTAATGACCAAACAGTTTTTCCTTTCATTTTACTAGTCTCATTGAAACCTGTCACATCTGGCCCACTTTCTCCAGGGATTTGCCAGCAGCTGTTAATAGGGCTTTTGTTAGCCTTGCTTTATTTTATGAACTCAGAGAGGAGGTACGCCACTGCTGGTCCTGCTTCTGGAAAAGTGCGAGCTGTGGTAGCTTAAAATGCTTGTCCAGTGCAAAACACTTCACAGACCTACCGAAATTTGAGCCAATGTGAGAATTAGTATCATTATTAAGTTGGTTGAAGGAAATCTGTGGAATTTCTGCGGTCGACTTTAGCAGTACATTCACACGTTCCCACCCCACACCCAATGAGAATTAAAATTTTGATTCTTACTTGTCAGGCTAAAGCCAATGAAATCCATGTGTCAGCTTCACTGGAGCTCGAGCAGCAGAACTGTAACACCTACGGCTGTGCTGATTTAATTAAGATCTAACACGCAATTAAATAAAGTAAACCGTAAATGAAACTGTGTTTAAACCCAACAGTCTGTGGTGAGTTAAGAAAATCTCATTGTAAAAGCTTGGTTGTGGCCTAGGCTGAAAGTACAGGGCAATTTTAATGCAGGGAATGGCCAGTGGACCCATTTGGAGGAGCCATTCAATGGGGAAGCCTGCAGTGCCGCTTCTTATTCCTTCTTCCTCTGGTCCCATCTGCCCACTCCCTCCCCCCCTCAAAAAAATATGAACTGCATGTAAATCCTCTCAAAATCACGTATATTCTCTCTCTGGATTAGTGGATTTGTTTTTGCTACACTTCAGGAATTTGTTTAATTAGAGCAAAGGGTTTCGACAATATCAAAGAGCCGTGTAATCCTCAAGCTGTAGAATTGATAATCTATGTGTTGGGACGCAATTTTCAAAGGACTCAGGTTTCAGCTAAGGGTTAGCAGAATGTTGTGTCGTAACTGACTTTGCTTATTTTACATCAGGTAACAGAGACCTGGGTCATGCATTTGTAATTAACCCAGTGACTCAAGCCCAGCTCTTTATTAAACAAAAGATGGCATGCATCTTCCAGCACGATAAGTAAAGCCTATATGCTGTCTGCTTGCGAAACCTCCCGCCTTTCACAGCCCAAGACTGCCAGCTTCTCACCGAGATTCCCAAGGTGCGCTGCCTACGAAATGGACGTAGAGAAGGTGAGTGGAACTATGGGTAGGTCAGAGGTCAGTTGGGGGAGTTAAGGAGGTGCACAAAAGCAGACAGTGAATTGGGAGAGGAGATGAGGGAGAAACAGAAGGAGGCCAGTGGGGAGTAAAATATCTTTACATTACCAGGCCCAGCAACAGAATATGTTTGTTCTATAAGTGTTAGTAAATACACCAGTACAAGTATGTAAAGAGTATCTCTAGATTGCTTTTTGTATTAATACACATTAACATTACGGATTATTTTTAAGGTGCAGTTTGTCCAATAATGTTCCCCATATTTTGTGCACACAACAGAGTAAAGAGAGTGCACGTCAGTATCTATGAAGAGCAGATCTTTGGTTTGCATGAGAACATTAAGAATGACTCTGTAATTCACACGGAGCTAGAGATATCATTTTGTGACTTTGGGCCCAGTAATGAAGAGTCTGGGAGATGACAGCAATGTTGTTTCTTTTAATGAGTAACTGGAATTTGTTAATATTATGGCTCTGAGTGTCCATACTGGATCAAATACAGACATCCAATAGTTGCAAAAGAGCACACTGTTCATATGAATTTTTACACAATATGACACTCTCAGAGCTGCTTCTCATCAAATACCTGTTCCCTCTCTCTCCCTAATTCTCTATCAGGGCTGATCCGGTCCCGGGTTCGAGGAGCTGGTGCTGCTTCGGCCACCATTCTGACATTTCTAGACAGCCACTGTGAGGTCAACACAGACTGGTTGCAGCCAATGATCCAGAGGGTGAAAGAGGTATGTGTTAGGGTGCGCGGTGAGCGGGTAAGGCGAACGGTCTGGCAAGCGGGCAGGAAGCAGCCCAGGAGCCAAAAGTCGGGGTAAACGGGGATTTAATAAGGCAATGGGGAAACGGAGACCAGGAGACATCAACTCAGAACACCTAACATCAATGACGGACAAAACCTAAGGCAAGACATGGACTGAAATAGACGAGAGTAGGCGGAAATAATCGGACACAGCTGGGCAAGATCAGGGAAGCACGCGTGGATAATCAGGGGGCGTGGCACACACGAGGATCGGACGAGCCGGCCATGACAGTATGAGTCTTTTAATTTTTATTTACTAAGTTTACTCACTTATTTAGCAGACATGTTTATCCAAGGCATTTGAACCAGTGACCTTCTGATTGCGAATCCTAACCCATTATGGGTAATACTGTCACCTCACACCTCTGAATCTGATGTTCATCCCTCAGCAGTCAAGTTTCCTCTGTCAGTGTTTTTCAACCCGGTCTGTGGGGACCTCCATACAGTCTATGTTTTTGCTCCCTTTCAGCTCTATACTAGACAGTCCACATTTTTGCTCCCTCCTAACTCATTTTTATTTCACACAAACATCAGTTTTAAGTTTTGAAACAAACCATGTATATAAGATGGAAGCCCATCTTTCCTGCCCCCAAATGTGAGGATATAATAACTATAATCTATAAAGTCCTCTGGCTCTTTTACACTTTTTATTGATTGCTTTGGATCATTTCTCAACTGACAACTAACATTTGTAAAGCAACAAGTATAATCTCCACATCATAATGTCATTCAGTCATTTCTCATTGCTTCACACAAATCTCCAAATGTTTTAGTACATGTATGCAAACAGTTTTGTACAGTTGTCATCATTTGGAACAATTTTCATTTGCATTTTGACTCGCATAGTTAAAACGATGCTGACTGTACTTTTCATTTTGGTGGCACAGGTTAATTCACTGATGGAATTATTTGCTTTTGCGACATGAGTTAATTGTTTTGGGGAAGTTACAGGCTTTTGTAGCAAAGTGTTCTAATATATGCATGCTGAGAAATGCTTTTACAGTCTTGAGAATGTTAAGCATGTTTCATGAAATGTGCCAAAGCAATCGAGAAAAACTGTAATGTGATTTGATCTTCATGTAGGTAATGAAAAATGTCACATCTTTATTGAACAGTCACTGTCATTTATGGATACGTTTGCGAACCAAAAGTATGTGAGCTCGTCTTAACTGAATTCTGTTCAAATGCAGTATGGTTTGATGAAAGTCATTTTGCAGGACCTGAGTAGTAGCCTTGTGGAGAAATCCGTTGCTGGAAGGGATTCCTAAAGGTTTTGACCACCATCAATCTGTAGTGATGGAAGATAGTTTACACATGAATATACTCAGCATTGTTGCTGCTCTCCCTTACAGAGATCAGTATATGGGATCAGTATCTTTGGAATCCTGAAACATGTGACAGCTAAGAATTTGCAGGCTTCTCTTGCATTTGATCATGTCCACCAGAAGAAATACTGAACAACAGTAGTGTTCATGCCAGATTATCACAGAGGAATCCATTGCTCACCAAAAAAGAAATTGTTGCACAGCTCAAGTTTCCCAAATGATCTGGAAATTGTATAGCAGTATCCATCCACCCGTGCGTCTTCTAACCACTTACCCTGGTCACGATAGTGAGATTCTGCAACATTACTGGAACCGTCATCTGTGGACAGATTTAGGCACAAGTAAATGTGCATAGTGTTTTGTTTGTAGAAAACTGAACTCTGCATACCAGCATCACAACCTCATCCCAGCGGTGAGGCATGGTAGGGAGAGGATAATGGTGTGATGTTGCTTTACTGCCCAAGAAACTGGCAGGACTTGCAACCACTGAGGGACCAATGAATTCTGAATTGTATCAAAAGATTCTACAGCAGAATGCCAAGGTGTCTACCTGCAATCTAAAACTCAGAAGACATTGGGTCATACAACATAACAATGATCCGAAACATGGAAGTAAATATGAAGCAGGCCTCACAAAGAAAACATCCAAATAATATACATAAAAGAATGCAGAAAGGTTTTAGTTTAAGTTATTAAGGTTTTGGTGTAGGTCGTTATCTGTAAAGGAAGTTCACATACTTTCCCCATCGGTAACCTTGATTGTTTAATTAAACTATTTGCTTAATTCTGATATGGAAACATAAAATGCTGTGAGTAAGACTATTATTGTGACTGGATGAAGATCAGACCACATGTTTGGAGATTCCATCCATCCATTTTCCAAACCGCTTATCCATACTGGGTCGCGGGGGGTCCGGAGCCTATCCCGGAAGCAATGGGC
>JAODJX010000027.1:12072933-12091279 GCA_026776945.1 Isichthys henryi
ACTCACACAACATCACTCACACACCATTCACTCACACACCATTCACTCTCATACCATCACTCACACACCATTCACTCACACACCATTCACTCACATACCATTCACTCACATACCATTCACTCACACACCATTCACTCACACACCACTCACTCACACATCATACACTCACACACCATCACTCACACACCATTCACTCACACACCATCACTCACACACCATTCACTCACACACCACTCACTCACACATCATACACTCACACACCATCACTCACACATCATACACTCACACACCATCACTCACACACCATTCACTCACACACCATCACTCACACACCACTCACTCACACACCATCACTCACACACCATTCACTCACACACCATTCCCTCACACACCATCACTCACACACCATCACTCACACACCATCACTCACATACCATCACTCACACACCACTCACTCACACACCATCACTCACACACCATCACTCACACACCACTCATTCACACACCATCACTCACACACCATCACTCACACACCACTCACTGACACACCATTCCCTCACACACCAGTCACTCACACACCATCACTCACACACCAGTCACTCACACACACACACCTATGGGCAATTTAGCAATTCCAATTAACCTCAGCATGTTCTTGGAGTGTGTGTGTTGGGGAGGGGGTGGGGGACTGGAGTACAGAAGTGTGAGGCAATGCTGTGCTACCCCCAAATGTGAGGATGTAATAACTATAATGATCTATAAAGTTGAACTGAAACATCGTGTGTTTTATCTTAGTTCTGCGATTAGGAGAACTCGTTAAACACAGCACAGTTATGACTAGGGAGCTGTGTGGTTGGAGGCACCCTACACAGCATTCCGGATTTCTCTGTGGCGGAGTTCACTCTGAGTTCAATCACAAGAAGACACTCCTAAATAAAAGCAGCTGCTCTGTTCATTCTGACGTATTTTGTCCCTCTGACTTATTTACTGTCTCCCTGGTGTCATTACAGTTAACCCATGAGCCCATATTTTAGTGTGTTCCTGTACGCACACTATTTGGGGAAGTGCCACTTTAATATGAATTCATTATTTTATCATTTTAACATCATGCTTAGGAAACTCCAGTCAGGAGTCATGAAACTTCTGCCGGCTGTTGTTATTCCGTTGCATGTCCCAGGTAGAAATAAGTTGATAACTGAAACTCTAAAATCAACCCGTTTTCAGGCAGTTTCTTATATGTGTTTAAGAAAAAAATACTGATAATTAAGAGAGAAAAGAGAAGAGGAAACTTTGCATTCAATGGCCCATATGCTGAAAAATCCCATGAAAGAACGTCACGGGTTCCAGGCATTGTGGGAAATCTATCTGTCAGTTAGGAGATGAAGACATCAGTATGGAATACAGCATAGAATGAGCCTCTTTTTGTTACAGGACCACACAAGAGTTGTCAGTCCCATCATTGATGTGATCAGCCTGGACAACTTCGCCTACCTAGCAGCTTCCGCAGACTTGCGGGGGGGTGAGTCCTGGTGTCTTCTGTGTCCTTGGCTGGCTGTTTAAATGGATGATTGAGCGCTGGTTGAACAGTCTCTGCAGCCACATGAAAAATGCACAAATTTGTAGAGATTATAAAATGAAACCGACCCTCATTGATTTTGTACCTCTCTTTGCCTTTCAGGATTTGATTGGAGTTTACATTTCAAGTGGGAGCAGATTCCCATTGAGCAGAAAATGGCAAGGACTGACCCCACACAGCCAATTAGGTGTTTACTAAAACTGAAACACTCTGAAACATTCTGATCTACACATTATTTAGTGCTACTCAGTAATACTTCTGCCTCTTTCATGTGTTGCAGTAACAACTGATATTCAATTTGAAGCATAATTTGGGTCCATCCATATTCAAATTCAAATTCAAAATAACTTTATTTGTCCCCGAGGGGCAATTAAAGACACACAGGGCAGTTGAACAAGGACACTATGACGTAAAATGCAATAGTATTTCGAAGATATCAAATCTGATATTTATAAGATATAAATTTAGAAGATATCATATATGAAATATGATATATAGAATATGCTCTCTTCTGGGCCTATTTGAATTTTGCCCACACTTTTGTAGTGTTTCACAAAATAGTGAATCTTTCTGCCATCTTCCTCCATTTATGTGTATTTGTAAGAGCTGAGCAAACATTTCTGTTACTCAGGACTCCAGTCATTGCAGGTGGGATCTTTGTGATGGACAAGAACTGGTTCAACCACTTGGGCCAGTATGATACCCATATGGACATCTGGGGTGGAGAGAACTTTGGTGAGCTGGGAATGAAAAATTCTGTATTATTAATTATGATCAAAAACACAATTTAGGAAAAAATATATGTGCAAATACAGTAACCAAAAGTGTAGTGAGGTACAACACGCCCTAGCAAAGAAGCCACTATTTACCGTTTAATTATTTCAGGGAAATTATATGGAGAAATTTGGACGAGTTTGCTGAGAATCTCTGGTGTGCACATGTCATGGATGTAGTAAACCCTACGTGGAGACGATCCCATGCATCAAATACCATCTCCGTGAACGTCAAAGCGTTGTCATGTCTGTAGGAGGAGCCACTTCTCCTCATTTGGCGATCCTGAGCTGAAGTGGAATTCCTTATCGTGCTGCAAATGAATTCCACCCACAAATGTTTGCTACCAGCGCACTACATCATTACCACACAAAGGGCTGTTGTTTCGAGCAGGTCCTTCGCCTTCCAGACGTTTGTGCTGACCTGGCATCCTCTGCACCTCTTCCTGTCCACCCCTAATAACACTGCTAACATTTAAAATTACTTGCATTATGATATGCTTAGTCTACTATATATTTAATTCATGAATCCATTATAATAATGTTTCCCAACCCGGTCCTCAGAGACCCTCAGACAGTCCATGTTTTTGCTCCCTCCCAGCTCCCTAGAAAAAATGTGGAGACTCTGCTACAGAGCTGGGAGGGAGCAAAAACAAGGACTGGCTAGGGGCCCCCAAGAGCCGGGTTGGGAAGCACTTCATTATAAAGTACAATGTAACCTCAACATTAGGCTAATGTATCCATTTTTTCTCTAATCTGACATTAGTCTCCATTCCTCCTTCATTGGCCCTCATCATTTTATGCTCCCCTTCTTTGCTCCTCCTGGTACCTCCACTGCTCAGAGCTGTCATTCCGCGTGTGGATGTGTGGGGGAAGCCTGGAGATCCTGCCCTGCAGTCGCGTCGGCCACGTATTTCGAAAGCGCCACCCTTACGACTTTCCTGAGGGAAATGCTCTCACTTATATCAAGTGAGTGGGCACCTCATTCTTCTCAAACCAGTAGAGGGTAACACTCTACTTGAGGAGGCACAAGTAACTTAGTAACTCAGTTACAACGCAAGAACAACTATAGTAACTACATGGGATACATGAACTGTTATGAATGGTTAATGATGAACGAACATGGGATCAGTACATAACTAACACTTCGTTTATGGTTAAGTATAGCTAGGGCAGTGTGTGACCCAACAAGCCAAGCCTCTGTGCTTGTGATCGGAAGGTTGCTGGTTCAAGCCCAGCTTTAGCCAAATAACAATGTAGCCTGTGGGCCCTTGAGCAAGGCCCTTAACCCCCAGCTCCATGGATGCTACTGCTGGTGGCTGCCCTTTGCTGCCAAGCTTACTGTCACCTTCATATGTTTGTCATTGAGAGTAAGAAGAGAACTTCCCCACAGGGGTCAATAAAGTATTATTATTATTATGTAAGTGTTCCACTATATCTTTGTGCCACCTCAAGTAAAGTGCTACCCAGTACAGCATTTATTATTTCAGTCCATATACAGATAGGGCTGGGGGGTGTTTATTTATCAGAACTCTGTTACTCTCCCGTGTTACTCAGAAACACCCGCAGGGCCGCAGAAGTATGGATGGATGAGTATAAGCAGTACTACTATGCTGCCAGACCCTCAGCTCAAGGCAAGTCCTTTGGCAGGTCAGTCACTTTTAAAGCTCACTAGTTATTTCACTGAAAAGTTCACCTATGAGAAGGATATATACATTGTGTGATACTTAACCGGCGCTGTGTTCCTTCCTTCCTACCCCGGTCTCTGCTGTAGCATTTCGGACCGCTTGGCACTCCGGCGTAAGCTGAACTGCCATTCTTTTGGCTGGTACCTGGAGAATGTTTACCCTGAACTGAAGTGAGTCTGTCGCCCATGTGTGAGAGGTCTCACCCAAACAGGAATCAAACTTGCCGCCATAACGGCAACTTGCAAGTGAAAGCGGAGATCTCTTAGTTCAATTTCAGGGCGTTATTCCACTTTTATACATTTACACAGGCCTTAATCATCCCAGCTACACAGTCTGATCCTACAGTTGACTATATTGCACTGTTGCAGTTACAATAATGTTTGCTCTCGTTTCCAGCATAACAACATGTAACATGAATAAATAAATGAATGTTACATTTATGTAGCAATTTTCAAGACACCTAAAGTACTTTATAGAACCAATGGGGAGCCATTTCAACCCCCACCACTGTGTAGCCCCCACCTGTATGATGCGACGGCAGTCATTCTGCACCAATACACTCACCACACAGTAGCTAAAGTGCTGGAGAGACAGAAGAGAATTCGCCAATTAGATGCCACATCTGTTAAAAGCATATATACACTATTTATATACAGTATATCCTGTTTTATGTCAGGGCATGTATTTCTCTTTCAGGATCCCGGAGCAGGAGGCTGTGTCAAGCGTTTTGAAACAAGGGGGGTTATGTTTGGAGTCCGTTGGCACAGAGAGTTTGGGCCTTGGGGAATGCAAGGGCAGTGGATCAAACAGGCCCCAGACGCAGGTAAGTGCCATTCCCAGTCTTGCATTATGTGCCAACTGCATTTATATATTTTTCTCTCAGTCTTAATATTGGCTTCGTCTTGGATATTGTTTAGACTGCATCATGGGCCGTGAAACAAAACTGTCAACATTCCCATGTCGTGATTCTGACTTTTCCACAGAAGTGGACGTTCGTAGAGCCTCTGATTCGCCAGCAGGAACACTGTCTCGCTGTCACTGGTTTCACCGCTGGGTCAAAAGTGAAGTTGGAGCCCTGCAACCCGAAAGAACCCAAACAGGTTATTCATGGGCTTGTCGTCATTGTTGTCGGGATGATTGTCTGGACCTATAGTGGCAGTGACTGTTTTTAGTCATGGCGCTTAATCAGTTTAGTAACAGAACTCTAAGGCAAAGGGAACATGCACCTTTCAGTTAAGGACTACATTTCCAAAACTGACTCAGTTAATTTTTTGTTGTTTTTGAGATGAGACCACCAATGACTTAAAGTCAGGCTTCCTCATCATATGTAACAGTATTGAGAAGCAAAACCCACTTATTCCTTACGTAATCCAAGAAACAACTTTCGTTATATTTCCAAGACTCATTCATTCCACAGAAATTTTCTGGAGAATGCATCCTGTGGATTGAGCGAGTTTCGGAAATTTGCTCTTGAATTCTGGCTCACTGTCTTCACAAATGCATCCTGCTTCGTTCCTCAGGGATGGATCTGGGCCAAGATGATTTATAAACTCTGGGTCGCACCTTAAATCCAAACCATGTGTGAGAGATTGTGGAATATGAGCCAACCTGTTTTTCTGTCGTGAGATCACAGACAGAGAATCCAATCTGCGTTTCTCTTAGTACCCCGTCTCTCCCACTCCAGAACTGTTTTGCTTCTTGGAAGGCAGACTTTTGTCTTTGACCACAAAATTAGTTTTTCGGTTTTAAGCATACATGCTTTCAGCAGCATAGAACATTAATCACCCACATCTTCTTTCCATTACTGGCACATAACCTGCCTGTATTTTGCCCTGTTCAGTTGCTATGATTTATGAGGACAGGTATATGAGTAACAATGTTATCTGTATGTCACTATAAATTGAAAGCGGACGCTGAATGTTGCCAGTAAGCACACTGACCTCCTTGAACAGACACTAATGCAGAGAATGTGCCTGCATAGACAAATGAACACGCAACCATAAACACAATATCACTCCACCCTGATTCTGTGTCAAGTGCTGCTCCCCAGGTTCCACTCGTTTCAGAAAAACTCCATATGTCTCCACTTATCAGTCCTTTTCTTTGTCATTAGCTCATGAAATTTAGTCTTCCTTTCCCCATGTGGTTTTATGACATTGCTAACCATGCTTACTCATAAAACTAGTTTTTCCATTAGGAGGCACTTCAACAATTCCCATTAATGTCTGGCACTGACCGTAAGACTGCAGTCTTTGATACCAGCCCATTTATGAAACGGTCGTCTTTTTTCAACCGCATCAAACGCACTTCAGCACACACAGTGTTAGAATCACAAACACATGGGATATTCCTTTTTTCATAAAATCCATCTGATAACAGCTAGTGTTAAGTGAAGAACTCCGCTCTGCTTAAATCGGGGGCAGCTCCAAATTATTTTCATGGATGGGACACAAAGGGGGGACATTTAAATAACATTTCTTCAGGTTTTTCCTCACAAAAAATGCTTTTGTGGATGAATGTGTAAAAACTCCCATAGACACACTCCAAAGTCTTGTAGGAAGCCTTTCCAGAAGAGTGGCAGCCATTATAGTTGCTAAGACGGAGACCAACAACATACTGATGCCTAAGGATTTATAATGGGATGTCAGAAAAGTTCCTGTGGTTGTAATGGCCAGTCCCAGTACTTTTGTCCATGTAGTGTTTATGTATTTGGGAACGCTTCAGAATTCTGTGATTTACATCAGTCAGAGTCAATTAACATGGGGGGAGGGGATTGCTATAGTAACCTAAAGCAACCCAATCCAGTTGGAAATGACAGCAAATGGTCTAATGTGTATCGCAACCTGAACCACTCAACTAAATATCGACAGCATTTCTGTGTTGCCAAGTGATGATTCATTTGTTGCTAGGTCTGTATCTCAGTTTTGTCACACGGTGGCAGCAGTATTCATGACAGCTGCTCCGTTCTCGCTTTTATTTACCCCCCCCAACAGAAGTGGAGACCCAAGGGCGCCGCCCTGCAGCACATGGTCAGCGGTCTTTGCCTGGACAGCCAGCTACCCTCTGGCCCCATCGCCACCCTGCAGTGCCATCACCAGCTGGCCAGCCAGTCCTGGGAGCCACAGCTAGCAACTTGACCCGACTAAACCAGCGGGGCTTTGGGGTGGGGAGTTTCTGGTTAAACTGTAGGATAAAGCTGAAGGTGCTGTTAGGGTCTGGGGAACTGTGATGGTGCACAGTCACTGTGTGGAGTGTCCAGGAGCTGCTGTCAAAGAAGAAGAATTGTGTTCTAAAACCCTCTGTTTTATCACCTTCTTCTGAATGTCTTTCTAAATATTGTACCTAGGGGCAAGGTAGTTTGGGGTGGGGCGGGTGGGCGGAGCATGTGCACGACTCTCGTACCACTAGTGCTCTCAGCTGTACAGTTCCACACTTCAAAGTGAACACTTGGTTTCGGTTTCATTAATTGTTATCAAGAGCTTTATTTTTTTAGTCTTCTGTTTTCACTGAGAGTTAGACTACCGTGGCCAGTTTAAAGTCATTGGCACTTTGCGCTACTTGACCTGATTATACTGGAGGCATAAGCTGCATAAATGAGTTCATATACAAAAATAATTGTCTGTGTTTGTGTGTAATTATACCAGCACACACACAGTTACATGTCTGAGCTGAGTCTTTCAAAAAGCACTTTCCGGCATATTCTGCATGATAGGATCATCTGAACTCACACCATGTGGGAGAAAAGTCAGCTGTCCAGCTCCAAGAATGTATTCTTTGTTTCTTTTTAACTGTGTAAATATTCCTAAAGAAAACTGAACCAGCTTGGGTTCAGATGAAGTAACTATTTGTGTGATTTAAAAAATAAAATAAACTAGAACACAGCATACTTGTATTATTTTTTTGCTTGTATATGAATATAATGCATTTATTCAATGCATTTTTCCTATAGAAGGAACTTCTGCTAAATTGCCTTTGCACTGTGTGACATTCTAATTATGTCAAATTTTATTTAAACAAATCGTGACTTCTGTGGCATTTATTTTTAAATCTTATTTGCCTTTGTGAAGTATATGCCTGTTCAGATGTGCTCATATATAACACAGTACATACACTAAATAAATGCTCAATGAAGGCAACTTAAATGTATTTTTTTTTCCTTGGAAACAAGAAAAATTGCTGTAGGAAAATGATGATGATGATGTTCAATCTGAGTTTAATCTGTCCGGCGGTTTTTTTGGTCTCTCGCAGTTGCCTTGGTGGCACATTGCGATACTTCAGATCCCCATCTCTAAGAGTGCTGTCTCACCCTCCTCACCATAAGCCGTCTGTGCTGCATTTGCTGGTGGCTGGGAGTGTCTGAAAGTCCAGCGCTGATCAGTACCAGATGATGCAGCTGCGCTTCTGACACGTTATCCACGTTCCATCTTGTGTCTGGCATTGCAGTTACTGCGGTTGGACTGAGGCTTTAGTTTGCAATTTGCAAGAAAACAGCCTGATTTTTTACATATAGATTTTTCCCTCATACATACATAGCATCCTCCTCAATTAGTGTCAGACCACTTATTAGAAAAGAGCTCAAAATCTGTACCTTTAACTGCTATTATCTCAGTAAGCATTATTCTGAAACCTGGTGAATGTAATAGGACTCTACCTATAATGGCTTTAAAGATTAATTATTTCTGCTTGTCTGCCACAAAGAAATGTAATCGATCCATATATAATTAACCTTACAATAATTAATCTTACTTTAATGAGTGGACTGTCGTACTCACAATGGAGGTAAGACTAAGAAAAGAAAACAGAAGACATCATGATGTCAAAATCATTCATCTTTAGTGAGCTTTACATAATTCGGCTTTTATTGGCACTTTGAATATGTAAATCAGGCAGTTCTGTCCATCCATCTTCTAACTACTTATCCTAGTGAGAGATGCAAGGAGCCCTGAAGTCTATCCTAGGCAGCTAACGCACATGACTGGGGTACACCCTGACTGGGATCCCAGCCCACCAGGAAGAACGCCAGGTAAGACTCCACACACAGGGGAGGTGGGATTCAAACCCTCAACACTAGGTGTAAGGCAACAGTGCTACCCCTGGTGTTATACAAACACTGCAAAGACCAAGTCAAAAAAATGCTGTAATTCATACTCTAACCAGCAGAGAGAATACTATGCTCACCTACAGTCAAAGCATGTTATTTTACAGAAGTATACTAATATTAATAATAATAAGAAGAAGAATATACACCAATAGTGGAATAAATGTTTAACTGCAAATTTTAGACAGAATTGAAAACAGAAAACATTTTATTTTCAAAGGATATATTTCACTTTGCAACTGTTTACCTAATAATAAAGAGAAAAGCTATCTGGGTGCTTGAAAGATAAAAGCGAGTCTGTGGAATGTCTCATGGCGGAATCTGACACACCTTAGAAAAGCTCAGTTTGTAATGGGTGGGTGGTGGGGTCTTAATGGTTAGGGAAGCACACTTGTAATTGAAAGATTGCTGGTTCAAATCCCCGACCAGCAAGGCACCACGGAGGTACCTGGACCAATGTACCCCCCCAAGCACTGCTCCCGGGGTGCTGAATTAGCTGCCCCCTGTTTCACAATGTCATGTATGGGTTAAATGCAGAGGACACACTTTATTGTTATGTGCTGTGGTGTGTCAACACAGATCTCTAAATTCTAATGGATCTTTGAAGAGCTCAGATTAGTTTAATGAATTTGGAACCAAAAATTGATCTCTTAATGTAATGAGGGAATGTTCTGTAATTAACCTTTTCCAAAACAGAGTTTTTTCTGTGCAAGAGGGTGTTAGTTTAATGCATGTGCACAACATTTGTATAACACAGACAGAAACAATGTATTCGTTGAGAAAAACTCTTGCTGACATTTAACTCGCATACAAAGTCGCCACCATGTTGTAAACTTTAAAACAGGATTTGGACGAGCTTTGAAATTCTGCAATGATGGCAGTTCCAGGTATTGTGCTGAAATTACTAGCTCAGACATATCTGTCAGTGTCGATATAACCTCACATCTCAGGAGTTCAAAGACTTGTAGAAGACTGTGAAGGTAAGTATACATTTGTTGTCGGTTTGGCCAGCCTCAGGCTTTGGTGTGGGCAGCATCAAAACCATGCATGATTAAACAAAATTACCAATTATCTTTTAAATTATTGCCTTCTTTAATCCACACAAGGCACAGTAATGAGAGGTGTCAGATTTATTACAAAATGAAAAAGCTGTACAGAGAGTTTTCGTGTGTGGACTTTGCATCTTCTCCCTGAGACATTGTGGGGTTTCCTTTGGATACTCCAGTTTCCCCCAAAGTTCAAAAACATACTGTAGCTAACTGGGGTTACCAAATTGCCCATAGGTGTGTGTGGGTGACTGAATGGTGTGTGATTGTGCCCTGCGATGGGTTGGCGTCCCATCTTGGGTTGTTCCCTGCCTTGCGCCTGTAGCCTCTGGGACAAGCTCTGATGACCCTGAACAGGACAAGCAGCGTCAGAAAATGTATGGATGGATGGTTAGGTTTCACATTCTATGTTATATTTTACTGGTGAACGTTCTATGCTGGTGTATGATCAACAACTTTCATAATTTTTTCTTTGGACATATGGTTTGTATAAAAGTAGTTTTTGTCTTTGGTTCCAAAATACACAGAAAAGAATACACTAAAAGAATAAAGAAAGACCCTAATACCAGCGACATCTTCCCCAATCCTTTAAATTAATTGTTGGACGGCAAAGCACAAAAAAATATTGTGAAAGTGCATCAGAGGCAGTAGAAGTACAACTGGCTAGTCAACATCGTCAACTGACCTGTTCTGAGCATGCCCACCTCACAGCCAATTAGAATGCCAAGTATGCAGCTCAGCTTCAAACCCATTCACACACAAAGTTATGTTTGGAATGCTGACTACTGATTGGTCTCTCAATCACAACCAGAAGTAGGAACAGTTCTTATGGAATAACAAAGAAAAGGGCAGGGTTAGGTCACATGTTTATGTGCGCGCTTTAGTCCTTCTGGTTTAAACCTATTTTCCCTTAGAAACCTATCAAAACTATACCACAGAGAGGTAATTAGATAGCTGCCAAAATTGTATACAGAGATGGAATTAGGGATCTACCAAAAGTACAGGGAGAGTATTACAGTGCAACCAGTTATTTAAAATACAGGTATACTCTGGCATGAAATAACTTTACCCCCAAGCATGTACCATGGGGAGGATTTCACGATACTTAAAGTGCAAAATGCAAGAGAGTGCAGGGACTGGGCACAAGGGTCTATATAGACGGTGCATTGAAGTTGTGCGTAAAGAATGATAATGTATAGAGCATTGGCATAACTACTTGAAATAATGGTGTCAGTTAACAGGATATAAATATATAGATAGACAAATGTTATCAGTGAGTACTTGGGGGCTTCCAGCAGGATCTGGCCACATGGGGGTGTGTGGTTTCAGTGTGTCCTTTTCCCTAAGGCTCTGTACTGTGTTCAGGACCTAGTTAATAAAATTTGATTTTTCTTTAACTATTTAACTAAGGACCAGTCTTGTATCCCAACAGCAAACACAGGCAGACCGCATCTCCAAAGAGCAACACAAGGTACAAGTCAAAGCTCACTGTCAGGCATTGACAAAAACTTAACTGGGTAGTTGATGATCACCACAGAAGAATGGACCTTAAAATGACCCCAGAACTGAATCAGCACCTCTGTGAGTTTGCCTCAACAAAAACTATATATTGTGAACTTCACAAAGCTGGGATTTATAGGAAGTGGTGACCATTTGTATCCAAGGCCAATGCACAAAGATACGTAAATGGTAGGCAGGGAGATTTTAATACATGGGTTTACCCAGGCTAAAACCCAGGGACCGCCACAAACCTCAACTTTAAACCACTCTGGTTGACAACCACACAATCGTAGGAAATAGAATGGGGTCCCTTCCTTCTGTTCTGTACCTTGTCCATTAAACTCCATGTACTTGCACTGATGCCCCTGTCACCCTTTGTTACTTCCTGCCCGTCATGTCTGCCTGACCCTCCTGCCTCCTTCCTGATGAGACCCTGATGAGCCACACCTGTTGCTTGTCGCCTCATTAGTTTTTGTATTTATGTACCTGTTTGTCTCGTCAGCCCCAGGCTGGTTATTAATATCTACCTTCCCGCTGTCTGTGTCCTTCCCTGTACCAGTCTTCCCATCTTTGATCCCTCACAGTCTCGTTTGTTTTCCGGTCCCTGTTCAGTTTTGGTTTCCCCTTCAGTTCTCCATATACCTGCCTTTTAGTCTGTCAGTGTTGGTGTTGTGACACCCTTCATGCATGCCAGGCAGCTTGTGGGAATAATTCTGTGTGATCTTTCATGGGGTAATGTTCCGATGAACCAATTGAAAATATCGTAAGTCGATCATGAGTATATGATAAATCACACAGAAAAAAACACCACATTGTTAAGCACGTGTGACACTGTATGAGATGTTTACGCTCACGATCGCTACAGAGATTGGAAGCATGGCTTTGTGGATGCTGCCATCGCCCAGCATTACTAAAAAGTATCATATGACATGGCCACTAACCCAGGAACAGATCAAAATTCAAAGCTCGATGACTATTACATGTGCATCGCTATTGCATCATTGTAAAGTCGAAATATCGTAAGTCGAACCATCATAAAGCTTGGAACATCTGCATTTCCATTCTCCAAGAGAATCATACTCCCATGCACATCTAAAAAAAATTTCAAGAGTGATTTCATGAACATCAGGATACAGTCAAATGCCTTCGAAGACCTCCCCAATAATCAAATCTACACAAATCGAGGTTGTCACCTCCTTCATTCTTCAAAGAACTAGAGGCTTTTCTTCTCGATGAATAGTCCAACACTCCACCGCATGGCAGCATCTGAAAAAGGACTGATCTGAACTGAAATAATGGCCAAATTCCTTATCAGGTCCTTGACATTAAAATATTGTTTCCTTTTTTGTCCACCATCTCCATGTCTTGCTGTAGGAATGAACAGAATATTCACTACATTTAATAAATAAGTCTCTTATTTAATAAATAAGTCTCAAGCATGTTCCCTGTCATTATGGATTCACAGCCAAACTTGAAGCAACTTTTAACACATCCCATATCTACTGTCAATTCAATTTTTCCATCCCAGAAAATAATTAAATGAAAATGTAGATCACCCTTTGATTTAAAATGAGTGTAGCGTGTGACTGTGCATATATATGTACTGACATAGAGCTTACATTTCCAGAGGCATTTCCTTATGTTGGAAACAGAGATCTGGGAAAATAAGGTAAGGAAATATCGCAAGCAAAGAAAAAGTAACATAAGTTTAAAAAATCTATTTATTACAAATAATGCAATGCAACACAAAGAATTGGAAAAATGCATTGATATTCCAAAGCAGGCCATATGAAGCGCAAGAAAATGTATAAGTCAATTAAAAGGGTAGATTTGCAGCAGAGATTTAGAGTGCTTAAAGACCAGACCATCTTGTACATCACAGAGAAGCTAAATGCTGAAAGCAGACCAGTGTCTAAAACTGTGGTGTTTAGTGGAAGCATGGTCAGCAATGTATTCAATGCCCCGAGGGACTCACGAATGAGTGTTTTACTTGGGTGAGCCTGATAAGTGATTGTTAAGATCTTAGACTTTATGTTACGTTTGTTAGACTGTTACTGTGAACTGTAGAAAGTATAGTGATAGTAGTACAACTTCTGTTAGTGAGTTGGCGGTAAACGTGAGCGCATATGTATATAGAATAGGTAAAATGCATGCAGCTCAGAATAATTTCATACACACACATACATACACACATATATACACACACACATACATACACACACATACATAAAAATTCCATGGCGTTGCATGAGTTTTTATCTTTTTCTACCTAACAAAACATAAGATAAATACACTACATTTAAACTTCCTTAAAGTACTAAAGTTCTTTCCGCAAGATTTAGGGAGAGACACATTACAGAAGTTTGCAAAATAACTGGTTATCCGTACTTGTGTTCGTCGCCGAAATTCCAGATTGTCATATGCTTTGGCCAATCGTTCCTCGGAAATTCCTGCCGCACATCTTATTCGGTCCAATCGTGTGAATCCGGGGGCGGCCCGTTGCTAAGGGCGTGTTAGGTTGAGCGAGTCAGCGGGCACAGCGGATCGAGCAGGTGAGGCGCTTGGCATACGGCGGCGTTAGTGAGGCGGCTGCCGGGCGTTATCTCCTCGTTGGAACTTCCTTAAAAATTTAATTTATTTGCACTGTTTTGCAAGTGCATCATTTAGTTCTAGTTGGAATAGTTACTTTATACAACCTGACACCGCGATTGTTACTACACAAGAATTTGCTGTTACGGTAAGAATATTGGCTGGCTGGGTCGCCGTGTGTTTCGGTCCAGTGGAACAGGAGGGCTGATAGAAAGAGGGCGTGCTGATGTTGTACATAGCTGGGGTTAAAGTTGCCATGTACACTCAAGTCACTGTACTGACACGCTAAAGCACTGGGTGTCACTATGGCGATCATCATGGACTGGAGGACCCAGTGGGATTTCACGGTTATATATCGAACTGGCCGTTTACCTTGTGTTACAAAGTAAATTATCAAGCACGTATCCCGTGTGTTAGGTATTGGAGTGAAATCAGGCACTTATATGAAGATAAGCATGACTCCTTTTTATGTTTCTATATGTTTATAGAATGATTGGGATCATTTCAAAGTGCCGACCTATGAAATTATCCGGCCGGGTAATAAATTGAGCGACGCGACCGAGCTGCCTGATGCTGACAGCTGAAATTTCCATGTCATCCAGTATCAGCGACCCAGTGCAATACTGTTCGAGGGGAAGTTCGCAGAGCTGGCCAGTTAAGTGCCGCCAGTAAAGGCGGACTGCACTGTATTTGGTTAAGATGCGTTCTGCTTGATGCGCGGCGTGTAATACGGAGCAAAACGCCCAACGCGCAAAATATATTACAGTTCATTTAATGCCGTCGTGATCAGTGTTTTGTTAATCGGTGGTAAATAATTTAGTGGGGGGAAAAAGTTGCATTTTTATATGGTTCGTGGCATGCAGGCAGGTTCATATTTCTGTCCCTCAACCAAATGTCGTGGTTTTGTAAACACTGAGCCGTAATCTGGTCTGAAATGTAGGATGCAGACACGCGGCGTTTCTGCCCGTCACACTCCGCGTTACGGAGGAAGTTCGGAAGCAGAATGAACGGCGGCTGAATGGTGCCGGTTCCTTCGGAGCTACAGTATGATGAAAGCGTGTAAATGCATGTCTGATAACGACACCACGGCTGCAGCTACCGGCAGATCGCATTTCAGCACTTCAGGAAATAAAATGCTGCGTTCAACTCGGACATCTGTCTCCTACAGGCAAAATCGCCCCTTTATAATGTATCTCATTCCCAGTTTTTCTGAAGGGAGTTTGGTTTAAGTCATTCAAATCGATTTCATGTAACTGAGATATACATGCTGGAATATCTCTGATTAATTACTTTATATATATATATATATATATATAGTACTACAAAAGCAACGCCTGTTGGGACCTGAACGGGCATCCTTGAAGTATGTTTTTCATTTCAGAAATTCACCGTAATGCGCAACTTAACACCTCTTGTGACATAAGTTTTGTAAGTTTATTTAATATTCTGCTCTAAAACAGCTTTATCTAAATAATTAAAGGCACCATCAATATTTGCCTGGTATAATTCAACTTAAAATAATTTTTCTTGTTACCATTATTGTTATAATTATTGTGATACAGTAATAATTTTAGGTGATTGGAAAAATATTAGCATTGCTTGAGGGTCTTGGGTAGTTGGTAACGCGCAATATTATTCAGATTACCCTAAATACTAATTATCTAATACTGTTAAAATGTAGGCAACACAGGATAAATAGGACTTTGTTGCTATAGAATGAAATATGTAGTTGTATTAATAGGTGATATTGTTGCTTTGAATTAAAATATGTATTAAGATTTAAAGCAAGAATTTAATTCCGTTTTTTGATGAGATGTCATCAAGTATTGTTTGAAATAATTTTTAAGTTTCATGAAATGATTCACTTGTGTTGCAGCAGTCTTAATTTGCAGGTAATTGGTTGACGGTTCCTGTGGGTAGGGGTTGATGGTGCAGCATTTGTCTTTCTCGGCTCCTTGGCGCTAACCCCCTCCCCACTTCTGTGCATTCTCTCCTCAGTAAAAACCAGATTTACCACAGAATTACTGCAACCCACAGAGAAAAATAAATCCCTTTCCACTGTACAACGTAGTGACTTAACACAATGTTGAAAGGTATCCATATGATTCATTTACTGCTCATTTTTGTCTGTACTTCCTGATACATGCCCGCTTGTGAAAGCATATTGTCCGCTGCCTAGAATTCCCAATTTGTTGTTTTTTTACAAGATTCTTGCACGATCTGCACAAACGCTTCACTTGCTACTTGGGTCTGTATTATAAGTCACACATATCATATCCCTTAGAGCATTTCTGGCACGTCTTTTACTAGGCTAATAATATCTCGCAGGCAATTAACAGGCTTTTAGGATGCGTTAATGTTATCTCAGCCGCCCTCGGCCTCATGGCAGAAAGAAGCCAATTGTGCTCCATCATTCCAGGGCTTCCAGTTATTAACCATCCTAGTTACTCATCTGATAATATGCAGGCTTAGTTCACAGTCTTTGTTTTAGAATGTACAAAGTACCTTAATAGATTATATGAAATAAAAAGGCTTCTCAGATTATTAAAAAAACGTCTTTGTTCCTTCACAGATGCTTATTACCTGACAGTGTATCGTCATTTTGTAATACTACATTACAGGAACAAAAAACAGTTTACAAAAATTTATGTAAAAGCGTTTCAGCTGTGTAAATAGGGTTACTGCTCTAACCCGTATATGATGACATTACAATAGAAATGTGTGATCAGTCATATTCTCAAATGTTAAATGGCTGAAGCCTGCGCAGAACATATGATTGCATACATTTATATAAAAATTTATTTATAAGAATATTTGATCAAATATTGATCTTGTTTCAAGTATTGATTTAAATCTTGGTAGAAATGTAAAATGTTGACTGTGCTTCTTACAGAACATTTTACGAGTGCTGGAGAGCTTCTGTTAAATGTTTCTCTTTTTAACCCTTAGTGTGCATTGCTGTAGTGATACATGCATTTGCTTTTGCAGGGATGATCAAGTTCTGTCTCTTTTAGCAAGACCCACATTTTGAGTAATTATAATTGCCTGTAGAAACTGGGGTCTTGTGTCATAATAAGTCATGGAAACATCCAGAAGTGGTTCTTTCCCTCCTCTACGGATTATAATGTTAGACTTTGAAACATGCACTTATATTTTTACTGTATAGCTGTCACTGATATAAACTGAAACTCAGTGAAGTGCAAGGGGACAACAGGAAGTGAACTAGCCTTTGTGACAGTGGTTAACCGTTAATACAACAGAATCAGGTTTACAATTTGTCTGTCCAGGTATGCTGTGACGTTAAGTTTTTCTGTTTGGTTATTAAGTAAGAATGTAGAAGAACATAGTTTTTATTCGTTTAACTGCTGATGTATTTCTGTTTTTTATTTTTCCTTTTTAGTGCTATCATGTTCTGCTCTGGAACATTTCGGCCTTGTTGACATTCACTTTCCACAGCTAGTTAAACGTAGTGTCATCATTGTCTTACCAAATATCTGGAGGGAGAATATCTAGTTCTTCCTTACTTACAGCTCCAAAGCAAGTACTTTCCCCACTGCAAAAGCAACTAGTCAATCCACTGGTCTCCTTTTAGGGGTCCTGACAGCGGAGTTGATGGACCTTTATTGTTTTTTAGTGGATTTTTTTTGTATTCTTTCTGCTTTCACTTTATACATGTGCCATATCGCTCTTTTAGGGTATAATATTCAGATGTTATTGTTTACTTAGCCGTGTACAATATTTTATTTACTGCATACATAGTTGTGGGTTTATTGTGAGTCATGGTTGCTTTCATGTTGTGCTGTTGTCTTTTGCATTGTATCCAAGGTACCGCAGATCTAAATACCAGCAACTTGCTTGTGTGGCAGTAATCTGGAATGGTTCTCTAGAAGCTTCTCTTCAGTGAAATGAAGATAAGCAGGGGCTCCTCAGTCCTTCTGGTGAGGTGTGCTGGGGGGGGGGGGGGGGCTGGTCCCTGACAAAAAATTCGGCGCGAAAAATTTTGTTATTTAAACACCGTAAAAAATAACGACGACGTTTTCGGTGTTAGCTGTTCACCATATGTTCAGTGTTTACACAAC
>JAODJX010000027.1:12092323-12121952 GCA_026776945.1 Isichthys henryi
CACACACACACACACACACACATACACACACACACAGCCACACACACACACACACCCACATACACCCACACACACACACACACATTCGGGCCACTTATACTTGGACTAAGCTGCTTGTGTTGCCTCTGGTGTTGGTTACTGTTGCGGGAGGCATCAATGATTTAGGCAGCTGGGCTCGTTTTGCTTGACAAAAGTCTGTATCTCTGATGGATCGTGTTTTCATTTAGTCACAGGCACGATCAGCGTGGATGTAAACTGGGGAAGTAGGATCATTAGTATTTATGTCAACCATGCGTACAGATTTCTATCAGGCTCCATACACAGACCATCAGCTTACTTTTTAAAATTTTCACCTTTTGCAGGTGTAAGTGAATTCCCATCCCGATTTATTTACACCATATACTGATAGTAACCCTTCTGAGCAACAGGCTGGCTGAACAGAGGCACGTATAGCAGCATTACCTGGGCTGGAGCATACCCCAGGCAGCACTGAGCACAATACAAGGTGCAAGGCACGCTCGGTACTGTGCGTAAATCTAAAAAATGATGATTAAATGATCTTGATGTTTGTGTAAACCGGCGGATGAATGAATGAATGAATGAATGAATGAATGATGTATTTATATAGCACTTTTCGAGAATTAATGAGGATAGTATGTTCAGTCACCATGCTGTACTTTTCAGAACGTTTTGTTCATTCTTTTGTTCATTCTGTACCTACATTTAACAATCATAACAAACAAACATGCTTTTCTTGCCATTTGCAAAAGTACAGGTACGTTGGAATGCTTCTCTTTGCTGACCCCCATTGCTCTCCATAGCTTGGGGGTGGGGGGGTCACAGCACAGGGTCAGTTAACATGCTAACACCCCCTTTTCATAACAGACGATCATGCAAAATTTGCAAGAATTTAGTGCCCCCTCCCCCATGCATAACATGCAATGTCGATATCAACATACCCTCTCAATGGGATGCCAATGTCTTCTCTATATGTGGCATTAGGATTGTCTTTGTAATGGAGCCCATTGAAATACATTCACAAAGAGTTCAGGTATTCTCAAGTGTCCGGCTCTCTCTGTCTCCCAAGTGCTCTGCTGACTTCACGATGGCTTAGCGTTGCCGTGGGCCGACCGGGTTCACATTGATAGCAGCGGCTGCTGTGGGAGGCCGTTCGGGCCCAGAGGCTCACAGGTCCAAAATCTCGAAGAGAGGCAGCTGTCTGGTAGATCTATCTCTAATAGTCATGGAGAGAGATTAGTGTTGCTGTGCTTCTATTGAATTCTGTATAAACACTCAGTGAGGGGTATCGTGAATAGCTGTGTGAGGTAGTGTCTGAATGGTTAATGCTTGTTTGCGTATATATTTCTGTCAAAGGTTGAGTGTGTTTTGCTGTGAGTGGTATAATTTCTGTGAGAGGGTATTTGTGTTGAGTGGTTGTGCTTGTGCGAGGTTAATATTCCTTTTTTGAGAGGATGTTTGTGTGCTGGTCGTTTGTGTAGTTGCGTATATATTTTTCTGTTTGAATATGTACTGCAATGAGACTTCTTGGCTTGTGCATGAATTACAGAGTGTGTAATTTGTGATTTATTCAGCTTTGGAATGAAGCAAATTGTTGGTTTATGTTATTCTTCTATGAATCTGTTATGCTGTAAATTTATACAAATTGTGCTTTAAAATAAAACTCGTACATTTCCAGAGATGCAGAATATAAGCTTTCGTCCTTTTGTTGTTTGTGACTTAAATCGTTCCTTTGTGCCCAAGGTTGAATCAGAGCATCTGGTTTCATCTGCCTTGCCGATTCTGGAGTGCAGCGCAGTTGAGTCTGCATGGATCAGCACATTATGTTGGGTAACTGAGGAGTGGGTGGCTCAGAGACACCCCCAGACTGACAATTTGGCCTGGTCACCAGGAGGCAGACTTGGTGCTGCTTTAGTTTGGCAGGGCTGGAGAAACCAAGCTGGACCTAATCGTGTTAGCAGTTCATGCCAGTTGTAATATCAAACATGTGTGTGCATTTAGATAGTATTTATGAATGCAGGGTAATGTAAAAAGAAAGGTTTAGGAAAAACTGCAGGCTTGGAGGAGGGCCTGGAGTGTCCCCCCCCCCCCGTGTTGCATCCGTTGCTGCGCCTTTGGGCATGAGCAATACGTAGGTGGGTGAACCAACACTCCCACCGTATAGGAGCAGCAGGCCAGAGGGAGCCTGTGCCAGGAAACAGTGCCCTCGCTTTGAGTCCTGCTGCCTGTTTATGTGCAAAGCCTCGAACTAGAGAAGGTCCTCGCTGAGCATCTCCCCAGACACAGATGTGAGATCCTGATGTGTGCACTAGGGTGACCAGATAATCCATGTCAGATTGGACACTTTCAGCTCCTTCAGGTTCTACAATGTACTTTGAAACTGAAAGGCTCTGTTGCTCTTGGCTGAAATGGTAGTTTGCAAACCCCCCTGACATAGATTAGGTGGTCATCCTGTTACAACATATTATGTAATAATACCGCATTATGTAATAACTCAACAAAATGTAACAAATGTTCACTTCATTATGTAATAGGGCCTGCATTTTGTAATAATCTGTCACATTTTGTAATACACGACTTGAATGCAATATGTAATGCATTTCCATGCATTTTATTATACATTATTACATATTGGAGTGGTTATTGCAAAATAGTAGAGTTACACTTTTTAATGATGAAAATGTAATACTGCGCATTATGCAATAAATAACCACAATGGATCTCATCATTGACACCTAGCCAAATTATTACATAATGCGACGTTATTACATAATGCGACGTTATTACATAATGCGTCGTTATACACCCTATCGTTCAGTGTTGCCCAGCAGTTGATTAGGCACTTGTGTGTTGGGCCTCCTTGGATCTCCTCTAACACTTCTTGGTGGACATCACCCTCGGCTTCGCTGGCCTCTAGGTGTGGCTGTATCTGGAACCCTGTCACCCTTCAGGTTTTACTCCAAGCTCTCGTTTGGGTCTCTGCCTTTCCATTCGGTGTGTGTCCGTGTGAGCTAGACTCCCTTGATCACTTGCCGCGTCTTTCCAGGAACCAGTACCTCTGGGTGTCTCTGAGTGGCAGGACTGGTTGGATGGGATGTTACTTTAAGAGGGAAATGAGGGTTCCAGCTAAAACCAACACAGGAATCACATGAACATTTATCTGCTTCCTCCTAGTCGTATAGCTCCTTATATGCACAGGCTCCTCCCACTCAGCTACGTAAGACGTGACCATATCACTTGACATCACTTTATTTATGGTATCATCACCCATCTGTTTAAATAAGTAATGTTGCTTGCAGCATGAATTCCCTTGTATGCCTTGTCCTAATTGTCCATTTGTTCTTTTCCAGTGCCTTCTTTATCTCTTCCTGTGCACTGCATTGTCTTTTTATATGGTACAATAAACACGCCTGCACTACAGTATGTATTACTTGTTCTGCCGGCCATCCATTTTTCTGTGTGTCAGTGCCAAGTGCACCAAAGCAAATCTTTTGTAAATGCCAAAATAAAAATGGATGTGAATGCTTATGCTGTTGCATTATCTCCTGCGCTGCTTTTGGAGCATGTCGTTAGAACTGCAGTGGACTATGTGCGGTTTACGATCCATGCTAGGCATCTTCCTTCAAAGAGGTTACTGTTGGTTGTCTCTGCCTTATTGAATTATTGAAGTACCTCATTAGAAGGCAGCTCATGTGTTCCAATATTGCAGTATTTTTTTTCTGGCTGTGCATGGCAGAGTATATCTGTTAGCTGTGCAGTGAAACACAGAAGGGATTGGGGGATGGGGGGGCTGCTTTTGGGAAGGGTGCAGCACTTGGCCACCTCTTGGAGTGGGTGATGATAAGGTTTATATTTAAAGACTCACCAGTCGGTATATTGAGTAAAAGAAGCTCATATACAACACAAAGCCCTTTTTATGTAAGTTTGTGTGTCATATTTGTATTCTGCCGGACATAACCTTGTGACATTTGCGTTGTAACATTTACGTTGTGCCAGTTATGACCAGCGATATATTTTTCTTCAATTTCAGTGCCAAGAACTTGAGATGGTTTTAAATTGATCATCAGTGCTGTAAATGCCATTTCATGAAATGTATGAAAATATTTCATAACCTAAATTTCTAAATCCAAGTGATAACAGTTCTCTGTTCCTGGGATGTGATACATGACATTGCTGTTGTTTTTGTTTTGGCAGTGAAAAAAGTATGATCTAGCAATCGAGGTAATAGCACAAGACATGTTGAATAATTGTGCTTGGAGGTGGCACTGTAGAAAACGTACAAGACCTTATTGAATTTAATAATTGTCACGTGTGGTGGCGTGTGGTTCTGTAGGTTAGCAATCTGTGTGCTTGACTGCAGATTCCCAGTTCAAATCCCATGGCTGGAAGCCTGATGTCATTGTTAGGCCTTTGAGCAAGACCCATAACCTCATCTGCTTCAGGGGTGTTGGGTGAGTGTGAAATGTATTATTCGTTGGGCTGCAAAAAAAAAAACCAAACAAACAAAAAAACAATTATTTTAATAATCAATTAATTATGTAATCAAGCGATCAACTAACCAGATAGTTGGGCCAGACTAAAATTTTGGGGAAAATTTGAATTTCAAAATGCTGCAGTGCACTGTAGTACTGTAACACTACACAAGCCTAATAACTTTTGGTTCTGTTTGTTGGAATACATCTGCCCTCTGCTGGTCTGGTGGAATATCATCGATGTACGCAAATGTGCGAACCACGACCATCTGCATCCGCAGACAAATGTAATATGTACACAACAGTCTGCACACACATCTGTGTGTAGATTGTAACAGCACATGGAAAAGTGATGTGTGAACTAGGCTTAACACACTAACGTTAATATTTCTAGGCGATGATGTCATTATATGCAATTTACGCAGCAAAGTGCAAAAATGCAATCAATGACAGAATTTGTCGTCAATTTTATTTAAATTGCTAATTATTATCGATGTTATCGATTCGTTTTTGCAGCCCTAATCATTCACCATAAAACAATTATGGTTGGTAATTTTCCTGTAATATGCTCTGAGACCGGTGAGTGTGTTCACCTGTGTAATTGATATTAATAGTTGGAGCAACACTTATTTCAGTCTATGAGTCGGCTTCTTTTTAAGAGAGGTTTTGTTGATAACGGAATTAGAGCAGTGTTTCACAATCTGTCCCATGGGGACCCACAGTTGGTTCATGTTTTTGCTCCTTCCAAGCTCTCTGCTAGACAGTCCACATTTTTGCTTCCTCCCATCTCCCGGTAGCTTATGAAATATTCTGATAGGTTATTAAATATTTTCATATATTTCATGAAATGGCATTTACTGCATGATTAAAACCATCTCAAGTTCTTAGTACTGAAATTCTAGAAAAATATCATCAGCGATATTACTGGCACATTGTAAATGTCACAATGTTACATTTGGCAGAATACAAAAATGAGGCACAGACTTAGGTAGGGAGCTGCTCTCTGGACTGTCTCTGGGTTCCCGAGGACCGAACTGAGAAACAGTATTCAGGTATGGTTTTCTTCAGAGTGATTCTGCATGGTATGGTGTGTGTGAGTGTAACTGTACAAGCAGTGCTGCTATCACATACATATCCACATAAATATTCCATCTCTTTGTTGAGGCTCTGAAAATCAGAATGTCTTCTTGTTCCTTCATTGGTTCTTTCTGTATAGACATCACATCACAATCATAACCACAATCACATCCACGACCACAATCACATCATGATCACAATCATATCCACAATCACAGACCAGACCAGCTTCCTTAATCCCACAAAAGGAAATTTTGGTGTTAAAGCGGCAGTTTCATCAGACAATACCCACAACATAAGAGCGCAAGTCAACCAAATAACAGCCAAAGTCTGACCCCTAGATTATACTGTACTGTAAGTGATGGGTGGGATAATATGTAAACACGTAACTAATATCGTAAGTGTGTCGGTACTGGAGCCGCTGTTAGATATATGGGAATATGTCAAATTGGGTAGCCTATATATGTGAAAGAGTCTTATTTAGTAGCGATCTGTATTCTAAGATTAGTACTGGCCCAGAGCCGAGAATTACCAGCGTGCTGATGGACGGCCAGCCAGCAGTCGTGTTGTGCTGTTTTTCCGTTAGCGCCATTTTTTTCCCACTATCATGCCAAGTGAGAATGAGGACAAGAGGCTGAACCCGGCTGGATTTATTTGCTTTTCCATTACAGTCGGCAATTTCAACTGCGGTATTGATTCTAAGATGGAGATGGAGGGGGAAAAAAAGTGTGTTCAGTTAGCTGGGCAGCAAAGCATAGAATGAAAAATTCCCCTCATGGAGCACCAAGCCTTTCAGATGTTCCTTTGGTCATCCTTGAAAGAGATTACCGACGGAGGTTTGGTAGGATCAGGGTAGACTGTGAGTGGAATGCCAAGTTAAAGCAAGACATTTGCACTCAGAGATCTGAAGAGATTGAGTGGGCTGAATGCCCACTGCAGCCTGATTAATGGCTGATGTATTGCTCAGGTTGCAGTCTATCTGCTTTGGATTTAATTGCAGGAGCAGTGTATTTACAAAGAAGTATGATGCCAGTAATATTCAATAGTAGTACAGTCATGTTCATACTGTCCTTTGCGTGTAATAAAGTTTTTTCCCCTTCAATAGAAGGAGGATCTTATTTTAACCCAGTTTGTAAGAAATTGTCAGACACCAATTTCAAGAACCGTAATTTTCACTTAGTGATGTGCGTGCTTCCTTTTCAAGACGTCATGCTTGTTATAACCATCGTTTTGATTTCATGGTTTCTCCTTGGCTTTCCTGTCCATAAAATTGTTGTTTCAGAGTACGCCGTATTTAGGCCGTGTCCAAACGTACACAAGTATTGTTAAAAATGCAGTTTTTCCTCCTCCGTCATTTAAAAAAAAAAAAAAAAAAAATCCCATCCACACAAACACTGTTTTAAAAATAATCACCATCCACATGGAAACGCTAAAAACTCGCCTAATGTGAACAGCAAAAGGCACACACTGTGAAGTCAAGCGAAGAAGATAACACACTCTGGGGTTACAAGCTAAAAACTCTGCTTCCCCTGTCTACATGTTGACACTGAAAACGGAGTTTCTGGAAATCTTCACTCTGGATGGAGTTTTGCAAAAGCTCCATTTTCAGTGACCTAAAATGCTGTTTGTGTGTGTGGACGAAAGGTCAAAACATATAGAAAAAGCTATGTTTTAAAGAACTACCCGTATACGTGTGGACAAGGGCCTAGTGAGAATTACTGAATCTCTGGGAGATTGTTTGTAATCTTGAGTAGCTTCCAGTTAGTACCTTTGTGTCTGAAGTGCATTTTGTATTAATGTTTACTTTGAGAGCTGAGTCGAGAGGTTAGTGGTTTTGCAATGAAACCAGGATAAATGATACTAATTATAATGATCTGGTTTTAGGTGAGACAGCAGGTCACGTGGTGGTTGTCAGGTTACATCTGCCTCCTCACACCTCCAGGATTTGGGATCTGAAACCTGTCCCCTCTCTGTGAATGTGCAGTTGGGATCTTCTCTGTGTTTTTGGAGGCAGTGTGTGGGTCAGTGGGTTTGCACCCTGCGCCTGTTATCGGAAGGTCATTGGTTCTAACCCAAGCTGCTCAGTTGTGTGTTGTTTTGGATCAACGTGTCTGTTATATCAATAAAATATAAAACGTAAGTGTAAGGCTCAAGGGCTTAAGATGGCATGACAGTGAAAATGTTTGGACTTTGGAAATGAAATTTATGCTCCAGAAAGTGCCTCAGTTTACTTTTCAGGAACAAATACTTAAATTGCTGTATAGATGCATCTAACTGTAGGGCCATTCCGTTTTGATTAAACCAAATTTCCAAAAAATAAGTTTGTTTAGCCATGTAGCTGTAAAACAAAATAAATAAAACGGTACAGCTCATAAGAAAATAATCTTAATTATCAATTTTTTGGCTACTCATGGGGTGGAAAAGGAGCTATATCTCAAAGGGGAAATATAAAATAAGCTTAAAACATTTCTGAGCTGCAAATGTTGTAATTTACATACCAGATTTCATCCAAATCAAAAATGGTGCAAAGCCCGTTCGTTGAATTGTACTGGAATGACCCAGTGTTAATGCATTTATGGTAAGTCATCATGAAATAAGTGGCCCCTGATCTGAACTGGATAGAGCTTCTCTGCTCTGTCCTGCGTGATTCACCGTGACAAATGTTTTTACATTATAACCACATAGCTGCCACCGTGTCCACACTCAGGAGGGCACAATAGGTCCTGCTGTCAATTTCGAAGATGTGCTTGGTTGGGTAACAGATGCTGCTTTTTGTCCCCCCCGATTATAAGAATCGCTAATTGCTGTGTTTTCGGTTGGGTGACTTTGTGGCTCGGTTTGCCCTGTTGCTTTGCCCTTCCAGGATCAGGGGTTTCTGTGTGTGTGGGGGTCAGCTGTTCATTATGTCCCCACAATGTGATAAAATACTCGATAATAAACCACTGTTACTGGTTTATGTATTTGCCATACTGTACTTTTTTATCGTTATTTAGGCTATACCATATAGCCTAGGTGTTATAGTAGGCTATTCCATCCAGGTTTGTGTCGGTACATTCAACGATGTTCTCAAAACAATGGAATGGCCGAACAATGCATTTCTCAGGACATATTCCCATTGTTAACTGACTCATGACTGTACGCTAATGCTGTCACTGTAATATATCCCACATCTTAATCCTGCTCCATATTAAGATGACCTTGGATTTATCTGTTGGGTTCACCTTTTTGAATCCTGGCCAATGTAAAGACAAGACATGTCAGAAGAAATCTGCATTCCTACCCAATCAGCTGTGAGTGACCTTTCTCAGTCAAACAGCTTTTTCTGACTGTAAGAATTTTGAGAGATCAAAACCAGTTAAATCATTCTGACAAGCAGCTGATTGAGCAATTCAGGTTCAGTATGATCTATCTTGTTAAATTACTAGGCCTGTATGCTTAATATGCTGTAGTCACTGACTGTTCACTGGCCATTCCACAGAATGTGGATATTTGGCTAGCCAGATTTTGGCCAGAACCTGCTATCTGGTATATACCACAACCAATATTTTGGTTATTTTCTTTAAATGTTTTATTGGGTTTATGCATAACTTTCATTTTTTCCATGATTTGTTACTCGAGAAAAAAAGCATTTTTTCTTGTTTAATTTAAATGCTTATTAAAAGAAAATTTCCCATGGCAGTGTGTGGGGAAAATTTTGTTTTAAGTATTCCCCTGTGAATGGTAATAAAAGTGGTGCATTAACTTCTGCATTCCGTCTCAGACAACTAATGAATACATTAAACAAGCAGAAGGGCACCACCCACTTACAGCAAGTTGCTATGTTAATAATGCAGTTTCCATTTCAGATTTTCATCTTATGAGCTCTCCATTTCTTTTCCTGCTCCTGTGACAGGTCTTATCTTGTGCACATTCACATACTGCATAGCTCACTGTAATTTCGCAGTGGTCTGTAAAAGAATATATTGGCATGGTAGGACATTGTAGGCAATTGCTGCTTGACTGCTGGCCAATGAGAAGACGGACTTGCCAGTTCCACACCCATACAACAGCAGCTCATATTCCATTTATTGATTTGATGGGCGGCAATATCTCCAGTGACTGCAAAACATCAATTCCCGCAACTGTCTAAATCTCTCCATTTTCAGGGATGTTCATATGTTTTATCTTGACTTGATGCCAAAACGTTTGTAATCTCTGTGGGACTGGAACTGTGTTATGGTATGAAGGACAGTTCATTATTTTAAGTAATTGTTAATATGCAAATGGACTGATATATACATAGGCTGTAGCTATTAAGCACAAATGCTAGGGCTTTGCCCGTATTACCTTAAATTATCTGATAGAAAGTCCTAGTGAATCATAGTGGATGTACATGTGTATTTAACTTATTGGCAGTCTCCTTCCAAGCTCTCTTGGCTTTTGTATTAATTGGTTAAAGTCTGACTGTATTCCACTAAACATCTTTTTTCTAACAATTACTCCACGTACTTCCTGAAATGAAAACATCTGACATCATTTACTGGGATACCCAGCCCGGAACCTGCCGATTTAATCCTGAATTGGTTTAGCCATGTATGATGAACGGTGTCCATCCTCCTCCCAGGAGGTCCCTGTTTCTGTGCAAGGTATACGTCTGAGCTCTGGCCAGACCAGTGCTGCTGTGTGATTCACGATGGGGCTTCCAAGGATGGCTTCCTCTGATATGGTTTTGTGGCAGATGAAAGCAGTGGAAATATGGCAGAATGGATGATGGTGAAGCATGGTCAGAAGGTCATGCTTCAAGGGTGTGAAACATTCACATCTTTTCATTCCCCTTCTCGACTTTCTTTTGAATGTGGCTCATCCACACTCGCTTCTTCTATATCCATCCTGTTTTCTTTGTTCTTGTGATGCTTGGTTGGAGTTTGATGACACTCGCGTCTCTTGGAGTGGTTTCTTAGCAGAGCTATTGTTCGAATGTTGGAATGAATATTTTGACAGCCATTTGTGTAATTTGCTGCATGCTGCATTAAATTTCCGGTGTAATTAATTGTAATTATGTGATTGGAGGCAAGTAAGTAAAGCTCGTTCAAGCCTTATAAGGTTATCGCCTCAAAGCCAATAACCGATTGATAGTAATAACAAAGACTCTAATCTAATGGAAATAATGTTGGATGCTATCAGGGACGCTTTTCCCTGTTTTTCCTATTTAAGGGGAAACACTCTCAGATGTCATTAATGTGCTTTATTTTAAACGAATGATTATGGATTTTTTTTCAGTACCGGTTCACCGTGAGGCTCTAGCATATAGTATTCAGCCAAAGAAAGTAGATTTTTCCGCTACTTTCTTTCTTAAAACGGTACGTTTCCTGATGGCAGTGATGCTGGGCCTTATGAAGAAGGACTGAATATTGTTATATTACTGGGATGAAATGGGTTTGCTTTTCCTGCCTTACTGGCCGTCACATTAGGTCCAGCTTCATAGATATCTGGGACGTATGTGAAACAGGCCTCCACAGCAATGCCCTACATGGCATGCACACACGTCTGAAGAGTCAGAGTCCAATCCTGAAACGAGAGCCGCACAGGACCGTCGTGCCCGACATTTACGGACAGAGTTTTCGTGAGTCTTTAGCTGAGGACACATTCATTTTTAATTTAGTAGAGTATCTATGTCAGGGTCATTGATAAGGCTCCTATTTGAAGTATCTGGTTCTGGTGTTTGGTATTCTAATTGAACTCTATCGTGAAAATATCTATAGTTCTATTCACATGAATTTGACAATCAAACTCACGACTTATTTCTTCAGATTGCTGTTTTTGACCAGAAAGGGAATAAAAATGTTTAAAACTCATTTCACCGTGACCAGAATTATTTTTCTGATTATAATTGATACGACGTTTGGATGGCAACGTAAATGTTTTACTGGACTGGATTTGAATTAAATTATCTTGTACTCCTGCTACAAATTTGTTCCTTCTTTATTAAATTTTATTTGCGTGCCGGCTGGCTGGCTTCTTTATTCCAGCCTTGAATATTATATTAGGCTGTTGCTTATTGCTTAGCGTTAGTCTTACAAATTATATTGTTACATTAAGATCCTCATGCCAGTTCCGTGAAATATGAGAAGGTATGTATCTGAGGATAAACAATATCCTGGGTTAAGATGCAGATTGATCAGGACCAGGCAGGAATAGCAAACGGCGTAAACATAAACCGATTGGCCGAGGAAAGAAAGAAAATGAACTCGAGATTCATCCTTTGGAGCGAAATGGGACAAAAGGAATCAGCCAGAGCCGCAGTACTGGAGATGGTGTCAATACTGTGGTCCAGGTTACTGGGGAAATGAAACCAAATGTGCGTATATAAAGAAAGTTCTTATAATGAAATACTGGAAGACGTCACCTGATTCTGGCCTCCGGGATGATGGACGTTTAAAGAGCCTCAAGCAGAAATATTCCGTTTATGTTCAATATGCAACTTACCATCATTTAAACTGTAATTGCTACGTTGTTCTTAATTCTTAAGTACACTTTCAATGGCGGCTACAAGTCACGTTTTTAGATAACAGAGGTCAGAAGTAGTTAGAAATGGCAGGGATAAACAAGGTTTTAGATGTGGTACTTTCTGTCATTGAATAAACGTCATTACCAGGGTTCACTCATGCTAATGACATAATAATGGGCTCTTCAGTCCAATCAGTAAGTACCTCGCATTAAACATGAGGAGGCCTCTGCCGTGAATCGTTTGGTCTTGCATCTCCCACCCCCATTCCTGGTCTCGCTCTTCTGTTCACTTAGCTTCTCTGCTGTAGAATGTTGTAATGTAGAGCCCGGTGGCGCTCACTGCGGAATGCAACAGGAGCCAGAGTGTCTGTTGTTTCTATAGTGCTTGGACCTCGGGATCAAATGCGCGTTTAACCTGAGCCATTGCTGCGTGGTGAGAATACTTGGCCAGACATTGACGTTAATAACTGAGAGCCTGTCTGTCAGAGTTTGCGGTGCAGCCTCATCAGCGGAGATCAAGCGTTCTCCTGCTCCTCTCTCTGTGCTGTTGTGTGCTTTCCATTCTGATACGGCTTGTTCCCGACTGAAATGCTGAGCATTATGAACACATCATTATTTCCCTAGACTGGCTGAGATGTTGCTCTCAGTTTACAAATCCTAAACTGACAGGTAACCTTTAGTGGCAGAGAAATCCAGGTTGCAGAACTGGCAGAGAATTGAGCGGGGATGTTCCTTCAGTCCCCAGATGAGTCCCCTCTCCCCCCCCCAGTTCTGTCGCCCTCCCGTTGTATAGGAGTTACATCTAGAGTTTAATTATTTTTACCCTTAGCTGTGCCGATGTAACCAAGCTATGGGGAATCACAGCTCTGCAGTAGCAGCACTGTTAACCACTGTGCTGACGCAGTGGTCGGCCAAACACACTGCAGATCTGACGTGCCTGCACTGCAAGGCGTGGGCAGGTCATTGGGCATCTGAGAAGAATCTAAGCTGCCACACCGTCTTTCTTTCTGCTATTAGTGTCCACATTTCTTTTTCCACCATTGCTATTTATTGGTAAAATTTAGTATGTGCTTGGAGGTCGACACAGGTTGGCCTATCGTGGAATGTTTTGCATCTTCGTCACGCTTTGTATCTCTTGCTGTGTGAGCTGATGGGTAGAGTGGGTCTGCCCCTCATTCATGCTGGTGTTTGCTGTGGGATACTGGGATTCCTTGCACACATCCTCCAACTTCAAGTCAGCTTTAAAACTATTAATGGCTTTCCATAAAAGAGATGGAGAAAGCACTCAAGATCACAGAAAGTGTAACCAGATATGGAGGCAGGGGGTACTTGGGTTTCTGTGCTCTGTGTGGTTCCAGTGAAAGCAGATTCCCATTGTATTTGTGCCCTTCTGGTAAATTGTTTTGGAGGACTCTCACCTCTACCCTCTTATCATCTGTGACATCATTTTCATTTCCACATGCGTTTATGTTCCCCTGCCCCATGTGCAGAGAATCTCCTGATACAGAGTGAGGCTTCCCTGCCTGCTTCTGTCTCATGCTCAGGGAACAAGGGAGAAGGAAGCATGTAATTAGAGAGAGAGAGAGAGAGATGTGTTTTAGTATTGGACAGTGGATCAGCCTCTTTTCCTGTTCCCTTCTTATCACTGCCTCTAGCTGGCTGCAGTGAGCAGAGACACGATATGACCTAAATACAGGACTGGGGGGCGGGGGGGAGGTTCAGTGGAGCTCAGCAGTCATCTTTGTTTTTTTACTTCTCTTCCTGTTCTTGTTCTGATGGTGTCTTTATGGCACCGCTGCACTCTGGTTACCTCGGTGTGACCGTCTCTTTGGCGTCTCTCCTGGTCTCCTTTGTCCGCCCTGCTGTGAACTAAAACCAACCGATATCAACCAGAAAAGGCTTCGGTGCAGCCTGACACTGACGCAAATGTTATCTCTGTGCTGTCATGTCAGGTTGATTCAAAGTTTACTGCGATGACTGGCTAACAGTACTTCTTTGTTTGAACTGTTATAATGGTTATTTTTGTCTCTGGGGGGGTGGGGTTGCGTGGCTCAGCGTGGCTCAGCAGGATGGGGTGTGCCTGTGATCAAAAGGTTACTGGCTCAAATCCCGGGGTCAGTAGAGTGATTTCTCTGCTGGTGCCTGGAACAAGGACCCTAACTCCCGGTTTGGTCTGAGGATTCTATCTCTGCTTTCACAAACAATCTATGTCACTCCGGATAAAAACAACCTAGAAAATAATTTGACCATAGATGCTCAATTGTAATGTACAGTCCACACGGTAATAGCATTGCACATGTCGTTAACTGAATGTAGTTTAATATTTATTGTTAATACTGACTGTAGTTTTTAGCTGTCTTCAGTGAGACTGAAAACTAATCATTTCACTTAATTGTATATTGTATTTTTATGCTTATGAAGTTATGGTTATGTACTAGAAGGTTAGGAAAATCCATATTCAGTATAAAGCATGTATTTGTAAATTACGTGTTAATGCTCTCAACCGATGTTCGCTGAGACAAATGAAGTGAAGTATTGTGCTTGTCGGAATAGAGGTCAGCTGAAAAATGACCAAGCATTTATGTGCCTTCATAATTGGTGTGGTTAGTGTACTGGGTCATCAGTTCTGCTAATGACAATGCCTGACGGAGGTAAATACGCAGACACTTGTTTGTTTTTCCCTGTGAATTTCTGCCTGAGCCCCTGCCGGCCCAGCTCGCCTCTGAGTAGACGTTAAGCCTGTTTCGCTGTCTGCTTGTTGTTTGAGAAGCTTGCGGAAGCGCTGTTCCTCGCTGAGCCGCTTTTATCGCAGGCTGGCCTGGGGAGGTCCGCATCCTGCCGTGCCCCCATCTGAGACTGCGGAGTATTTCCACACCATTTTTCTCAGTTGCTTTCTTAGTGCACATCCTCCTGGAGTATCAACAGACAATCTAAGTGTGGCCTTTCTCTGGGTTAATTATACAGTTTCTTCGCTGATTATACTGATTAATGTGATATTTTTGTTAGCTGAGGTACACTGTGTACTATGCTGTGCTCGTAATTTATGAATTATATACAAATTATTGATGTGGACTAATATATTTATTTTGGTAACACTTAAAGCACCCATGTATAATGCATTATAGATACCTTCATAATGCATTACAATGGTCAGTATAAGCCGTTATTATTCTTTATGAATGTATTTATAGTGCATTATAGATGAGAGCTTCATAGAGATATGTGTTATGCTTTTTATGAATAGTTATAGCTGTGTTTATAATACTTTATGATTGCATTGTAATGCATTATGAAGGTATCTATAATGCATTATATATGGGTGCTTTAAGTTTAGTGTTACCGTTATTTTTAACGTATTGGATCTATTTCCTGTTTCTGCTGTGTGAGGCAGTCAGCGATGGTCAGCATGTCACAGGCCTAGTGGAATTTTCTTCTAAGGCAGTGTGTGTTCATACATTTAAGCTCTGAGGCCAATACAGTCCATCGTAATCTCTTGTACAGTCACCAACATTTTAAATTTAACAAAAGCTTTTTAAAATAGCTTTCAATATTATAGCTTTTATTCTGACTGCTGGCGATGATTACTATAAACAGAGCGCTGCTAATATTTTAGCTAATACCTCTTTTAATTGTGTACGTGTCGGAAGATGAAGTTGTGTGTTTTCGACACCAGTATTTCATTATTTAAAATGTTCTCTAGCATCACAGGGCAGCACTTACGCTTTCTCCTGTCATTTTGGATGAATGTGAATTCCACAAAGAATACGAAGGAAAAGCAAAGGAAAGATGGCAATGCGATTGCTGGACATGGAGGAAAATGAGGTTCTTGCTCAGTAATCTGTGTTCATGCGACAGTGGGCATTTCCCTGTGTTCGGTCTCCCATTCCTTCTGGGCTGCTCATGACATAAACCTTGTCAAATTTGACATGAAACGCTGTCTTATGAGCGGCCCAATTACAAAGTCCTATTTCATGTATTTATTTTTTTTGAGCTAAGAAAATATTGGTGTCTATCCAGTCATTATAGGGTTAGGCAACTCAACTAAACCAAACTGGCCATTTTGTCTTGTGTTATAAATCCAGCTAACCCCTTTCCAACCCTTTTTATTTGTTTCTCAGCTCAGTTATATTTAGAGTACAAAGAAATCCAGTTAAAATGACAGGTCTTTTTAAAGTTCCATAAATGCATCAAATTTTCGAAGTCGATGAGTAATTATGTTAAATAATCTTGATCTCCTTATAGACAAAAAATAATCGTGACTGTGATTTTTGCCGCGATCAAGCAGCCTTACCGTGTACCTGAGGTAGTATTTTGGCCTGTCTCAGAGCGATGGGCACTATGGACGGGACGGCAGTCACAGGGCAGACACTCGTCTGTGAGGTAGCAGTTCACCATGTGTGTTTAGTCTGGGTGACTGAGTAGGACTGAAACCCTATTGGTGTGGTGCCACAATGCTAACCGCTGAGCTACCCGCTGTACTGCCCTACGCTGATAGTGTCAGGGCTGGGAAATATCACTGGGCCATTAGCGGTCTTGGTTTCTCTCTCACTTCCTCAGCTTTTCTTCCTCAGGAACACTGGCGATGAACAAAATCCGACAGAGCTTTCGGCGGAAGAAAGATGTGTACGTCCCCGAGTCCAGCCGGCCGCACCAGTGGCAGACAGACGAGGAGGCTGTTCGTAACGGCAAGTGCAGCTTCACTGTCAAGGTGGGTCTTCTGAGGCCGACTGTCTAGCGATTAGCGGTTAGCGATGCTGCTGCTGCTGCAGTATCCTTTTCAATTCAGATGATGCGTCATTGATTTAAGGAGGCGGTTTACTTATTGCGTTCGGTAGTTACCCTGTACTATTGTGATGGTCATGTGGAAATCACTGACACTGCTACTACTGCAGTGTGCATGTGCTGCCCATTTCCCAGCTCTGGTGCAGTGCTGGTACCTTGTCTGTACTCTTCCATCTTTCAGCCTTGGTTTAGGTAACAGTTCACATAGACTGAATCTCCTTGCTGTTGACATGATTCCCCATCCATCCCTCTTTCCAACTGCTTCTAATGGTTAGCAAGGGAATTTGGATTATCTTATATTATTAAGTTGTGTCCCTTCCGATACCAAGCTCTCTCCTGCATTGTTACTGCTCACGGTTCTGAGGGGGCCAAGGCTGGGGTTCTACCTAAGTGGGATGCCTGTATGATATGATTTTAATCATAATATATTAATTATGGTTAGAGATGTACAATATGTCATAAGAATATATAATGTATATTATGTATAATGTATGTAATCAGTGAACATCTGTGATATACATTAAAAGATATCAATATAGCATCATTGTTCCGATGTGTCAGTCTTGGCCAATATTTAAACTTTATCGGTATTAAAAGTTAGTAGCAACGAAGCTAAAAGACATAACTAAAATAACAGCGTATCAGTGCGAAGAGATAAAAATGTACGATCATAAAAATTGCTAAAACTGGCAGTGGGGGGGGGGATTCATCACATAGACCAACGGTATGGGACAAATCGCATCATGCATTGGTTTAAAACAGGACACAGCATTTTATTTTACAACGCAGGACATTCCCGTAAAATATGGGACGTTCCCATAAAATACGGGAAGTCCCCGTAAAATACGGGATGGGTGACAATTCTATCAAAATTCCGCCTTGCAAGATGCTTTTATACACCCTGCAACATGTTTTTCATTTTACTGCTTCATTTAACTAGTTTTCCACAGAATTGTAAACAATGAAATGTAATTCTGCTAAGTTTATTAATGAGAATAAGCATCTCAGAGTTTCCGAAACATTGCGGGGCTTGTGTCTGGCCTAAACTATTTGCCAAATTCCTTAATGACTTGGGAACAGAGCCGGGGCGCCTGGGTGGGTCAGGTCATGTGTTCCAGAGGTGCTGCAGTCGCTGAGTGCAGAGTAATGAGATCCTGGCTGCCGTCGGTTCCTCAGCCCGTTTTTTCTCCCATTTTCTGCGGAACATTGATCCTCAACCAACTCAAGCGTTTTTCCCACCTGCTCCGCATAAATTATCCCGACTCTCAAAAAGACCAGAATCCTCTTTGACTTGCACATTTTCATAGGACTAGTAATAGAGCCTTTTTTTTGTTTATACACAATTTATACCCTTTAAATATTTTTTTTTAAGATTTTGTTAAGCTCTGCTTTCTGTGTTGGGTTGTCAGCCCCCGCCCTTTTTTTAAAAAAAAAAAATTTACAAAAAAAAAATGCATTTTTTCCCTATAAGGTTGTGCTGTGCCGTTGCAACCTACCTTGTTCCCCCTCTTAATCCCCTTTCATCCCTCCATCTCCGTCAGTCTCTCGGGAGATAGCTGTGTGGGTTGCGTTGGGTGAGATTAGCGCCATGGCTGTTCATTGCAAGGCATCTAGGGATTGTTGGATGGAATCAGTGTTTCTGCTGGCTCGGGGGCTCCCTCGTAAACACTGTAGCTGTGAGAGGAAATCGCAGATTCCGTGCTCATTAACGTGGCGATGTATCCCTGAGGAGATGCTGAGGAGCGTGAGGAGGAGGAGGGCATTTATGTGTCTGTATAAGAAAAAGGTAAAGAATAGCTGAGATGCAGTGAGCAGTTGGTAATTAAGGGCGCCGAGTTACACAGGTGGCTGTGCATGTAACCTCTTAATGTCGCCTGCATCTATTGAGAGAAGCTTCTTCTAGCGTTTAACCGGCTTTAAAAGACTAGGATAACCGCACGTCAAGCCTGAACATCCAGCTTTTTAAAGGCAGATTTTTATGCTACTTTGCTGGTATTGTAGTCTAAATTGTTTCTCATTTCCCAGGGCTTTGTAAGCATTATAATTTGAAATTGCTATGAGCATGAATCCAGGTTTCCTTTTTTTTCAGTTTTGTACTTCAGCTTAATTCATTCTGCTTTGCTCTGTCTAATGAATTTGCTGGGTGGTGCGTAGCTCAGTGGGTTAAGACCTCGTACCTGTGATTGGAGGTTTGGCGGTTCAAATCCCGGGGCCCAGGGACTATCTGACCTTGCTTTCAGTTGTACCTCGCTTTGGGTAAAAGTGTCTGTATTTGTAATTTGCAGTGTCTAGCTCAGCAGGGTTCCCTGCCTCGTGCCCATTGCTTCCGGGATGGGCTCCCGGAACCCCCCGCGACCCAGTAGGATAAGCAGTTTGGAAGATGGATGGATGGATGGATGGCTCAGCAGGTTAGGGTGCTGTGCTAGTAATGAGTCGCCAGTTCAGCAAGGTGTTTAACCCCAGTTGTTCCAGGGACTGGCTGGTCCTGATCTCTCAATTGTACGTCGCTTTGGATTAAAGCATCTGGTAAATAAATACAGAATGTGGAATCGAATGGCATTTCTCTTAATTCGAAATAGTTGCTAACTACTACGAATGAGTGTGAAATATGGAATCGTAAGCGCTTTTAGTAAGGAGGAGTTTATAACCTCTGACAATCTCTGCTGGGAGAAATGGCCGATTGATCTGTCCCTCATTTTTGAGGAAATCTACAAATTGTTTAACCTCAGCTCTCACACACAAGTTTTTTTTTCCCCCTTACCTGCCAAAACAGCTTGGTTTTCATGTTTAATGTTTTTTGCTTTTTACAGTCTGTTGGCTTAGCTTACTCTTCATATACTGCTTCTGTGATTCCATACATACAGTATCTGAGAATTTTGTCATTACTCAGTTTAAAATTAGTCCGGGGAAATTACGTTGTTTGATTTGACAATGAGTGATTGTTCATTTGTATGCTTTCGTTTGTTTTTGTGTTCCTCTGTCATTCCAGTGAAAATGTGCTGATTCTAATGCAGTTTTGTAATACATTTTTGCTGTTGAATCGGCAGGTTGAAATAACATGGAGGTAAGACTGGAAGAAATGTTGATTAGGTTGCAAGATATAATTACATTTATGCATCTTTAATGGAGCACTGCAGAAAAAAAAGCTAATTAAGTAAAGGACCCTTCTGTTTTATGATGCACTGTTTAATAAGTGAAATGCTGATGTTTGGCTAATGTATTTACCGGCTTTAACATTACAATTTAATATCCAGACTGTGTGTATATGCTCTGGAATATGCAGTGCATAAGAAAATACTTAATACTATGCGGTGTGCATAATATTTCAATGGTCCATATAATGCTTTATTTGTTAAAAACGGTAAAGATTACATTTGACAGTGTTCCTAATGGGTAAGCTTGAGGTATGGTGTTTCTCATAAAGTTCTCATTCACCCAGTTGGTGTGCTGGTCCTACAAAGTTCTGGGAAATTTTGCTGAAGAGGAAATTTATAGACATCTGGAGAAATCATATGAAATGTATCTATAAAACCTTATTATTTACCAGCCTGACATCATTGGCTCAATCCCTTGTATCAGGTGGCATTGAGAATCACTGAAAAATTTCTTCTGCTCCAAGTCATGGTATAACCAGTTTATTTGCTGCCAACAACAGTCCTTCTGAGTGAAAGTGGCAATGGCCATTGAGCTTTGTTTTGATAATCTGTCTTCTGTAGCAGCTGCTAAATTTAGCATACCTAGTTTTCATCATTATTTCAAGTTTTATTTGACATCTATGACTATAAATAATGCGACATTATTTGACAATAATGATGCTAAACCAGGAACTCATCAGTTTCACTCTAGTAATTGACCAGCATTTCAGCAAAAGCTAAATGCCTCTTTTTAAATGTCATTATAAACCTGAGTTTATAATGAAACTCACTGCATCCCCAGTGTCAGCTGGGAGCCGTGAGGTCAGCAGGGGGGCAGTGAGTGAAAACGGGTAAGGATGTCCTGTCCAGCCGCACAATGGCTTGTCTTTTGGGCTGACTCCTGTGTCCCCGAAGGCCAACGGCGGTGACGTCATCGGGAAATGCAGGGAGACCTCATTTGGGTGGGGCCACCTCTTTCCGGCTATTGATTGGCGGCTCTCTTTTCTCCAGGAGCCGCGTAGCAGTTTCTCTTACTGTATGGTCTGTAAGGAGTGACCATTCTGTCCCTTTCCTCTCACTTACTGTCCCCGTCTCTCTGCAGTACCTGGGCCATGTGGAGGTACAGGAATCCCGAGGCATGCACATCTGTGAAGAAGCTGTCAAGAGGCTGAAGATGGTATGTGTCCAGGTAGCTGTCGTCTCTGAACTTTTAAGAAGATGGATCCGCTGCCTCAAGTCATCCTCCCCACCGTCCTTCATCTCTCCCTTCCCTCTTCTCTTTTCCTGCTCCGTGCTGTGTTCTCATTCCATCGTTCCCTCATTTGGTCTCCCTGAGTGACTTGAGTAAATAACCATTCGGTGTTCTGTCTGATGTTCCCTGAAGCCACACCTGTGCAATTTTTGTGTATGCAAGTGGAACACGTAATTAGCTGTTTAATATTCAGATGTTTTATAAGCGACAACTACAGTCTGTTGGCTTTGCTTACTCGTCATATAGCATTTTTCTTCACATCAGAGGAAGGAAAACCCCTGATGGACTCATACTCACTGGCAGTGAAGTAAAAACTAAGAGAGATGATGCTGAGTCAAGTTGGTACCAGAGAAACGACAATGAGACCCAAGCTTTTTGTTTCTTAGCAATGCATGTATTCCTCCCTGGTTCTCCTGTGCATAAATTCATTTGTGCTGGAGCAGATCAGACAGAAAAGTTGTTCTTCTGCTTTACTTACTGAGCTTTCGGTGCACCAGTATGGCTTTTGTGTGCAGCTGGAGGCTTTTGGTAGCCCTGTGCTGGTGTGTGGTGAGGGAGCGCCTCTGGCAGAGCTGTCAGGTTGGGTGGATCGTGGGGATACTTCTGGTCCGCTGTCCGCCAGCAGGGCTGTGTGTGTCAGCTAAAGTTGTGCTTTATGGCTCTGGCTGATCATTTAGTGGAAGATCAGCGCAGTAAACAAAGCTGTCAAGGCGGGGAGTGTATCTGACAAGGTCAGACCCTGTTTTTGGAGACATCTTCACTGGCTTGTAGATGCTGTCTTGACTCCAGCTGTTTTACATTTGAGATCCCTTGCAGAATTAGCTATCAGAAACTGATTGATTCCTGCTGTCAAGGTTCCCAGTGAAGAATAAAGCTGTAGGAATGCTCTATTCCATGAATTTTTACTTATTTAGTGAAATTACATTTGATTCAGGAATTAACACTGGGGATTTAATCACAATGTGTTTATCATGTAATTACTTGGATGAATGCATATGGAAACAATGTTTTGGCTGAAAATGACTGGATATCCATTGGAAGTTTGTATGAATTTATGAAGTCAAGATACTGTGGCTCAAACTAATATTACACTGATGTTAAACACAATACATCCTGACAGATTGAAGATAAATTTTGGTTTGGTCAAAAATAAATAATCTCCAGTTAACAGGTTAAAGGACTTGAATCTCTAACATAAGAACCAAGAAGAGTCCTTTCCATTAGTTCACTCATTAATTCTCCACGAGTCACTTGAATACAGATTTGAATACACATTTATCCATCCATCCATTTTCCAACCTGCTTATCCTACTGGGTCACGGGGAGGGGTCTGGAGCCTATCCTGAAAGTAATGGGCACGAGGCACGGAACAACCCAGGATGGGGGGCCAGCCCATCGCAGGGCACACTCACGCACCATTCACTTACACATGCACACCTACGGGCAATTTAGTAACTCCAATTAGCCTCAGCATATTTTTGGACTGTGGGGGGAAACCGGAGTACCCGGAGGAAACCCCACGACGACATGGGGAGAACATGCAAACTCCGCACACATGTAACCCAGGTGGGGACTCGAACCCGGGTCCCAGAGGTGTGAGGCAACAGTGCTAACCACTGCACCACCATGCCGCCCCTGAATACACATTTATGCAAACTCAGAATCCTGTAATATGTATTACTTATGTCTCCGAAAAGCAGAAGTTAGCCGGGCAGGTTCAGAGCGAAATCTGGATAGTGTTTCCTTGAAGTTCGAGCTCTCTGACCCTTAATGTGATCGCTGTACTGTATGTGGCTGATGTGTTCCTTGAGCCCTTACAGAACAGAATTACACTTGCAGAATTGGAGTCGTTGCAGGAGATTTTTCTTCAGATCCTTATTTGGAACCATGCAGAGTAGATTTATGGAAGGCAAATGTGGATGTTTATGGATCCGGTCTGCTGCAGCCGATATGTAAATGTTGCTGCATGTGTCCATGTGATCGTGCTGTAACCTGAGCAGGAAACCCAGAGGGCAGTCTGCTCTCACTTTGCCGATTGTAAAGTTGTGACCTTCATAAAACGCCTATCGCCATTTAGATGGTGTCTGCAGTGAAACAACACTTTCCTCAAGAGCCCAAATAACGAATTATTATTGTGTAATGATGCCATGAAGTGTGCCTGCCGAGTTATACTGAGATTTGGGTTATAGTTAAGCTCACTTGAGTATGTCCTTAGTTAATAGTTGACTGGAAATCCACCTTGAACTAGCTTTTTGGCTGGTTCAACAAAGGCAGGGCAGTGGATCTACATGCAACCATGTATCCTGTTTCACCTCCAGGGTTGGGAGTCTGGTTCCTTCCTCTAGCCTGCATGTTCTCTCTTGTTTGTGGGAGTTTCCTCCAAGGACTGTGGTTTCCTCCCACATGTACCCTGCTTCCATGGAGAAGGTTCTAGGCTCACCATCACCCTGCATTGGATAAGCAGTTTTGCACAATAGATGGATGATTGGAAGAAGCCTAGTTGAGGGGAAGACAAGTGTATACATGCTTAACAAGAGAACTATTGCTGGTTTAGGTGTGACCAAAATGCAAGAGGGTGAGCTAAACTGTGATTTCTGTATTGATGATGTTTATTTCAGTTAATTATTCTGACGTTAATGTAACTGGCGAAAGCGGGCCGTAGGAAAAGGTTAGGAGGTTTACTAATATGAGTCTCTACACTGTCAAGCACTTGTTACATCCTGGGGTGACTCCAGCCATAAATGGATAGGAAGTCCTCGCTCTCAAGTGAGGTCTGTGCACTCATGTCTCCTTGGTATCATCAAGACACGCTCTAGATTTTGAGCACGTTTTTACAGTGATATCAGGAAGACAAGCTGTGCACTGTTACTTTACTGTTGCTTTAATCATTGTATTTTTTGTGATAATTCAAAGCATATTCCTTGAAATAATTGCAACAACAAATATTAACAGGATATGGCCCTAAAGAAATTAATTACTTGCATGGATAAATAAATGGAAATACAATCCCTGTAATAAGATATGTGGCTGTCAGATCAGCCTTGTCTAGTATCACTGTAAGTTGCATACAGACTTGGTTTCATGTTAAGGTAAAACATGGGGCCTTCATTCTATTTGTATTTCACACAAAAAATTCATTTTAAATGAGTCACGTTTACCTGGTTTTTCACTGCATGCAGTGTATGTTTTGATGATTATTGTCATTAAAGGAAAATGTTTGTTATAAGGAATTGAAGCGTTTTAGAAATCAAAACGGTAACTTTATTATAAGAAATTTTTAAAAAAGATGCGTCGATTTAAAATATTGATGTTGGCGCATTTTCAACATCGATGTCATCGAATACGTCGACTAATCGCGGAAGCCCTACTGCAATAAAGTGTTTTACCTTTTTACTGTTTTTCTTGGGAACTGAACAAAACAGGTTCGTCGTTAAGTAAAACCAAAAAACGTCCACCTTCCTTCATTGAAGCCCATCACTTTAATTTTTGTGTACTGGGAAGCCTTAAAAATAATTAAATCACATGCACACTTGATGCACACTTCATGCACACTTGAGTGACTTGCTCAGGGATATATGCATGCCTTGTCATGACACTCCTGTGACTCACTATGTCTGCCTTGATTGCAGCCCTCCAGTAGGGTCAGACTAAATAGTGTAGTTGTAACTCTCCCAGGAACCGGAATCTGCAATAAGGGGGCAAACATATTTGAGTTTTTCTTTTCTGTATGTGTGGATTTTCTGGTTAACGCGGCTGCCAGATCTTACCACACTAACCCATAAGACAACAATATACTACCACAGGTACCATTACTGTTATCGATAAGGGTATGAATGAGTGTAGTCAGTATTTTCCTCCTGCCCTGTAAATATTATAACCCTTTAAACAGCTTTTACTCTTTTGGAGTTTTTCTGAAGGTTTCTTTGTTTCATAAATATATTAATATGACTCCCCAATGCTTTGGTGTTTACTTGAGTTCATGGGATCATGATGATTCATATTCTGACATTCTTTACTTTATTTTGTCTTGTGTATATTAACCATTCAATGAGTTGTTTTTTTTCTTTGTGTGTTAGAATATGACATTGTGTCCCAGAACTTAATATGACACCAAGCCCTTTGTTTATTCATATATCTGCTTTTGTGCTGTATTGAGTAGGTTGAGGACATTTAAATTTATATCAAAAGGGGGATAAAGTTGTAAACGCTCAGAAAGACCAATACAGTGTGGCACCGAAGTCTGAGGCAGTCGAAGAAAGTTATGTTTAAATGATCTTCATGTTGGTGTAAAACTATATTATCTGTCAAAGTGTATCAGCGTGGCCATTTCAAAACTTCACCCCAGTATTTGCAACAACCTTCTAAAGCACCCATGCATTTTTGACTGATCCGCTACCCCACCTCGTTTGGCTGATCAATATCTCATTGACCTTTTTAAACTAATTAATTTCATTAAGTGTGCTGGTGGTGAAACTTAACGAATACAGGGGATCACTGAGGTGCCCTAGAGGAGAGGTTTGTGAACCGAAGCTGTGTTCATCTAGGCATGCAGCATGATGTCGGTAACATTTTGGAGAACAGAAGAGATTCTTGTTAGTTTTCGTTGTTACTCTAAATTTGCGTATGTTAAAATGTTACATTGTGTTTTTCATTGTGAGCACATATACACACTACTCTGATAACGTTAAATTTCCTTTGACTGCTTAAGACTTCTGTGCAGTATTATAGCTTCGTCAGACATGTATCTCCTATAGCGAGAAATCTGCCTAAATGCACAAAATAGTGCAAAAGCTACTGAAGGCATTCATATAAATAAAAAAAGAAATAATAGCCAAGAAAATCACCAACATGGTGTTTTTTAAGCTACTTTTTCTCTGGGTTACATTGGCAAATTTACAAATGAAGAACTAGATCAGAGCACTTCAAATCTGACCCTCGATTCCAAATTCAGGCCTTGTTTTCAGTTCTACCAGGTAGTTAGTTTAATAATCACTGATTCTGATTGGCCAGAGGCTTCACACCTTGCTCACAGGTAAAGGAAGGCTGGAAAATCAGCAGGGCTCGGCCCTGGAGGACTGTGACTTGAATAGCCCTGAACTAGATGAATCATATTGTTTTGTAACCAGAGAAAATATTTTTATTATACATACAGTATAGAAGCAGCTTCATGTTTTAACCCACTAGATGGGGACGTTCTTTGCTCTCAGCGTACGAACATGGTTCAGCTTAATTACAATCCTAAGACAAAATGAAGCGTTGGAAAGGATGGTGGCAAGACAGTGCGCATTACTGTCAGATTTATAGAACCAACAGGAAGTGGGTTAAATCGGTCTGAGATTGGCAGTGCACAGGGGCTCAAACCCAGTGCGGGCATCACACTTTCATTTGTACATTGTTGGCCTTTAGTCGTTATGCCTCGTCATCCTGGCATTATAATTTCCCAGTTTAATGGAGGAAAAAAAAATCTTCCATTGCTTGCCTGGGGATGTTAGATTGTGTGACATTGCCAGATAATTCTTGGAAAACACCGGTGATGAAACTTAAGATGATGCCTAGAATAGATGCAAAACATTAAACATTCACTACTCTGCAGCTCTTTGTGCTCCTTGTTTCGATACTGGCTACCTTGACGTCATTCATCCCTTATTCTCAAGCAAAACGCCCTCATCGCCCAACCGACAAGCCACCCAGGAGATCTGCACACATACCCACACATGCATTTATTTACCTGAATAACAGTCTCCTGCCTTGTTTCCCCATCCTGTCTCTCATTATTACCCCTCATTGCAGGACAGGAAATTCCTCAATGGCTTCCTTGTGAAAGTAAGTTATGCTTCAGTTGTGTTTGTGCGTGTGGATGTAACCCCCCCCCACACTTTTTTTTTTTCCTTCCTTGGGTAACAAGGACAAAGTTCAAAATGGGAGGTTTCCGGTGGATTATCAACTTCGCTTTTATGGTTGCGTGTAGAGAAGGGGGCACACATTTATCCACCAAATGGCAAGGCTGAGGGGGGCGGTGGGGGTGTGTATGAGTACTCCATCCCAACACTTTGAAATAACCAGAATTGGAAATGGAGGCCCTCCCCATAGGCCTGAGTGGAATCGCCATCTTCTCTCTGTGCTATAATTAAATCTCAGACTTGGTGTGCCATTTGCGTTGGTTGCCCTATTCTGAATCACATCATCTGCAGTGTCCTTTTTTCCCCTCTGACACTAAGAGAACATTCCTTCTGGGTTGTTGTTCGAGTGTCTTGTCATCTTCCGATGGTTTGCTGACTTTTAACAGGATGCCTGTGTGCTGCAGTTTGCGTTTACGATGAGCTTTTCCCTTTCCTTTTCTCTTTGGGTAGTGGGCCACTATGAAAGAATCTCCCTTGCCCGTTACTTTTCTAGTCACAGTCTCCGTTTCTTTTTGCTCATTGCTCTCAGGCAGGAAAGAAGGCAGTGAAGGCTGTGTTATGGGTGACTGCGGACGGCCTTCGGCTAGTGGACGACAAAACAAAGGTGAGGATAGCTTGGTGTTTCTGCATCGTCGAGTAAAGCAGAATGTATGTATCCCTGTTTTTATGATGTCTGCTGCCCTCCAGTGGAAAAAAATCAGCTACATGTTTTACCAGAGATTTATCAGCATGTACTCAGGCCTTCCAGTGCCACTCCCACTGCCCCCACCCCTCAGTCTGTCACTGTCAGCTGCTCCAGTGTCCTTAACAAGAAATGAGGGACAGCATTAACAATATCATTTTAAATCATCACAAATATCTTTTTCTGTTTATTATATAAACACACTGCTAATATATAAACACACTCCTGCTCTCTGAAAAATGCTACTGGTGCATAGTGACCCACAGCCCCCACTTCCGCTTTTTCTTCCCTGTGCAGTCAGGTCGCTAAACAACCGCTGACCTGTATCTGTCTGCCTACTGTATTGCACACTGCTGGATCCCTAATATAGTTCCTGTAGTTGATCAGCATACCCACATCCCCGTATCCCATTACTTATGTATTATTTATCGCTACATCTGTTGACTTGTATTGCACTGACTTGTTCTGTACTGCACTGTCTGTCCTGCCCCCCAATCCCCCCACCATAAATGTAGTTCAGTGTTCCCTGAATACATGTGATGGTGATACTTTTCTAAAACTAAACATCTGGAGGTACATTATTTTGTTAATTTTTATCATCATTCAAGGTCTCTGAACTCTTCACGCTGCCACTGAGAGTGAATCCAGCAACCCTTTGGGGAAACCTAACTTTGGCCGCTTGTACTCGTGATCTTGCCAGTTTGGACATTGCCCACAGTTCACCATCATAGCTTATCGCCATGTAGGTTGACCATGAGCTTCATCTTCTGATTTAACTCCTGGTTTGTCGTCGCCAACCACCTCAGTACCCACAAAACCGAACCATCTGTCTCTCTCACGTTTTACTTTAGCATTACTCTTGAACACGACCCTAAGGGACTTAAACTCCACCATTATGGGGAGAGCCCCCCCCCCCGGATGGAGCAGTTCACTTTTTCGAGTGAGCGGGTCCTGATTCTCATCCCTGCTCTTTCACACTCTGCATCAAATCACCCATGTGCTGTTTCATCACTCATGCTGCGGGTCCAGATCAGATAAGGTCAACAGAATCTGTAAATAGCAGGGATCTTGTATGCCAGTCATGACTGTGCCTTTATACACTTATGGAGAACATCAGCAGAAGGTCAGATGAGACAATCCCTTAACAGAGGCTATCCAAAGTTACCCTGGAGCAACTGAGGGTTAACGGTTTTGCTTAAGAACCCAATGATGAAATCACTCTCCCGACCCTGGGATTTGAACTGGCAACCTTCCGGTCACAAGCACAGTAGCATAACCTACTGAGCCACATGATGATGATAGCTTGTCTGACATTAATTAGAATGATAAATGTACAGTTCAATAATTCAGGGTGGCATTCTTCTTAGGATTTGAACCCACAACTATCTGGCCAGTCCTGTTACATCGTAACTCCACCTGCTTGTAATTGATAACCTCCTTAGCAAAAGAAAGAAAGATATATATTTTTTAGCCTTTATTTTAATGAGGTACTTGGTGACTTATGAGAATATGAGAGGTAAATTTGTCTGCTTAGGTGCGTAACACTTGTTCTTTTTGAAGGACTTGATTCTGGACCAGACGATAGAGAAAGTGTCATTCTGTGCCCCGGATCGGAACTTCGAGCGGGCGTTCTCCTACATATGCCGGGACGGAACCACGCGTCGTTGGATCTGTCACTGCTTCATGGCTGTTAGGGACTCTGTGAGTTTGTGGCTTCCGAGGCTTTACCACTGCTGCCACGTCATCATTCCTGCGGCGGGGGGGGGGGGGGGGGGGGGGGGGGGGGGGGGGGGGGGGGGGGGGGGGGGGGGGGGGGGGGGGGGGGG
>JAODJX010000027.1:12122052-12142560 GCA_026776945.1 Isichthys henryi
CGTGCATAGACAAATCCAGCGTTATGATGTGTGTGTCTGTGTCAGGGTGAACGCCTTAGCCACGCAGTGGGCTGCGCCTTTGCTGCCTGCCTTGAGCGCAAACAGAAGCGGGAGAAGGAGTGCGGTGTCACGGCAACCTTTGATGCCAACAGAACCACTTTCACCCGGGAGGGCTCCTTCCGTGTCACCACGGCAACTGAGCAGGCTGAACGAGAGGAGGTGATGAGACAGATGCAGGACACCAAACGAGGTCTTTTTTATGCTATTTTTTGTCTTCGCTGAACATTTTGCGTTGTGTGCTGTACTGGCTCAGACTTTTAAAAGCCTAAAAATAAGCGTTCTGTCCTGTAATGTCCTGTGCCTCTCCTTTGTCTTACTCAGTGGGGGATACTGAAGTGAAAAGTGCAGGCTCTTTAAACCTGCCCTCTGTGACCGTGAGCCCTGGCACACAGCACCTTGCACCTTCCTCCCCCAGCTCACCATCATCGCCCTCACCTGCTCTGGGGGCCCAGGATTCCAACCTGCACGCCATCCCACGACCGCACGCACCCGTGGACACCTTGGCACGTCAAGGATCTTTCCGGGGCTTCCCGGCCCTCAGCCAGAAGACCTCGCCATTCAAGCGCCAGTTTTCTCTACGCGTCAACGAGCTGCCTTCCACCATGCAGCGCAAGTCGGACTTCCCACTGGAGAACTCCGGTACGTTCAGTACCCGCCGTTTCTGTAATGAGCACAAAGCCAGTTAAAGAAGAACCAAGCCCAGACCTGGAGGGAAAACATAGTATCTACAGGAGGGAATCTGAAATGGTTTTGCCGCTTGATCTACTCTATTCCCTTAGTCAGTCAGTCATGACCCACATTCACGGTAAAAGTTGTCGGGGGGGTTACATCATGCTCTCCGTGACCCACCAGTTGAGAAAGACTGATCTACATGTCAGAGAACAAATAGATTAAGTACAAGTGTAATCATGTCTAGCTCACCAAGACCACCATTAATTTACAATTAAATCAATTCCAGCTGGAACAAGTTACTCTGGCTGCTGTGTGAGTGGATTTAAGGATATGTAAATGATTATGTAAATGATTATGTACTTGCACTGGGGCTGTACGCTTCCTATATATCAGACATAACAGCCTGCATGTAGGGGTGTACCTCTTGGTTCTTGGCTCTTTTGCAAAATACAATGAATAACAAAATCAACACTAAAAGCAGTCATATGACTGACTAGATGAGAGCTACATAATGTTTCTGTGCAAAGAAACTGGGAAACTTGCTCACTAAAAGGGTACAATGGATTTTTGGTTCCATGAGTATCTTTCACACATTACTGTATCTTCTTGACTGTGAAATAATAAATATCAAAGCAATAAATTAAAATTACTTAAGACATCTTCACGTTCCATGACACTGAAAAGTCTATCCTGCCTGTGTCTCCTCGCATCTCTCTGCCATAGTCCCAGAGGTAGACGGAGAGGGGGAGAGCATTGTGTCCTTGTGCACCCAGATCATGTCTGCGTTTAGTGTCCCCACTGAGAACCCCTTCTCCTCCATCCCTATGCCCCAGCTGACCTCGCCACAGTCACCCGCCACACCAGGTATGCACCTTCAGCCTGGGTCTGTGTACATGTTTGGTGGCTGCTGTACTGCAAGCTGGGGTGGGCGGGGGTACATCCATTTTCTCAGGGATTGTTTCTGCAAAAAAAACCAAGTCCTCTGTTTTCCCTTAATGTCACCTAGATGCTGATTTGTAAGGTGCCGATTATGTCACCAGAAACCCTGCGCTCTTTTTAACATCTGCAAAAGAGTGTAAAACATTCTGGTTTTTGTTGTATTTAAAGGATTCAGAACTTCACTGGGTTATTTATTACACTGAAAACAAAATAAATAGTTCATTACTGTAGGTATGTTACATATTTACTTTAGTTATCTACGAAATGGATAGGCAATTCTGGCACTCCAAGAATAGGGGGGGTGGTGGCTGTGTATATATTACGTTATTACGTGATAAACACCTGTTATTTTGACATTGTGGGGACCCAGAAGGAGAAGCTCAATTATATAAAAGTCTGTAACTGCAATCAAACTGCATTTTGTTTGGTTACTTATGGTTAAAATTGGGTCTGGACAGGGGTTACGGTTCTCATTGTTGGGATTAGGGTTTTTCCCTTAGAAATGAATGGAAAGTCCCCACAAAGATAAGAATGCAGATGTGTGTGTGTGTGTATGTGTTCTACATGTAAATGCGTAGGATATATGCAGGTCTAATTATCCCTCATTATGGATGCGAGTGAAACATGAATGTAAATAAGGGAGTCCTTTGATTCCATCTTATATGATTTTCCTGTATGCACCATACTTCGTTAGGTGTGCATGTATTTGGATGCTTGTGTGCGTGATTTGATGAAGAAACATGCATGCATCTTCCTACATGCTCCTCACATCTGCGTGTATAGTCGACACGTGCGTAAATGCACCCGCATTCAGGAATGCATCTTTCATCTTCAACCCGATGTCCCGGCTTGTTTGCAGTGAATGGCTCTGCTCCAGACTTTCTTCCACCTGCTGTCAACCTCTCAGCTGCCCCCCCGTCAGCCCTGCCTCCTCCACTACCCGCTCGGGACACTAACCCCTGGGCTAAGGCGCCCCCAGCTCCCACGGACTGCGGACCTGCACTCTCAGGTAAACCTTTTGCAGAAAACGGAAACATCGATTTCAGATTGTTTCGCATGAGACGTACCTATTTAGAATTTAGATGCAGTTAAAAAAAAAAAAAAAACATTGCATGTTTTGTTATTGAATAATTCAGCTTCACATATATGCATGGATGCCATTTCTGTCCATCTTTTTTGAGTAACATTTCTTACATCTCACAGGAGGAGATTGGCCAAGCCCCACCCCACCCAAGGCCAGTCCAGCTGCCCCCGCAGGCCCCCCCGCACACAGACGTACACCTTCGGAGGCTGACCGATGGCTGGAGGAGGTTTCAAAGTCCGTGCGAGCACAGCAGCCAGACCCCACAGCACCTGTACAGACCTTCCCTGGCTCAGTTCCCATTCCTGTAGCTTCTGGGGCTCCTGTGGGCTTCATTCCACCACCACTGCCCCCAGCTGTACCACCACTACCTCCCCGCCAACCTGTGTACCACAGCCAGGCCCCCAACGCTTATCCCATTGCCAATGGCTTGCCATATTCTCAGCCGAGCGTCCCCATAGTTGGCATCACACCTTCTCAGATGGTGGCCAACGTCTTTGGCTCTGCCACTCAGACACAGGTTCCACCTCAGCCCTATCCAAGTCCACGTGTCTCTTATACGCAGCAAAATGTCGCCCCTATGTGTAATTCCTTTAATAAGCCTCAGCAGATTCCCACAGCCCCCTCTGTTCCTCTACTTGCATCTAACGGTAGTGCTTCCTTCAATGGATCTGATAACTGGGTACCAACTTCTGCTCCCCCTCCATCCTCTCCTGCTCTGCCGCCACCAGTCCACCTCCACAACGATGCCTTTGAGGCTCAGTGGGCAGCGCTGGAGAGTCGGGCCCGTCAACACACCAATGCCTCGCCAACAAATCCGTTCTCCAGTGACCTGCACAAGTCCTTTGAAATCCAGCTTTAGGTCTTAGCTAAGAGGACCGAGAACTGGGTAACAGAAGGACCAGATGGGGGAGAAAGGGTTCAGACCTTCACTTGCTCCACTTAAACAAAAAACTGCCCCCACTCTGTTCCAGAAGCCACATGGGCTAATGGAGTTCAGTAGGATGGTGTCCTGCCAGTAAGTGAGCTACCACGACAGGTGACAGCAGGACAATTTTGAGATGCTGCTCTGAAGACACTTAGCAATTTATTGATTTTATTTTCTATTAGAATGCTGTCTTAGTGAGAATCCAGCAAAGCACTTCGATACAGATCTGTGGAAGAGTCACAAACTATCCCCTGAGTCCTAAGAATGGGGTCCATTAGGAAGGGGGTGTCCTCTTCTTAATCATGGGCTCCACCTTGTGGCGGTTAAGTGAAATGACTCCCCAGCACTGAAGAGAACCGAGATCACAGTACTGATAGGTTTTCACAACCTTCTGAAGAATAAGTGAGAGAATGCCAAAATATTTATTTTTATGCAGTTACTATATTTTAAATAGCTTTTTCAATTTAACGAAAATAATCTTGCCAAAGGTGCAGGCCAGCTACTATCATTTGTGTATATGCAGACATATGGTTATTGTGTGTGTGTGTGTGTGTGTGTGTGTGTGTGTTTCATGTCCGGAGGATACACTGATAACCATTGCTTTTTGTGTAACAGTTTGAGTTGGAGTGAAGGAATGGCCTTATTTTTGTTCTCTCATTGGCAATATATGATTGTGTGTGTATTTTAGTGTAAATAGTCCTTATTGCAGCAACAATCAAGTGTAACTTGTGAGGAATGTTCCCTGGCGTCTGGTCGGGGAACCGTTTGTTTACCAGACGACTTAAGCGAGATTCTTTACTTTTACGTGTTTAATTCTGTATGTAATCAGTACTTTTAACTGTCAGCAAAGTGCATCTCCACAAAAGATAGTTTTACGGCTGCATTATTTTGCCCTTGGTATGTTTTATTTTTTAACCAATAACTTCATCTCCAGATTTGTTTTATTTAAACGTTTCGCTGTCTTATTAAAACAGATTGCTTTACCTACTACGTTTGCAAAAGCACTGCGATGCTTAATCGATCAATTTGACGCTCGAGACCATGGACCGATAGTATGCAACAGTGGTTTTTGGCCGCAACAGACGTCCTCGGTTATTTTCAGTGGCGGACGAAGGTGTAGCATTTTTGCCTAAAATTGTAAATTGTTGTTTTTTTTAAAAAAAAGAACTATTCTGTTTTATTTTACTTTTACTCAATTTCTAGATCAATGAAGTGAAATGACTGAATAAAGCTATGGTGACAGAAGACGAGAATCTCTGTGTGCATTTGTGCTTATTAGTCTGCAGTAATTTCGCGTGATATGCGGGTTAGCAGTACACAAACATTTCAACTGGACGCATTTAATTACGGACCAGATAGCATCATGTTATTGTTTCAACGTTGAATTATAGTTAAATGCGTTGAATTATGGTCAGTGTTAAATTACCAACGTTGAAACTGAATTGATCTTTGGTAAGATTTTCAATACTAAAAAACTGATGGTGGCAAAACCTTGATTCAATGTTGATATAAAGTGAAACATTGAAGATCAACGTTGTTTCAACCTTTTTGTCAATGTCATTTCAACATATGTGTGCTATCCGGGACGTATTATTTCGATGGGAAGCGGAATGTGCTAAGTTCTTTTTGGGAGATGGGGAGGGGGATTTGATAATATTGAGATGTTAGCAATTTCACGAACTCGTTTAAATGTGGAATAAACTGAATATAACTAATAAATACCAAAGCTACCAAGGACGGCCGCTGGGAGTCGCTGTCCTGTACCGCGCGGCAACAATCTGGCTGCAGTATCTGTGACCTTATGCGCTGGGGGAGTCCGGTTAGAGCCAATACGCATGCGCAGACATTGCTGCAATACTGGAAAAATAGATATGTAAAAGCATTACAGACGTTCGTAACTAGATACAAAATATTAAAGTATAACAAGCTTTACTGCACGGTAACGGCATCTCTGTGTTTTGGCGCTGAAAATACATATTGTATTGTTTAATTAGTTACATAGATCCGGCGGCCTGCGTGTGCGTGGAGGCGCTGTCAGTAATGCGCCGCAGCAAACGCTTAAATGGAGCCGGAAAAGCAGATATAGCTACAATCGACTGAGTGTGCATGTGGATACTGCGGTGTTAAGGTACGTAAACGGTGCCGAAAAAAATCCCGACGGGCGGCGTGCACATCAGGGGCTTTTCAAATGGCGAATTTTGTCAAAAAAAAACAAACAAACAACAACATGTCTTGCTGCGCTTTATTGTGAAATATCTGCTAACTCGGTCAGATCATCGGTAATACCATCGGTAATACACATTTCTAGGCTTGTGCCTTAAGTCCTAGAAATAAGTCTTGTACCTAAATGTAGTTTTATTTACGCATATTGACCTGCAACCTGTTCCCAGTGTTTAATGTTCAATAAATGTTTATAGTGCAATGTTTTAAGCTACATCACTATTTATGTAAGTACGTAATGCAGCGGGATATTTTGAGTTACAGGACAACTTTCTTTGCAGTTTGTTTTGAACTTTTAGCGTTAGCAAAATGCGTGTATTTTACATTTTGTTTGTTTGTTTGTTTGTTTGTTTTCCATTTGCACGTTAACTGGCCCCAACGGTTTTTTTTAATGGCATCTTGGGGTCTCCTGTAAGGATTGGTACCTGTAATAACTCTACCACAGGTCATAGTATTTCATGAGCGTCAGTAAATAACTCCGTCAAACTGCACTACGATACCTTTGCTGGTATTTAATTTTAAAGCACGATCAATCGGTCATTATCTGTTTATATTAAGGCTATATCAGGGTTGTATCAGTTTTTGATGGCACAGAAACACTTCGGCGATTTTGTACCTATCGTAGTTTGACTCTTGATCCCACATGCAGTATGACATGCACATTCATTTTACGGATTTTATTTTGTGTACTCTTGTGCGAAACGTCAATTCGCCGTGAATGTTAAGTTCTTGTTAATTGTCTCGTTTTCGATTTTTTCCCCCCTTGTTCCTCCAGGGGAAGATGTGCAGCCTGAAGCCCAGAGACATGGGCATGAACAGTCAAGAGGAGCAAATGATCGTTGTCCTCTTCAAACTTCTAGATACTGATTGTTAAACTTTTGAGAATCTTCTAGAATCCTTTTGTTTCATAGCGGCACGATATTTCAGCAGTAGATGGTGGACGTCATGTTTGTCTGCTTATGTTACCAGTTACTCCTGCGTCATGCATTTTCATTAATTTGGCTTAAATTCAGCTTCTGATTTTGGGAACGTTGCCTTGGATTCTCCTCCTGTTTTGTATCTTCTCCCGGAAGGAACCCTGACATTCCTTTCCACCAAGATGTCCAGACAAAGTGTCCTCACCGCTGCTATAGCGACCATTTTAGGAGCCACTCTCGGTGGCCTGCTGTTTTGGAGAACTCTGAGGTTCCAGAAGAAGAAGCGCTCCCAGGACCTGGCAGATACTGACCTTGTCCCAGAGGAGCAACTTGGCACAGTGCAACATCCAGTATCGTTGCCCCTGCCGTCACCATCACCACCACCAATATCCAAACCTGGATCCACCCTTCTGCCCTCACCAGAGCAGCTGCTAAGGGTGCAGCCTGTGGTGGTCAGCTCTGAAGAAGACTGGGAGCAGCTGTGGCCCGCACTTGAGAAAGAGTTGTCAGTCTTTCCTGTGCTGGGCCTAGACTGTGAATGGGTAAAGAGCGAGTGTGTAAGAGGCTTTGCATGCTTTGGTGAATTCCTATGATTGCTTCCTTGTGGGACTAGTGTCACTGCCACATCCACTCTTTCCTGTAGGTCTCGGTGAAAGGCAAGGCGGGAGCCGTCTCATTGCTTCAGATGGCCTCCTACACGGGTTTCTGTGTGCTGGTGCGCTTGCCACAGTTCTGCAATGCAGGGCAGTCCTTGCCTTGCAGCCTTGCCAAGATGCTGAATGACGCGCGAGTGTTGAAGGTAGGCGTTGGCTGTTACGAGGACGGAAGGCGCCTCGCGCAAGACTATGGCCTCTCGCTTGGATGCACTGTGGATCTGCGCAACCTCGTTATGAAACAAAGGTACTACTGGCGCACAAGCTCGGGCACCTAAGCTTATCATCCAAGGACGTGAATGTGCTAGTTTGTAACTACCACTTGTGTGATAAACCCTTACAAGCTAATATTCATTTAACTTTAATCGTTTTTGATTCTTCTTCAGGAAAATGGGGTTGACAAATGGTTTGAGCCTAAAATCCCTGGCAGCCGATCTGCTTAATGTACCTCTAGACAAATCCCTGGAGCTTCGGTGCAGTGACTGGGAGGCAGATCAGTTGACATTGGAGCAGGTATTCACAGCACGGGGCTGTCAGCGGAAGAGAATGGATGCTTTTGAGAAATGGTCACTTATTCATAATTTCTTTTGTTATCGGGACAAGCTTTCAGAATTTTTCCTGCTTCCTCTTCCCTGTGTAACCTGACTCCAGGTGACCTACGCTGCCAGAGATGCCCAGGTGTCAGTGGCCCTCTTCTTCCACTTGCTCGGTCTCCATTCTACTCCGTGCTCCGCCCTTAGCGGAGACGCAGTGTTCAGTCAGTTATCGTCACACTGCGAGGGAGTGGTGGACGTGCCGTTTCGGGGGCGCGGGGAGGGGGAGGAGAGGAGTGCCGACGGGGAGAGGCGGCGTCGGTGCCGACGGAGCACGTCCGAGAGCCCTGGTTCTGGAGATCAGCAAGTACCGGATCCCCGCAAAAACAGACGCAAGCCTCTCGGCGTGGGGTACTCTGCCAGGTAGGGGCCTCTGCCGGCAGTGGGTTCAGAATTTCCAGCTGTTGACCGCTGGGGGACAGTTTCTCACAGCTTGTGTGTTTCAGGAAATCCCCGCTTTATGATAACTGCTTCCTCCATGCCCCAGATGGTCAGCTCCTCTGTACCTGTGACAAGAAGAAAGCCAAGTGGTACCTGGACAAGGACATTGGAGGTATTAATTACTAACTTTAAATTTAGTGATGTATGTGAGCAGTGTTAGGGATTTTGCATTTAGAAAACGCAAGACAGCACAAAGTTTGATCTAATATAAATTGACGTGCTACAGTATTTTGAATTCAGAATTGGTGTTAATGCAGTATATGCATTACTTTTGCATCCATGTGGTAAATCTGGAATATCAGCTATGGTCATATGGCAGTAATCTGTTGCTACAATGACTGCAAAACCCTTTTGTTTCTGGTTTTGAGCATGTGAAATTTCTGATACCACCTTATTAAACCTGAACTTTTTTGACACCTCCAATGCAACTTGCAATTCTTCCAGAACTCCTAAGCGAGGATCCCTTTATTGTCAGGCTGAAGTTTGAACCATCAGGACGGCCTGACTCCCAGCTGGACTACTACCTTACGGCCAAAGAGAACCGTTGTGTGGTGTGTGGGAAGACTGACTCCTATATTAGGTGGGTTGGTCTGGGTGTCATTTGGAATGTGTGTCGTTTTGTTGTTGCCATGGTTTCATTTGTATTTTTGCTCGCAGTAACTGTACCTAGCTGTTACACTGCAGGAAGAATGTAGTCCCACATGAATACCGGCGGCACTTTCCGTCTGAGATGAAGGACCACAACTCCCATGACATCCTGCTGCTGTGCACGTATTGCCACGCGGCCTCCAACGTCCACGACGGGATACTGAAGCAGCAGCTGGCTGAGGAGTTTTCCGCGCCCTTGGGATGCGAGGAGGGAGTGCGCCAGCTGGAGGACGCCGACAGGCGCCACGTACGCTCTGCAGCCCGAGCACTCCTCACTGCCGGAGACGGGCTGCCAGAGTCCCGTCGCTCGGAGCTCGAAGGTGTCATCATGTGCTTTTTCGGCGAGGAGCGCCAGGAAGTTACAGCAGAATTGCTACAGAAGGCAGCAGGCCTGCAGACCAGGTCAGTGGAGATGCAGGGCATAGCATAATGAGGCAACGGTAAATGCAGTGAGCGTTCAGTTTGGAGTCTCTCTTCAATGGAAATTAGGTTCCCTAAATCTGTTCCTTTTTCCTTTTAGGATATTTAACCAGAACTATGTGCCCCATGGGCTGAAAGTCGTCCAGGTCTATGCAGAGCTTGGTCTCCGCGGTCTGATGGATCTAGAGAGACGCTGGCGACAGCATTTTCTCTCCACCATGAAGCCACGACATCTTCATCCACTCTGGTCCGTGCATCACAACCATGCGAAGTTCCTTCGGAAGTATGGCGAGGACCTGCCAATCAAGCTGAACTGAGCCTCCTTCAGCTCTCAGCTGGACTTCATGGAGGACTTGAAGTACAGTCCCAGTATCCTGCAAATTCCCCCAGCTGCCTTGTTTTGGTCCTTGCTGGATTATCTCCTCCTTTGCATCTAATGGCTTTTGCAAGTGTCACAGAAACTCAGAACTCCTGAGGCCAGATGGACCTAAAATCTGATACTTACCGTGGTTAATCCAGAACGCTAACAACGCGAGATGACAAAGGATATGAAGTCCACAGTATTTGTGCACACTTTTAAAATATTTAAATGGCGAATCCTTTTTCACCAGTTTATTTAAGCCTACATTTTTAAAAGTAAGCTCCAAACCCGCTCTTAATTCCTTACGGATGTGGATAGTGGACCATGCTGGTTTGTAGCCTTAATGTATCTGTGTTTCCAATTGTGCAGACTGAGTTAGCTTTACAGATCCTCAAAGGTAGCTTTCAGAATGATTTTCACAGATTAGATAAGCTGTGACATTTATTTTGCCTCAAATTCCACGTTGGTCGATCTTCTACAATGGATCCGACACTTTTTATTGTATGTAGAGGACCTGTTTTGGATTAATGTCACTTTTCTCTCTGGTTTTGGTCAAGCTGAAGGCTGAGCAACTGTCCATCTGCAGGGTGGTGAGTGACAAGTGGCTTCTCGACCACCATAGCCCTGTGCTGTATGCGCTGTAGAGTAGGGACACCTCGCATCCAACACCCCCTTACTCTAATTGAGCACTAACCATGTCCGTCAAGCTGGAATCTTCAACTTCTACCTTGACGACAATGCTTAATGGATATTCATATTTCAGTTGCTGAAGTGCCGTCTCTTACATGTTTTCCTGAGAGTTTACTAGCGTTGTTGAAACTACCTTGAAACATGGTCTTGCTGTAAAGCTGAAAGAACTTTACTCTGAAGCACCTTGAATGTGTCCCGACTCAAACTTTAAGAAACTAGCTGCTTTTTAAAATTTTACATTTGTCCAGATGTAACTCCTAAAAAAAAAAAAAAAAAAAGCTGCTTCGTTTCCTTAATTTGTAAATAAAAGATTAAAGATCATATTTGTACACATTGCATTAAATTGGTTGATTTTCGGTTTGTGCTTCTAGGAGAAAATACTGACTTGGCACAGGAGGAACGGTGTGTTTAAAGATGAGGGTGAATTCGAACCAAAAAGCATGGAAAATGACACCAAACATTTAGTCTTTTAAAAATCACTATTTAATAAATAGTCTGTAAAAATGTGTACAAAAGCTTCTCTTTACATGTCCTAAATGAATCACTTCCATGACTTAAGTCAAAGTACTCAGTTGGGTATTTAGTATTATGATTACAATCTGGTTCTGGTGAATTAAGGCCCCTTGATTTTGGCAACAGAACAATCTGTCAGTCTTAAGATGAAAGCACAGTGTCTAACCTGAGGTCCCAGGTCACATTAACTCCGTTATAAAAACAAGAACAAAATGCATAACACAAAATGGCTCAACATGCAGGATTATCCCTTCCTCCACCGATCCTCAGGAATTGAAATACAACAGCGTAATCCATTCAGTTTTTATGCAGATGAACTCTGTTAATATCAAGACATCCATTAAAACCCTACGAGGCCGAAACGTGAAGAGACCGTAGATGTCTGAGGTCTCGAATTTAGTTCAAACTATTTTCCTTTAGAAGAAAAAGACCTGCTGAAGTCAAAGATTTAATCCACTTTAAATATAATTTAATTTTTCTAGTTAAATAGCTTGTCCAACCCTGTTTGTTTCATAAATACAGTTTTGGCTAATATACGTGTCGTTAAATATTTTGGCTAGGCTTTGAGTACGTTGACATTCACAATGCAACCTTCAAATTACTAGATCACTTATCACTCTTTTAGTTAAACCCTAATACTGTTTTCAGTGATAAACCCTTAGTATTACAACTGTGTTCTCAAATTTGTAGACGGGTTACTAATAGAGTTCATCTGTACTTCTGATCAGCCTAAAATTACGACGGTAAACCAAACCACCTGGTAGAGGAAATTCTTGTAGCATTAATGAATACATGGTTGTAGTCCTTTAAGTACTTCTGTTGTTCTACTTCGTCTTCATTTACATGGTGGTATTAAATTTTGGTTGTTCAACCCCTACAACTTCCATGAAGAGAGCCCAACATTCATTTTTTTTCCCCCAACAAAAATTCAAAAGACATCTAGTATTAAAAATAAATATTTGACACTAACGACCACTAACTCAGTTTTTGGTCAAAGGCTATTTGAAGATTAAAAGATGCTGTCAATATGTTATTGGGTAAATTGAGCATGAATGATGCCTAAAATTGAAACTTTCAGGCAGTCACATGTCAGCCAGGGGTATTCCGTTTTGTGACATCACTCCTGCTCCTTCTCACGCTGAACTCACCACTTCAGAATGTTATGACCACCCTTTGTTTTACCTCTGTGTTATTGATCCTGTTGGTCTTACTGTATTGCAGTTACGGGGCTGATCTATAGGCAGTGGTGAATGTGCCTCACATTTAGGTCTGGTCTCTGTCTAATTCACTGAATTCTGAACTGCAGTTGAGCTTCACTCAGTCCGCAGTCTCCCCTCAGTGTAACAGTAGCAGTTTTTACAAACATTTATTTGTTATTGCTAATCTGTTAAAAGTCTCCAGAAAATTAAAAGAAATCTTACAAAGTTCTAAACATGAATGAAGTCTACGTCTTCCACTCAGTGTAGAAACATCTAAACATGATCGTAAGCTAGTTTTCTCGTTAAAGCCTTCTTTGGACAAAGTATATTGTTCTCCTTTCTGCTTCGCAAAAGTTTCACAGATGCAACATTGATATTTGCTGGTGTATTCAGGATGAAGTGGCCTGCATGACTTTTGGCTGTCAAAGGCAGATCCCCCCCCCCACAGTTTATGCAGGGTGCAGCTTTACCCAAGTTGAATTATTTGCCACAGCGTCAATCTCAACTATGATCACTGTTCAAGAAAAATAAAATTCTTTAGAGTAAGACCATCCTCTTATGGCCCACTGTAATTCAGAAGGCTGAATATGAGGAACTGAGCACTGGATGCACAGAACAGCAGCCTTTGTGCAGTATAGTGGGAAATCCTCTGTATCCCTTTTACAACTCAATCTCTTTCAAACACAAAACGGGCCGCTGCCATTTATTACTAAGCTAATAAAAACCGATACATACTTCACATCAGGACAAACCTTAAATCAATATCTTCAAATAATACTTGAGGAATATCCTATTTGCTTTGTTTTTGTACTTTGTACAGTAAATGCTACTGCAGATGATTTAACTGCTATGGATGTGCTACGAATGCTGAAAGACTTGTCTGAACACCTGATGTATCGTTTGAACCATTTCACGAACTCCTGACGCATAACTGTATCTGCTATTTGAAATGGGTTCAATGAGAAACATCTACATACAATTTGTATTTAGTAATATTAAGCCTGTACATCAGTACTACCTTTGAATTCCTTTCTACAGTTTATTCTCCTTCATATGTCACTGTCTATATCTTGCCACCTTCTCCCTACCGGTGTCCCTCCATGATGCTACTGACAGCCTGCTCCAGTGCGGACGCTCCCTTACTATCCGGAGGAGGCTGCATCTGGAGCCTCGGTGGCCCCTGCATACGTTGCAGCTCAAGGATGCTGTCAATAGCACTTTGAAGATGCTCATTGAGGACATGGTCCTCTCCGGGAAAAGCCAGACCCGGCTGATCTTGGTCAGGATCTGGTCTGAGTCTTTTAGGTTTCGGGGGGCAGAGGATAGGGTCAGTGCTGGGCGGCACCGAAGCAGAGGATTGTGAGTCTACTTGGGAGTGGCTGTACGCTACGTGTGTGTCAGTAATCTGTTTTGATTCCTGGGCCTCACCGGTTACCTGACTCCGGTTATTGTCTGATGACTCAGTCTCATTCTGGGGGTAAGTAGGGTCCTGGCCTCCTTGTCCTTGTTTGTTAATTGTGTCTCTTCCGTTAGTCAGCTGTCCAGTGCCATCTTGCTTGTGGCTGGAAGGAGGACTGCATGTACTTTCACAGGCCGAGTTGTGCACTACCTTGCGAGATCCCGACTCGTGCTTTATGGTGAGTTTGAGTGCCCCCCGGCTACTGGAACGGTACGTTTTGAGGCCTGGCGGGCGATCAGACAGCAGGGCCCACGAGGGAGGTGAGGGGGGACTGTTAGAATGCAACAAAGGAGGTCCAGATGCTGGTTTATGGAGAGACACCAGAAAGGATTCTGTTGAAATGCCAGGACAGAAGCACTTGTCAAGACATGTTCTTAATTCCATAACAAAGCGGCTAAGCTAAGCACAAACATCAATTCGAACAAGTGAGCATATACGCCGTGCAAGATCTTGAGATCCCAGGTACAAACCTGGCTCTAGTCGGGCCTTGCGCTTCTCTTCCCCGAGAACTCCCCTCTCCGCTTGGAGGAAAAGCCGCTCCAACATCACCATTTCTGCTGATGGGCTTACCTGCTATAAGTAGCAATAAGGAAGATGTTTAGCTCGATCAGGCAGGCTAAAGGTCAGTTTAAGTGCCGCGCCCACTCAATTGGGATGAGAGGTAGCAAGGTCTACAAAGACAGCATCAGAATGAAAGTGAAGAGAGGTGGGAAAATGTACGATGCAGAGGAAAGATCAATCCACTCACCTGGGCTTCCCCCAACAATAGCTGCCGATACTTGTTGAGCATCTCCTTGGTACGCTTCAGTAGCAGGCCAGACACAGCTTCAAACTGCTTGTCAACTGAAGACACAAGTAGTGCAGCTACATTAATAAATCAGACAAGTACAGGTGAAGAGATCTTGCCAAGAACGCAAACATCATACTTGTGTTCTAGGCAAAAGCGGTCTTGCTAACTTGCCCTCCCAAGAACAAACCTGGGACACAATGAATCATGGGACCGTTCGCCTCGTTCGGCGAGATGCATCCTTGATATTTGGGGCAGGGCAAGAATGACATCCGAGGATTTTTACTTGACGGTACTTTGGCAATGGAAGATGACGTCAAACGGGTACGTGGAGACACAAGAATGGTGAAGTACACATATTGGTACTCGACCTTGGTGTGTCTGAGTCTCACCTGTGAGGAAGTCTGCCTGGCTGGGTAAACATCCCGCACAAGTGTGGTATGGCAGCAGACGAATTACTGCATTCTCCAGGGACAGGAATGGGGAGTGGGCATCCGGGCTCAGAACTGCAGTGTGATCCCTGCACAACAGTTGCTGGAACCTGTAGAGGAGATGAGGACATCCCAAAGCACCACACTGTAGTCTCTCCAGCCCCATACTGGAATTGAATAGGTTTAATCTTCCCGGCATCTAAGACAACCTCATATACCTGTGTTTGCGCATTGTTGGGCTGAGTCTCTCGTCTCTTTCTTTATCCTTGCATGTTGTTACCTGATGGATAGAGTTATAAAGTGTTTCTTACGTTGCAATTACAAATACTAAACAAAACCTTCGCACCAATCATAAAATAATTTAATGGCAATTACAGCCAAATGATATCATTATAACTCATTTCCGGAAAACAAGCAGTGTCATTTGTTAGGCAAACTCAAAAAGTCCTGGTCACCTGCGTGTTTGAACGCTGCTCAGTTTGAGTCACTAGACTGTGGTGCTTCAGACAGTGTTGCCCCTGAATCTGGGGCCCTTGGATCTTTGGAGAGGCTGGATGAGGGCACAAGGGAGGCCCTTTACTCTGCACAGCAGAAATCAAAGCTTGTTCTGGCGAATAAAATAAATCGGCATATAAATGTCACCGATTAATGCACCTTTGATACTTCTATATTTGCTTGACAGTTAGACTTCACAGTCCACTGATACTCACTAACTTGTGCCCGCAGCTGGGTCGGGGGGTCAGTTGGGGCTTGAGGATCCTCCGGACCCAGGAGACGTGTGGGCGAATGTGGCCCAACAGACAGACTGACCACTAAAGGGGACGGTGCCGTGTGTACAGGGGTAGTGGCCTGTGAGAAATGGGACGCCTTGCCATGTCGAGACTCAGACAGACTCTCGGCCTGCCCAGCAAATGGGGAGGAGAACCTGGCTGGGGTTGTGCTTAGTGAAGCCTGGCCAATCAAAGGTGAGCATCGCGGCCCTAGCTGCTCATGTCCAGGATGGGTGGGAGTGCCGACCCCTCTAGGGTTTGGGGTCACAGGAGGGGCCCCCGCTTGGCTGACGGTGAACTGTGACGGTGTAGATGTCTCCCGCTGAGCAGCCTGAGGTGAGATTCGGGGCGTAACTTGGACCTGTAATGTCACAGGCAAGTTTTCAGCAGATGTTGACTGTGGCTGAAGAGTCTGCTGTGATGGAGAATTAAGCAGAATGACACTTAACATCATATCCACATCCTACCAATATTCTGCATAAGAATACAACCACTTTTGTAACAAAAGCAATTTACAATCAGAAAGCATTCAATAAAAATTTAACTGGAGTAGATTACAATATTTACATATCCTCAGCTATTAAAGATTTTTTAAATAGTGGGAAATGTAAAAATGGTTATGGAATTTTTTTTTTAAACTTACAGGATTGCCGCTAATATCAAACTGCATTTTCTGCAACCTGCAGTCAAAGATTCTGTATTCATGGGCAAAGGCTCACATGTGAGGATAGTTTTGTCATAAACTTTTCAGCTAATTTGCTGTACCTGACTAAGCCCCTTTCAGGAAATAATCCAAGACTGATTATTTAAATTGTATCCTCTCCAAGATCGGCGTAATTATAATTATTGAAAGTCTGAAATAACTGGAATGAGCAGAAAGGAAAATCACAGCTTTGATGCACTTTGTAAAAGTTCCTGTCACGCTGATGATTAACATGACATGTATAAATGTCTTCAGTGACCATGTGCTGGATACGTGATTGGGGTATTATTTCTAATAAACACTTACATATTCTGTATTAAATATATATACACACACACACAGTACCAGTCAAAATGCCAAGCCGCCTACAAAGGAGAGTGATAGTGTCACATCACATGACCTGGCCACCTGACCTAAACGAAGTAGTGATAGTTTGGGAGGAGTTTGACCAGAGAGTGAAGGAAAAGCGGCCAATGAGAGCTCAGCATATATGTGGGCGGTCCTTCAGGGCATCCCAGGAGGCCACCTCATGGAACTGGCGTAGAGGAGACAGTAAGGTCAGCCAGTGCCTGGGGCAATTGGGGTTAAGGGCCTTGATGAAGTCCCAACCCACAGAGCTGCCGAAACAAATAATTTTTTTGTATGATACTTTTTGATTAGTGCATAATTCCATATACGTTATTTTATAGTTTACATAATTTATATAATAGTCCAAATAAATGTTTCTATGGGTAGGCGCGCCCAAACTTTTGATTGGTACTGTATATTATAAAGATATAGAAATGCTAAAAAATAAAGCACATCTATTAAGCACACAATTCCCATTACTAATATTTTTCCCTTTGTATGATACAAACTTTAAAATGCAACAAAAAAAAGACACTCCTTTGAGGGCTGGACTTAAGCAAAGCGATCTTCTAATGTCTTTTAACGTGGGTATTGCTTAGTTGGCTTGGGAATGACGTTGGGTGATGTTTTCGAAACCATGCATTATGTTATTTACCTGGTTGACCTGCTGGAGACGATGCATGAAGTCGTGTTTCGAAGGAGCTGAGCTAGGCAGCCCGTCGAGCACCTGCGACCCATTTGCACGCGGTAAAATGTGTTCGGGCAGGGGATTGACTGGGTCATGGTGGAGGGGGATGTCCAGCTGAGGCTGCAGTACAGTCAAAACTGGGGGAGAGGACTGGACCTCTGTGGGACACACCTGCAAAGCATGATGGTCAAAATGCTGTTTCAGCCGAAATAGTTAATGAGACAACGTTTATCTCATTAACCATAAATACATGGAGTGACAACATACCCGTGGAACATGGAGTAGCTGTTCTTCATTTGAGCCTTTATCCTCTAGGGCAGATGTTTCAGGCAGCAGTAAGACAGAGGTCTGTGGCTGGCTTTGCTGTCCATCTATGCCCCCTGAGATAGGCTGCTGGGTCTGGGGTGGAAAGGGCAGGCCCTGTACCACCGAAGGACCGTTAACAATAGAAATGGAGGCTACATCCGATGGAAGCATCCCGGGGCTGTTGATCAGAGTGATGTGGCCCCCCAAGGCAGTGCCATGAAGCAAGCTGCCCCGCTGTGCCTGCCCTTGCGGTGTGTAGCTTCCAGCCACTTGTGCAGGCATCTGGACTATAGTAGGGGGTGCAGACTGTAGGTGCAAAGGAGCTGATAAGAGGGCACCTTGCCTCAACGCTAACTGCCCTGTTGGTGTTGTGAATACGGGGCTGAAATTCAGCTGCCTAGGGGGGGCTGTAAGAATCTGAGTGCTGTCCATCAGGTGACTAGAAGAAGGTGCCCTGCCCCGCAGTGAAACCTCTTGCTGGCTGGCAGGAGTGAGCAGGGGGCGCGTAGCACCGGTAGACTGGGGTACTGTCACAGGAGTTTGGTTGGGAAGTAGGAACTGATTGTGGCCTTGAAACAGACCCTGGGGCTGAATGACGATGGATCCCCCTTGATTCAACAGCTGCACACTGACTGGCTTGCTGAGGTGAGGGGTGGCTGGGGGTTGCTTGGGGCCTAGAGGAGGGGACAACAAAATGTTTGGCGAAGCTGTCCCTTGAACCAAAGTAAGGCTTGGTGAGTTCTTTTGTCCAGAGGGCTTGGGACTTATTTGCACCAGACGGGGCTGGATGTTGACAGGCATCTTGGGCTGGATTGGCAGAGGGCCTCGTGTCAGCAGAATCCCTGGGCCTGCGGTGGCTCTCAGTGAGGTCGCCATCATCGGGCGACCAGTCAGGCTTGGAAGGGCCTTCTGAATGATCATTCCAGAGCCCTGGGCAGGACTTAGGGAAATAGAGGCTTCAGGTGGAGTTGCGGGGAAAACTGTGCCAGGTAGAAGACCCATTAGCTGAGGGGCAGCAGGCTTCAGAGAAGGGCAACCTGGCCCCACAGCCAGCAGAGAGGGCTGTGGGGGCTCCACAGCTGCTTGGGTATCACGGGGCATTGTTGGCAAGGGAGAGGTTTTGGGCAGGAATTGAGAGGCAAGAGAACCAATCAGTGTTCCAGGGGGGTTATAAAGAGACAGGGCATCTCCAGGGGCAGCCAACCCAGCTTCTAGAGCCAAGGTCTGCTCAGTGATGTCAGCCTCCTGAAGACTCTGCTGTAGGATATCACATGCCTCCTCCTCCTCTTCTACAGCCCCCACTGGGCCTCCCTGCCCTACCTCAGGAACCCCATCTGGAGAACTGAGAAGTGCTTCTTCCAAGAAGGACAGGTCAACGCAACCTGGAGGGGGGGTGTCCCGGGATGGAACATCATCTGCCAGCAAGGATCCTGGACTCTGACCGCAAAAAATAGACACAATGCCATACATTTTTCCATCGAAATCCAACTGCCCTCAGTAACATCTGCCTCCAAACTTCACTGCTGTATTTTCTCTGTGTTTTTGTGTGTGTGTCTGCATTAATGAATGCAAAGGGAGACTCACGGGGGCATCAGCAAACAACGAGGCTTCCCCTGGGGAGGAATTAATGAGCAGGTCGTCACTTTCCAGCTGAGGGTACAGAAAAGAAAGACGATGAGTGTATAGGGTGGAGATTTCTTATACAAAGACAAGATATACATGTTACATTCTGTACGTGTTCAGCGATTCACAAGAATCAATGGAACACATGTAACTAACAGAAAAATGCTCACGATCCTTATTGGAGGTGACCTACTGCTTACTCATACTCCTGCTTATTATTAGATTAGAGTAACCTTTGGGTTTCTGCTACAGTATCGCAGTTCTTCCTCCCTTGCAATCAACAACTCATACCACGAATGTCTTAAGTTCAGTTCAATAATTTAGCTCAACCCCTGTATCAGACTAAAGACCTCAAAGCCGCGGAACAAAAGCACCTATAAAGATATAAATAATTCATCTCTTGTACAGTATAGAGGTTCACCACTTTTGTCAAGAGAGGTGCTCATATTGCAAACGACGCCTTTCTAAACTGGCCAAGTGCTGTGGCAAATCACCATGGTAACCAATTATTGCTTTGAGATTTCAGATTGCAGCCTCCCTCACTAGTCCCTGACACACTGATTTAAGTCAGTGATCTTGTAATCTGCTGTAGTGCATCCATACTGACACATGCTCAGTTTTAATGTCTTCTACTTGAACACTCGTCACTATTTACTATGCATAATAGATTATTCACAAAAGTCTGTATCCCGTTTTTTCATTTAAAGGGTGGTGTGTCACAGTCGGTTTTGTATCTATGCCTCCATGTATAACCTTGTGCGTTCAAATCTAGAGTAATCATATCACCATTTGGCCTTTGAGCAATGGCCTTAACCCCAGATGCTCCCAGGAATGCTGGCTGACCTTGCCCTTTGACCCCATAATCTCCTCACTGCTATACTGCTTTGGATAAAAGCAGCTGATAAATACATAAATAAAGACTCTGTGTGATTTCACAAGGCTTGCATTGGCTTTTCATTTATTACTATTATTAATTATAATTACAGGGGGCGGCATGGTGGTGCAGTGGTTAGCACTGTTGCCTCACACCTCTGGGACCCGGGTTCGAGTCTCCGCCT
>JAODJX010000027.1:12142705-12162736 GCA_026776945.1 Isichthys henryi
CCCGTAGGTGTGCATGCGTGAGTGAATGGTGTGTGAGTGTGCCCTGCGATGGGCTGGCCCCCCATCCAGGGTTGTTCTCTGCCTCGTGCCCATTGCTTTCAGGATAGGCTCCAGACCCCCCCGTGACCCAGTAGGATAAGAAGGTTGGAAAATGGATGGATGGATTATAATTACACAATATGAATATAAATAATACATAATGTTATTTATATAAGTGTCTCTTTTCCAGCTGTTCACACATTAAAATGCAGAAAGATAAAGTTTTACCTCGTTGGTTCCATGAAGGAAGTCATTCAGGGCTTGGGGGTCACTGTAGGAGAGAATAAGGAATGAATGATTTAGTGTCCTTAGTCAAGTCTTAGAAACATGTAAATCTGATTGTCAAAACAGTTTGAAGGCCTATTAAAATATCCGGCCCATATTAAAAGAGAACAATGGCAGTAATATTGAAATCATCATCATAATATGCATGCAATTTAAATTTGAAACCCCCTGACTCACCATAAAACATCAAGTAAACAAGTGCCATCTTCATCCTCCATGTCAGCTGAGAGCATTGGGACAAAGCGACATGACACATTGTTACGAGATTAAACCGCTGTAGATAACAGTACATGGGAGTAGTTAGCAATTACATTACTGATGTCACTGAGGACCCATGAACTATGTACTTAATAAAAGCGCAATCTGACATTTTTATATGCTCTGATTAAGTAACATATATCTGAATTGCATGAAGCCATGTGCTGCCTGCGATGGGCTGGCATCCCGTCGAGGGAATAGCCCCGTCTTGTCACATATTTTTCGCCCAGCCATTTCCTGGATAACTGAGTGGATGTTGGATGGATGAACTGATGTAGAATTCTTAAAAATAATATTGTTTCCAAGAAAGAAGAGGTAGTACATATTGGGTAACTCTCCAAGACATGTGCACAACACACAACACATGACTATAAATAGGTGAAGGTCCTGGAGAAACAAATAAAGAAGGGTTTGTGTGTTGGGGGAGAACATACTTCATGTGGTGGAGGCCCCATTCAGAGCAGACTGGCTGGGCTCTTTAGGGGCCTCATGGACACACAGGCCTGGCTTCAGGGATGAACGTCCAAGCAGTGGTTGGCCCATGAGGCTTTCTTCTGGATCTGCGTGTTCCTCCGTGACGGCATATCTGCTACTTGTGTGCTACAAGGCCAATACAAGGCTGTGAGTTACATGCACTAGAAATCAAACGCCCAGTTCTGCCCCTAAGTGGTTGTCTGTTCCAACAGCTGTCATGTCCTTTTCTTCAACGGAGCTTGTGAGGAGGCCCTAGTGTTCACCTACATGCGATAAAAGCTGCTGGAACCTTACTAAGACCACGGGCATTGGAGGAGCATGGATTCCCTGGCAGATCCATGGGAGACCAGCACTATATAGGGGCTCCTAAAATCTACCATCTACTGTTGGGGGCCTCCTCCGTTAAATCTACCGCTTAAATCCACCCCGGTTGGCAAAATCTATAAATTTGCTGTAGGACCCTTATCTCTTTAGACTGAAAGTACCAACCCAAGCCGGGGTTTATGTCTGCGGTTGGATTAAATGCACAAATTCCACATTATGGTTACAGATAGAAGAACAGGAGAGGGTGGTGAGAAGAAGGTGACCTTGGCATTTTTGCTAATGATAACTAGTGCAACATGCTACACAGCATAAAAACATGAATATGCTACCCAATAGAGGTATAACAGCTGCTTCCTGCTGCCCTTTGACACCCTATGGGGGTTTTCGCATGCCAATGTTTTGGCTGTTATACCTCCTGACCCCGTGGCAGACACTGCCACCACAATACAAACTCAGCACCCAAATGATTTTACTGCAATTTCTAAAGAATACAACAATGTTTCGTTCTTCTCCAATTTTTATCAGGAAACCAGAACCTTGATCCTGTCCTATGACAACACATATAAGGCACCATGGAGATAATCTGACATGCTTGGGCACGTGACCACAATCTGGTACATCTCATTCCCACATACAAACCTATCACTTGGTTGTTGCTAGTCACCACCATGATTGCGGGGAAGTTGGTAGAGGAGACTTAGCAGGTTCTGCAAAACAACTTAAGGTGTGTTCATACTTCTCTGCATGTGTGTAGGTGTCCACGCGAATGTGTGCGACGCAACGGACATGAACATAGTTCTCTGCAGTTGAATGCATGCTGCATTAAGATTGCGTGTTAAGGCACCGAGACCACCGAGGGCACAGAGTATCCACTGCGCATCGCATCTGCCCAAAAACACAAATAACATGGATGCACTTGAAAAACATCTAAGCGAAGAAGTTCGACATTACAGACATTTGTATGAAGCGGCATGTTTGATTTATAAAGATTCAAAAATGTCAAACAATTCCTGGAGGGATATTTTTCGACGTGCTTGGAAAAGACGAGACTATTTGAAAACGCACAAAAAAATTACCTTCACCTAAGAAATCTAAAAAAAAATTTAAATACACCAAGTATTTTATGAAAAGGAGCAGGACATGTACCTGAGTCGGACTCCTTTGTTGTAGTTACAAGAGTATTTGTTCATTTGTATTGGATGCTTCAAATTCTATAACTGTGTATAACAGATACAACTTGCAATTGTGATAACTGTTAAATACATACATTTCAGACATTTCTTATTTATGATCCTGATATCTGTTTACCTGCTGTTTAAAGAGGTTAAAGATGTTTCAGACACAGAGATGGAGTTTTTCAAATTATTCCAAACACAAGGATATTAATCTGGGAACTGGTAGAATTCCCCAGTCTGTAAGATGCTTCTACAACCTGTTGTGATTCTAAATAGTGTAAAGTGACAGCCAACCTTTCCAATACCTCAACAAGAGACTTGTGTGTATTCTGATGATGAATACGACGAGAGATGCCTCAGACCTCAAAGCTGACATTTGAAAATACTGGTGATGTCATTCCTTGTCTACCCTGAGCATCTCCTGCACCAGCACAGCAAATTCTCCATTGTGCAATCAATTTTCATTTAATAAATGCAAACATCTTTTTCAAATAAACAGCTCTTTTTCCTCCTCCTCCAATTTCTCTATGGAATATCATCCTTTCCTTCTCCCAAGCATTCTGTACATGTGTGAATTGAGTGGGCTTGACCGCAGAAGTATGAATAGTCTGCGTCTGGATCACGCGTGCGGATGCACGAGCACAGTCCCTGTGCGGAGAAGTATGTCCAGGCCCTTAGCCGAGACGGACTGGGAGATGCTCTGTGAGTCACGTGGGGCAGCCATTGAGGAACTTGGCCACTGTGTCATGGACATCCACTTGTGTGGACAATACAGTTTCCACAAAGACACTGTGATGTTTTTCCCAATAACCTCGGATCACAAAGCACCTGAAGGACCTGCTGAACAAGATGAGGGCTTTCAGGTCTGGTGACAAGGAGGAGATCAAGTGGGAACAGACAGAACTGAGGAAGCTGCTCTGTGACGGGAAAAACCTTTACACAGACAAGCTGGGGAGCAAGCTACAGCAGAACAATGTGAGAGAAATTGGAGTGGCCTAAGCACCATCAACAGATACAAGCTGACTGGAAACTTCGTGATGGAGTGGAGCACGGGACAAATTAGCTGAATCTGGTTGCCAGTCCAGTTCTTCTCCAATACCAATTTCGGCTCATTATTGCCTCCTATCTTTCCATCACCTTCTTATCTCTCTGCGATTTCCCCACCGAAGGCACCACATCCAAGGTCTGCACTCCTGCCCCAATCTTCCCAGACTATCTATCTCTGATGACCAGGTGAGGAGAGATCTGGGGAAACTCAGGCATGTCTGCAGGGCCTGATTGAAATCAGCAACAGGGTGGTGCAGGCATGTTGCAGCCAGCTCTGTGAGGTCCTTCTATACTGTTTGAATCAACAGAAGGTATCCCTGCCCTGGAAAACATTCTGTGTGGTTCAGGGCCAAAGGAGGGGCACTCCAAAGACCTTAAGATTTCAGATCATATTCTCACTGCACACATTATAAAGACCTCTGAGAGACTGGCCTTGAAACAGCTCTGACCCCTGGCAAAGACCACCTAGGTCCCCTGCAGTTTGTTTGCCAGGCACTCGTAGGTGTGGACAATGCTCTGATCTATACAGAGCCCATTACCACTTGATCAAAGCTTGACACCACATCACAATCAACACCATCCAGCCTCTCCAAATGGGGAACAAGCTCAGTCTCCTGAATCATAAACCACCTGACCAACAGATTCATTTGTGAGGTTCCAGGTTCCAGAACTATTTAACTATATAAACGGTGGTTCCTTCTGTCTCTCTTCCTTTTCACCCTCTACACAAGAGACATCCCAAAACAACACCAGCTCATGCCACCTATGGAAAGTCTCAGAGAACTCCCCCATTATATTGCGCATCAACAACAGTGAGTTACAGAGTAGAAGCTAGATGTGGACTTGCATGTACCAACTATTTCAGTACCACCTGCAGCTCAATATAAGCAAGATACAGGAGTCTGTGGTGGATTTCCAGTGTGCCAAGGACCTCCTTTGACTAATCACCATCCAGGGGTAAGAAGTGGAGGTAGTACAGTGCCACAAGTAGCAGAAGCTTCACTCAAACAGCAGGGCAGACAACACAGTGGCACTTTCCAGTCTGCTTTCTGAAAAGGCTCAGGTCTTCTGATATGTGCATTTAGCTGCAGGAGATAAACTATAAGGACAAAAGCATTGGGACACACCTCTTAATCATTGAATTTGGGTGTTTCATTCAAACCCATTACCACAGTTGTATAAAATCAAATATCTAGCCATGCAGTTGAATGTAGAAACATGAAGGTATGCTACCCATACCTGAAGAGCTCAGTGAATTCACATGTGGTGCTGTCACAGGCTGCTATCTTTGCATTGAGTCAGTTCATAAAATTTCTCCCCTGCTAGATATTCTACGGTCAACTGGAAGTGACGTCATTGCAAAGTGGAAGCGTTTAGGAACAAAAGCAACTCAGCCAAGGAGTAGCAGAGCATGTAAAGTAACAGAGTGGGGTCGTCAAGTGCTGAGGAGCTCAGTGTGTAAAAGACTCCAACGCTCTGTCGACTCAATAACTGCAGAGTTCCAAACTTCCTCTGGCATTGACTCCAGCACAAAAACTGTGTGCTGGAAGCTTCATGGAATGGGCTTCCATGGCCGAGCAGCTGTTTGCAAGCCTCACATTGCTAAACGTAATGCCAAGCGTCAGATGGAGTGGTATAAAGCACGCCGCCACTGGACTCTAAAGCAGTGGAATTGTGTTCTGTCTGGCAGTGTGATGGACGAGTCTGGGTTTGGCAGATGCCAGGAGAATGTTGCTTGCCTGATTGCATTGTGCCAACTGTTAAGTTTGGTGGAAGAGGGATAATGGTATGTTGTAGTTTCTCAGGGGCTGGGCTTGGCCCCTTAGTTTCAGTGAAGGGAACTCTTAATGCTTCAGGATATTGAGATATTTCAGACAATTCTTTGCTTCCAACTTTGTAGGAGCAGTTTGAGTAAGGTCCTTTTCTGGTCCAGCATGACTGTGCCCTAGCACACAAAGCAAGGTCCATAAATATATGGTCCAGTGAATTTGGTGTAGAAGAACTGGCCTGCACAGAGCCCTGACCTCAACCCCATAAAACACATTTGGGATGAACTAGAGCAGAGATTGTGAGCCAGGCCTTCACATCTAACATCAGTGCCTGACCTCACAAATGCCCTTCTGGATGAATGGGCAACAATTCCCACAGACACACAAAATCTTGTAGAAAGCCCTCCCAGAGGAGTGGCAGCTGTTATAGTCGCAATGGGGGAACCGACTCCATATTGATGCCTATGAATTTAGAATAAGTTGCTACAGAAATTCCTGCAGGTGTAAAGGCCAGGTCTCCCAACACTTTTGTCCGTAGAGTATATGTTACCAGTCCACAGTGGCCAAGGTACCTTCTTTATCCAGTTATCTGCAAGATCATTTTGGGTATTGGCAGCCACCTAAACAACTTCATCAGAAAAATCAGCTCCATCAAAAGAATGATCCCAGACAGGCAGCTGCAGAGAACATAATGGTTGTAAAAATGGAGAACAGGGTGTTCTCTTGGAGCTCGTTCCACAACAGTGTGCTATGTTTTCTGTCGGCACTGAAATGCATCCTCCTGACGTGCCTCCCCCCCATGTAGAATGCAACATACTACATGTCTATGACTGTCTATGACCCCTGTACACTCTTCATATCTTCATTTATATTTCCTTATTTACCTGTGTTTTTTCATTTGCAAAATCTTGTTGTGCCATGTCTGACGTATATTTAAATAAAGGAGATGTAACAGGCTATTGAACTTTTGACCAGTTAGCACATTAAACATTTAAATTTCATCAGGCATAACAAGAAAAAGGGTCATGTCAGCTATGCTGGTGCCGACTAGAACAGGTAAACCTTAGCATCGACAAGAAGCTGATCTTAACGTAATAGCAGAAACGCGACGCAGAACAGGATTTTAAAGCATAATTTTGTCCAGTATTAGAGAAATCCCTAGTCTTATAGAAATGTACAAATATGACAATTACATGTAACAACCGCTGACGTCATTCTCTGACATCGTCAAGTACTAGAAAAACTGTAAGCTGTAATCTGTCATAGAATATTTGTTTTGGTTGCAGTAGTTGCCGCTCTATAGTAATACATGAATGCGTAATAATTATGTCTTATTCTGTATTATCCAAAATGAATTTTCTAACATGATATTCTTCGAATAAGATACCTGCAATGATACACTTGACTAATTCTGTTTTTCAGTCAAGAAATCAAGCAAGGTAAAACAACATTAAGGGATTTCCCAAATGCTGCTTCACCCCGCACTACGGGCTACTCCAACAAAAAAAGCGCATACCGTAACTCGTTATTGACGCGCATCCTTTTTTAATTATACGCGAACAGATGCAACCCGTTTCTGGGAATTCTAACCCAGATTAACACAGAGAACCAGATCAATGAAAACATATTGAAATCATTTTCACATAACCTACATCTGAAGCAGTTATTTTGAGAAAGCAGTAGGGTGTTACATTGAAACACATTTGCGTGCGCATACATTGGTGCGTGTGCTTTTAATGTATGGAATAAATAGATTAAATAATATCCTATTACCTTGCGTATTATAATTTAAAACAGGATGATATACGCTCCACGTCAGCATATGATTTATTTGCTAATCTGAGAAGACGTTAACCTCTTTCATGTGTACCTTGACTGAATATAAAGGAAACACGAAAGAGGCTCATTCCTGTTACAATCGGCGGCTCCTCAGACCGATACTTCAGCGTGTCCCTCACTCTATATGTTTCTCTCTCTCACCCACAGCGTCTAGGGGTGGTACCTATAAGGCAGCAGACCTCCCCAACCTCACTTCAGGTAGATCAGACGGATTCCTGTGTTTGTTTACAACCTGCCACAACCGCATTTCGTCCCTCCGCACAGCCCACAGCGCGTACATCACCCCCGCAGTAACAGACAGTGGACTTTCACTGGATCTCCAGACAGATGATGACATGGGCTAAAATCATCCCTGGAAACCAGTACTTAGGCTCACTTCGAAAAAATATATATATTTCATATGAAATCAGTTTAGGTAGCCATATACCTTAAGCAGTTCGCATTGATTCAGTGCAGGATGCTGCTGTTCATTGAAAATCTATCACGCAAAAGGAGAACTAAGGTAGCTAATTCCTGCTGCGCTCTCCGCAGCAACACAAAGGATCCACTTGTAACCATCACATCTGTTTTACTCTTCCTTTCGCTGTCGTTTTCTGTGTTGTTCTGGCTCATTTTGTAATTTAACTTCCCCCCCCAAAAAAAAACAACTCACCGCGTCTTTGTGGGTTATTGTCCTCTCAGGCGGGCCTCTGCGCCATTGAGTCTTTTCAGACGCTACGGGAGCGGGGGGTAACGGGGGATCGGGGTGGGTGAGAAGCAAGAGTGAGAAGAGATCAGAACACAAAGGTGGAAAAAGAGTGGAGCGAGGGGGCTGCGCTGCCTTTGCGTCCTTTAGTGCCAAAGGGATGATGGGGATGCGTGGCTCGGATCTGTAACGCGACGCATTAACGTTTAAAAAAATCCGCGCTGCCACCAAGAGACATATTTCCTTTGTAATGCTATTATAGTACCATAGAATTATGCAATATACGACTTAATAGCCTAATACGTCCTCCAAGAAGTATTTCCAGAATGCCCAATTTCATTACCTTACCCAGCCTTTTAAAAATCATACAGCGTACTATTCTAACCCTTTACAGCTCCCAGCGCGACAGTCTCGCTTAATCTTGCATCGTATTATTAAACATTAACACAAGGTATCCATGTATCTTGTAGCAGGTATCATTTTGAAGCATTTAGTTATATTTCGACCATTAATACAGTACAATACGAATGCAACATACCCAATTTTGGTATGAAATGATTTCAAATGGATTCAAGAAAAATGTTGATATAAAATGCTCAATGAAAATATGATTCTAAGAATATTATGTAGCTACAGGTTCAAAGTATAAACAAAAACAAATTCACATTCAGACGATAATGGTATAAATAGGTGAGAATCAATGGGCTTCTCCCGCGAGGTCCGTCATGTGTGAAAATCGATACCTCTCCTCCAACAACGGGGGGCTCTTCTGTCTCGCGATTGGTCACCTTAGAAGTGACTGACAGTCTGTAGTGTTTCAAAGCGCAAAGGAGGCGCATGTACTGATACAGCGCAGGTCAAACCCCACACTCATAATATGATTTATTTATCTATAATTATCCGTTTCTATTACAGACAAGGTTGTAGTCCTATATATTACGCAATAATAAAAACAAAGCGTTGATTTCAACGTAGAACTGATTACTTTGTATTTATGGCGGATAATATTTTTGCTTAAAAAGCAAAAGAGTAAAATTTACCGATTTTTTTCCCCTTCTGAAACATCTCATTTTACAACAAAATTTTCTATTCTAATAAATAATCAATAGAGAAATGTTCTACCACCCAGAGACTACAGATTCTACAATTAGTTTCTTGCTTTTCCATCAAGAGTGAAATGTTTGTTAAAAAGATCCAACTTTTGATTATTTGCTAATGTGTAAATTAAATCCACACTCTTACCTCGTTCTCCGGAGTCACAGTGTAGATCACATCCGGTACAGGTAAATGACACCGCTATCAATACTGATACATGTCGTTATCACAAAAAAAAATAAAAATCGCACAAACTTTTCTGTTGGCAGTACTACTTCCTACGAAACTAGTGCGACTTTCAATATTCGAAACTTCAAAATATCCATTCCTATAATATCATATTTATGCAGTGTTGATAAGAATAACAGTTTAACTATAATTGCAATGTGAATGATGCTCCAAACGCTGGACTGAAAATGTTTGAACCCTATCCAACCAAAAGTCTCGAGATGCCTCTCTTTTGGAAAATACATTTGTATAAGAAACGTCGATTTTAAGTTTGCTGACGACGTCAGATGTGCGCAGTGGACAAAACTATCTGTATTCTAAATTATGAGAAAATCTTTCACAATGAATTTTCAGCCGTCATATGGCATTTTCCACTGTCATACAGAACCCGACCCGGGTCCGACCCGTTCCGGAGCCACGCTGCCAGTCCAGCACAGTACCAGCTCGCATCGGTTTTCCACTGCAGAAGGTTCGGCTCCGTAAAGACGCCATTTTGCAGTACGCGTGGGGTATAGTTCAGTTCTTGGTGGCAGTGGAAAAGCACCATCCATAATAAACCTTTCTCTTACAACTTTAAAGCACAAATTCCTGAGATAACTGCCTTCGCCAATTTTGAAAACAAATCCCACTTTTCCAATGCCACCAAAAACCATCAGACTAGGATATACATTTTACGAACTGACTTAATGCAAACATGACATCCTATGACAGAACCAGATATAAATTCACTGAGCTCTTCAGAATGGCCCATTTTTTCACAAATGTTTGTGAACTTGACTATATGGCTATGTACTTGATTTTATACACCTGTGGCAATAATTCTGAATAAAACACTTTAATTTAATAATTAAGAGGTCTGACCCAATACTTTTGTCCATATAGTGTACGATAGCAATTCTCGCAGACTTCCTAACGAAAATTAGCACGTAGTAAATCATGATGTACACTGTTTCATGCCACTGTTCCACTCCGAAACTGGCAACGCTTTTACGAAGCCAACCCTTCTGAAGCGAGCTGGAAACATGCTGTAAATATCTCTTCATGGTCTGACTCAGATAAGGCTTGGTTCTTGTACGCCAGTGGCAAAGCACCAAAAGTTTAAATCGGTACACTGCAGAGCAGTACCAAATACATTTAAATATTCAAGCACACTATTGACCGAATGTTTCAGATTTTGAATAATTATATTTCAAATGAGGCAACTCATTCATCATCTGCCATAAATCGCAACGTACAAAATATTATCTCCCATGCATAAAACATAAAATGGGAAATTGCACAGTAAATGCTTATTCCAGGAATATTCCTTATTCCATATTTTAATATTAGTAAGTTTAAATAAGCACGTATGCCATTAAAAGCTCAGTTAAAACTACCAAAAAAAATTAATAAATCTGGAAACCGTCAAAAATATTAAGAGTGAAATGGAACTTGCAACAAAAATCTGAATGGACATGAAGTGGAGGATCTGGCCAAAGCATAAGAAAATATCAGCCCACTCAGAAACATACACAATAGCATCTTTATTTATTACAATGTCAAACCAAAACATTCATTCATAGGCAAAACACTAGAGATAGATATACATATATATAAAAAAATCAAAGATGTCCCATACTTGTTCCATTACTACTACTAGCTATCCTAGAATCAGCGAATAACAACTATGATACAATAACTAACCATATCCAGATTATCACGTCTCCACAAGCTATTGACTGTTTTACTTTCCAGCCTGTTGTGCTTGGCGACGCAGCAAAACATAGATTTTCTCCTTGATCCAATCCTTGTTGTAGGGCTGGTATGTCTGTGTGTCTGCACGGTATCTGGAGGAACACAGAGCTCATTGAATTAGCCGCCCAACAAAGTACGATAATATAACACGTGCTTCTGTATAGCATTTTAATTTGAGACAATTTTTTGGTTATAACTCACTACGAGGGCTGGCACATGGGGGAAACAGCTAGCAATTACATTAATATGACAATACTTACACCAGGCAGCTGAGGTCTGCCAGATCATCGATGAAATCAAATAGCTGACTGATGTCATATGTGATTGAGGGACTGTTAGGATTCATCCGCTTAAGATGTTCTTCGTACATTTTACATACTCCTTGAGGGAGGCGATACAGAAAGCACTTATGTGATGTACAACATAAGAAAACAGCTCAACAGATATCACTTGAAAGGGTAAAAAGTGTGCAATTATTGCACATGCAAAACCTCACTGCCAAAATGTAAGCAACAGCATGAGAAAAAAAACAGAGATGCAAGATCAGAAATATATTGGACATAAATGCACTGAAAAGCATAGAAACATAAAAAAGCTATCCTATGCTTACCAGGTGTTAAGAATGTAATTACAGGAAACAAATTAAATTAGTTTAGTTAACTCTTAAAACATGAAATACTGATAAATTATCACCTACCTTCCATACATTCATTGACGGACTCATAATCGGCATATGTGCGACCCTCGGGCCTTTTGGTGGGCTGGACCAGCAGGATTGTGTGAGACTGCAGAAAGTCAATACCTGAAGTCATCAACCAACAATAGAGTAATTATCTGGCATAACATGACAGTGAAAGTAAGAAAGGGGCCCTAGATGATCTGAATGTAGGCTCGTCAAAGGACAGACAATCCTATTAGCCATAGTAAGCGGCGAGAGGGTTGGATCAGGCATCACAGGGCACAAGACAGGCGTCCAAGTACGGGATGCCAACGCAAAGGAAACAGGCGAAGAGCGGAAACCGGCTTCAGACCGCAGACCACGGAGACGGGAGGCAACAGTGCGAGCAAACGCGCTACGGGCCGTCCTGCACCCAGGGATATGCTACAGAATCACTGCAGCGAACTTTCAGAATGAAACACAAACTGTTGACGACGATCTGAGAAGATAAATAATAAATGTCTCCGTGGCTCAGTTAAACAAAAAAATTCTTTGTCCGACCACAGCAACGGTTCCCCATATGAAGCAAGGCAAGAAAATGTTAGCATTTCCAACTACATAAAGACAATATACATGAATTTTTACATAACCATAACATAATCAGTATTTATAAATAAATAACAATTAATACTGATATTTACAATACGCAAGCGCACTTAAACTGGTCTAGCAGGACAGTAGGTTAATCGCCTCACTAAGAGAGCTCCTTAGCCAAATGTTAGAAGTAGCTTACAGAACGACGACGTAAATACATTTTGATGTATGTCGAACGACTTTCCAAACGTAGCTCCGCTTAAACCTAACCAGCTTACCATTTTGTGATTACTTTAGACGTGATCTGGAAGTAAGACTTAAACTTCGGAAGACCAATGCGCTGGTAGCACCGAAGCTAAAACCGTGACCTTTCACCACCGGAAGGATATGCGAAGCCGCGCATAGATATATACAAACTAGATCGTACAGCGTTTCTTAAAGAAACAGTCCAGTTGTTGTTTTTTCATGTCACCTATCGTGCATGTAACATTGCTATTATAAATATGTTACGGCCATTATTTTATTATTATTGTTAATGATATTTTAAAGAGAATAAAACAGCATTTCCAGCCTGACTGTGTGGTACTTTTCGTTGGCAGGCAGTTATTACACTGTGTGCCTATAGTAAATGTATACATATATTGGTGAAATGTACAATGACGTGACATTGTAGTGGGTAAACATGAATAAGGTTTCATCGTTCAATAGCCGATGTGACAACTGGCTACGCAGTAGCGCCCTACCGACGATGCTCATTGCTTATTTGCTCATTGCAAAGCGGAAGCGGAAGTATCATAACCGGAAACGATCGTTGAGCTGAGAAACGCTGGAAAACGACCGACACTAAGCTGAGGGAGCAGCTCAGCTACACGTTTCGATTGTTGGGACGTTTTGGAAAAATCATAGTCAACTGTTATAGGTATGGAATCGTTTGTGGCGGAAATTATGTACAATACGACACGTCTTTTAAAATGATCTATATATTGTGCTAATGGTACTGTTAGCTGTTGCTTTTATGTAGTTACAAAAATGGACGTAAAATAGCTAGCTTTTAGTACAATTTAGTACAATTGTATAATGTGTGACTTGCACATTATACATTACAGTCGTTTCTGTCGTAATTCCAAACATTGCGTAACTAAAAGTCATACACAGTTTTATCGCTGATCTATTTTCATCAGCCAAAATCTTTTGATAATTTTGGGGGATATGCAAGCAGCTATGTTGTCGGCTGGAAACTTTAGTGAAATAACTCGGTTTATTCGTCGAGTAATTTGGTTGCCTGCCTTGGGGGGCTGGTGCAGTAATAAAACCGAACAATATTATAATCTGAAAACATTAACTTTCGAAGTGGGAGTTATGCTGCTCCCTGTAAACAAGTGAAGTTCATTCATTCAGGTTAAAATTTGTCATTGTCAAACTTGGATAATACGGTGAAGTACAATAGTACTCAGCTAGGGGGCTCGTGGGAAAACAATAAATTATTATTCTGATGACAGGAGAACAGGCTTGCTTAAATACAATAATATAAAAAACTGCAGGATCTATTTACAGTTCGGTGACTTTGAGTCGGGTGCCTTATAATCCACGAATTTAGCAGTTTTCGAAAGCAGACAGTTTTATGAATCAGTAAGTTGTTTAAAGTCTGGGTAAGTTGATGCCTTTGTACCCTGGAGCAATGTACTGGTCATAAATGCCTTTACGAAGTACTCTGCTTCGTAAATAAATGGCTTAAATTTTGCTAACATCCCAAATGAAATCTGATTGTTTTATTTATTGAAAGAATAAGTAAGATGACGCGTATGGAATTTAGGTTTCACACTTTAATATAGTGTGCCGGTTTACTTTTTGAGTATTGCTATAATTATTTACAGGAAATACAGTAACTGAAATGTTAAAATTCTGTTTTCACAAGAACGCTGGATGGTTTGATTTTCTGTTGCTTCTATCAGGTGCCCAAAGAATTAAAGAAAGTTTTAAGATTATGATTAAGGTTAACTTTATTGGTCCCTGTGAAAATACTAGAAAATTCTATCAATGTTTCCTTTTAAGAAAAGGTCTGTTCTTAGTGGAGGCCAATTCCAGCATTGATCCACTCTTAATTTTATTTTTTATTACCATTAGGGCTTAGACCTTCGGGGCCAGTTGTGTATTTAAGTGCTTCCCAAACAAATGGGTCTGTCAGGGTCTAGCATTCATATATTTTCATTTATTTAAAATAGTGTTGTGTTTACATTACAGTATGTTACCGTGAATCCAAGCTAAGCACCTCTAGACCGCAGGTTCTATCCAGAAGTCTTATACCATATTTATAAGATATATTTTTCTTGCTACAGGAACATCTGTGGATGTTGGATTGTATGTAGGAAGACTATTGTTCTGTGTTCCAATGGCTGATGAATATCACCAGAATAATGTGGTGAGTGTGATATTCTACCCTTCTTCGGGAGTCACTATATTTTTAAACTTCAAGTTTAAAAAATCTTACCAAAGGGTATTACATACATTAATATCCTGTGTTTACTGTGGTATTAAAAGCGAACATCTGTATAAAGTCATTCAGCAGTTCTTTCACTGCTAAGACATATAACTGAAGCCTCCTTTTTAACTTTGTGATTTGATCTTCTCTGTCCTCCATAATTTTAAGGTTTTCAGAGAGAAGAATGTTATTTGCTGAAGTTCATTACTGTGGAAATAACCAACTCGGTTCCCAGCACTTGCATTGCAGTATAATATAACTCCTATTAGACAGTTTAAAGAACAGTTTTAGGGTGATGCAGCTTCAGCCCTGAAACTTATTTGCGATTTACTTCTTCCAGTCAAGTGAAGACACAGAGACGCATCGCCGGCCCACAGAGCCAGGGGGCGCTGCAGGCCGCGAGCAGGGTGACACAGAGCTGAATGGCCAGCCACCCTCAGCACAGGTCATTCAGGCTGAGGAAGAAGACGACGAAGAGCTGACCCTAAAATACGGTGCAAAGCACGTCATCATGCTGTTTGTCCCTGTCACACTCTGCATGGTGGTCGTTGTGGCAACAATCAAGTCTGTCAGCTTCTATACACAGAATGACGGACAGCAGCTGTGAGTACTGGTGCTTATGGGAAATGTGGGGGACTGATACAATAACAAGTGTGGGAAACGTGATATTAAATACAAAGCCAATAGACCACTGTCTCATATAGCAGAATTGAAAGGGTAAAATGCTGTGACAGTGCATGCTAAGATTTAGATGTAAAGTATGGTGTGCATTCTAAATTCGTATAGTGATGTACTGTGTGCTGCTTTTGTAAAATAACACGTGCGATATAAGTAATTGTTTTGCTATTATTTTACAGAATTTACACCCCCTTCAGAGAGGATACGGAGACGGTGGGACAGCGTGCACTGAACTCTATCCTCAACGCTGCCATCATGATCAGTGTCATCGTGGTCATGACCCTCATTTTGGTCTTGCTCTATAAGTACCGCTGCTACAAGGTTGGCTCTGCTGTTATCAGAATACACTCTTTGGGTATTAATGGGAGAAAAGAGGTCGCAGTGTCAGTCACTTCCTGTTTTCATTGGTGAGATGGAGTAAGATGATAAATGGGAGGAGGTTCATGCTTTACTCGTTCCATCAACAGGAATATAACACTGTTTTATTTTGAATGTTTCAATGGAAAGGTGAAGGTAGTGGCGCTACAGTTGGTAGAATCAGCAAGCTACCATGCATGTACAAGCATTTTTGTTCTGGTTTGTTGCTGCATGCAAAGAAAATGCAGTGCATATAGAGTAACAGCGCATTTAGTAAGGGCATGGAATTTGCAGTGTGGTTGGCAGTGAGACGTCTCTGTACGGATAAAAATAAATACGGGGGCTTAAATAAATAATGGGCCTGTTCCAGTAAAGTACGTGTGAGTGTAGATTTGTAGTACAGTTCAGATTTAATTTCATTATTGCTCTTTTGTAAAATTGTGAATGTGGTGGTGAAGTAATGGAGGGTGTGTTGATCGAAAGGCCTTGTTGAGAAGTGACACTGTTTGCAGAAGGATGTTGTACTGGTTCTCAGGGATTGCTAGCATTTCCCAGGAATTAGTTTGTGGAACAAATGCACTGGGTGGGAGCATTAACTGATGATTCTTGTCTGCTTGACTTACGCTTGTATGGGTGTTCAGTGAAGGGACATTGCAAGCAATAATCTTAGCAGAACAGAAAGTCGTGATGCAGTTTGCTTTTGCAAAAGGCAGGTTTGTCCTTCAAATCAGCAGTAGAAACATTTTAGTCTACAGTTCTTGTTAATGTAAATAATACTCTGCTTACAAAAATGCAGTGAAAACCTGTGGCTTTGTTTTCCTACTAGTAAATGCTAGAGCAGTGTTTCCCAACCCAGTCCTTGGGGACCCACAAATAGTCCATATTCTTTCTCCCTCTCAGCTTTCAGCTAGTCAAGAACACTGGGTACCTGGTTTAGGTGCCTAATGAACTAAGAGGGATCAAAAATGTGGACTTTCTGAGGGTCCCTGAGGACTGGGTTGGGAAACACTGTGCTAGAGAGTATTAGAGGCATATGACCATATTGTCTGGGGGGAAATCAGTCTTTTACTGTACATGCCTACACAGGTGGTGTTCTGGGTGGGTCATGTTTGCCTCAGGAGTTGTTCCAAGAATGCTGGCTTGGGGCGGGAGGATAAATTAAATGTGTGTGTCTGGGAATGTTCACTGCAGTACAGTGTTTCCATTACTGTGTGAAGCATGAATGAGGTTAAAAGAAGCTGGATATTGGATACAATTGTTACAGATCGGAAGTTTCATGAATAGTGGCCCGCAAAGCATTATTACATCGCCCTGAAATGAATCACGACGCTAGTTAACCAGTCCTGATAGTTGCTGGTATAGGGCAGGCCTGAAATTCTTTATGGGTTGTCATATTTTATCATGCTAGCCATCAGGCAGAATCTTTGCTGGTATTTCAGAGTTTACCTTTCAAATACCAGTTAGAGTGGAATAAGTAAGATCAGTTCTAATGGAGTCTGCTTGTAATTCAGCTGCTGTTTAGTGTTAAGTACTGTGTTTCTGCATTGGCTAGGAACCTATTTACGGTGAACTGCTTTATAAAGGTAGAATTCTCTGTGTATGTCATTCAAGGACAAAAACTCTTTTATTGAGTGTGGAAACTTGAGCATATTTGTATTCTTATTATGTACGGTTTCTATGCGGTATCATTTATTTCTGATCTTTTCAGCTCCTATTCTCACATGCCGTTGATGCTGTTGCCTGTCTAGGTGATCCATGGCTGGCTATTCATCTCCTCATTGCTGCTGCTATTTTTCTTTTCCTTCATCTATCTGGGGTGAGTCCTTCTGTTTCTCCGCACTTCATCTGCATTTCATTTGAAAAAAATGTACCATAGAGTGGGAAATGCTGCCATTTTGAAGTCTGGCTGGTAGAGCTCAGAACACGCTGTCATGTAAAACCTTAAGTGTTTTTTTTAATACGTAAATGTTGTTGTTTTTTTTAAGACTACAAATTCCAGTTATATAAATAGATATTTTATATGTGACGGTAATCTTGCTACAATGCTGTTTATAAAAAAATAAACATTATATTGGCTGGAAAAGTGACAAAAAAAGCTTGCGTACATTGCACACGAGGACGATGGTTTTTAGTCGGGCTGAGGTGTTGTGCTTTTCGCGAGAATGTGGTAAATTTAGTCACTGAGACATGAGCTCTGGAATCACTGAGGTGACGCGTATGTCATGCTGTTCGTGTTTCACAGGGAGGTTTTTAAGACCTACAACGTGGCCATGGACTACTTAACGCTGGCTGTCATCATCTGGAACTTCGGAGTGGTGGGCATGATCTGTATCCACTGGAAAGGCCCGCTCCGCCTTCAGCAGGCCTACCTTATTATGATCAGCGCCCTCATGGCGCTCGTCTTCATTAAATACCTGCCGGAGTGGACTGCCTGGCTCATCCTCGCCGTCATTTCAGTATACGGTGAGGGAGGGGCCGTTTCATGGGCTCCCCTGCTAAGAGCACTGTTGACAGCTTCATTTATTTTTAATCACTGTGTATATCAAGGACATGGGAATTGATTGTGACAAAATTCTCACGTTTTTAGTTCTTAGCCCTGGTAAGCCAGGACTCCCCACAGCTGATCTTGATGAGCTGGTAGTAATGCAGATTTTTCAGATTTTATGCAACATCAATACGGGGTAGAAACAGAGTGCTTGGGGTGTCATTATTTTGTCCCCCATTGCTGTTGCATTCTGGGTAACTGTTTGTAATCCGTATGAAATGAATGACATGTTATTTGTTGTCTGTTACCTGGGCATTACCAACTCAGATTATTATTTATAGCCTGATAAGTTAAACCATGGTCTCGAAAGAGGCTGTGTTTTCTTTTGCATCTCTCCCTCTCTGTTTGTTCCGTGCTGTCGGATACCTGTCCTTTGTCTTGATAATGTCTCCTCTGCGCAGACTTGCTGGCTGTGCTCTGTCCCAAGGGGCCGTTGCGTATTCTGGTGGAAACCGCACAGGAACGGGACGAGCCTATCTTCCCTGCTCTGATCTATTCCTGTAAGACATGGCTCACGCACATACTGCTCCACCGTGTGATATTTCAGCTTTGCTCATCGGCTCATTGTTACCAGTAACACTCCATCGCGATCCCACAGGACTCCGCGTCATGTTACCACATAGTGGTTTGAGGTAAACGGAAGTGGTTGCATGTGAAACTCTTGACACTTATGCTTTGCCTGTACTATTTGTTCAGCTACAATGGTATGGCTGGTGGGTATGGCAGACAGCAGGGAGAGCCGAAAAAACAAGACGTCCCAACCTGAGAACCCAGGTACCTGGCAGAGCTTCAACTCGCATTGATTACTCTAATGAAAAACAGGAAAATGTCATTTATTACAAAACGCTCCGCAGTAGTACTACATTTTAATGATATCGCAGCGGTCACTTTTATTTACGAGTTTTTGCTAAGATTGTCTGGTGAGCTTGCTGTCTCTGTCCAAAGCTGTCCCAGACCAGCAGGCAGAAGATGATGGGGGCTTCACCACTGCCTGGGTGGGGCAGCAGCAGCACCAGTTGGGCAACTTGCAGTCCACCGAGGAGACGAGGAGGGAGGTCCAGGGGATGCCCTCTGCCCGGCCACCTGCCGACCCGTCTGATGATGAGGAGCGTGAGTGCTCGCTGATCTTCATGAAGTCATGAAAAGACCACGCCAGAAGTGATTCTACCTCTGGAGACGGTCTCTTCCCTCTGGTTCAGTTGTACACACCCTGCCGTGTTGGAGCTGCTCTGACATTATGGTCATTTCGACTTAATGACTTGGCCTTTAAGTCACTCAAATCTGTATCCCTGCCCATTTCTCCTGTATTCAATGTGTCGACTTCGAGAACCGAATGTTCTGTGATGTATGTGCAGGGGGTGTGAAGCTTGGCTTGGGAGACTTCATCTTCTATAGCATGTTGGTGGGGAAGGCTTCTGCTGCAGCCAGCGGAGACTGGAATACCACGCTTGCCTGCTTCGTGGCCATCCTCATCGTGAGTACTGCCCAGTATCTTTGTCTTCTTGCTGAGTAACCCTGTACATACCCCGCAGATGCAGTGCTGCTTCCTCTTCCGGAGGTTACTCTTCCTGTTACAGCTTTCTAGTTGTCCATACCTTCACCTACCACGATACATACAGTACCAATCAAAAGCCTGGACACACGCACTGAGGATCATTGGTTTTTCAGCAAGATAATGAGCCTAAGTGCGCTTCAGGGTTGTGTAAATATTGTATTATCTTCAGAACCAGGAAAGAGATGGAGTGCTGTGACAGATGACCTACCCCCC
>JAODJX010000027.1:12162836-12178543 GCA_026776945.1 Isichthys henryi
CCCCCCACACACACCCCCACCCAACCTGAACCCTGTAGAGCTGGTTCGGGATGAGTTTGATCAAAGAGTAATAGTAAGGTAGCTAGCGTGTGCCCAGAACTTGTAGAAAGTCCTTCAGGAATGTTGGAGAAGCATTCCAGGTGGCTACATCTGCAAACTGTCTGAAAGAGTGCCAAGAGTCTGCAACGCTGTCATTGCAGCTAAGGAGGGCTATTTGGACATCTTTGGATATTGGGATAGGAGAAAATTTTGGTCATTGCAATATTTGATATGTATTATTTTAAATAGCAGCTAAAATAGAGACAAAAGCAGGTGTGTCCAGATTTGATTGGTACTATAAACGTTAATTTTTGTTTTATATTTTAATAATCAAGCTTTGGTTGTTCGAAGGACAGTGCATCAATGTGTATTAATATCCTCAATATTTCCAGGTTCTTTACCCACATATAAACATTTTTTGTTCTCCAGGGCCTGTGTCTGACCCTGCTTCTCTTAGCCATCTTTAAGAAAGCCCTTCCCGCCCTGCCAATCTCTATCACATTCGGCCTGGTCTTCTACTTTGCTACGGACAACCTCGTGCGCCCCTTCATGGACCAGTTGGCCGTGCACCAGTTCTACATCTAGCAGGGCAGCGTTTCTGTTCCGTTCAAGATTCTTCAAGCAGCACCACTACTGAGGACTCCTGTACAAAAGCCCAGAAGTGTCCTCCTCTGAGGCTACATGAGGTCGATCCTTGGACCCCTTCCTGGACTTGACTGGACTACAGATACTGTTTTTCTTATTGGGGACCTCTTAGTCACTTCAACACCTCTTCCATTTTCTTCTAATGCAATGGTTTGTGAGCTTTTTTTATTTTAAGGATAATTCATACTTTGGTAGATTTGTAAAAATCCAGGCCTTGGCCTTAAATGGTGCTGACAAGAGATGTCAATTTGCCTGTGGACTTTCCTGATATTCCTGATTTAACAGTATAATTGCAAACAAGGGATGTAAGAAACAGCGCTAATAATATGAAATGCTTTCATTCCCTAAACGACATGCCACTTACTGTCTTACTTGAACCCAAATCATTTTTCTAGTTCTGCAAGCTATATATGTGCTCATTAAGCCGGCTTGTATCTATACAGCTTGGACACGTCGGTGAATGCATTAACGGGCGAGCATCTCAGAAATGGTCAGTTGTATTGACCTGTGTTTCTCTGTAGGTTCTAAATTCCCCATTGAGTTGTGTTAATATATTCTCTTCTCTGTTTTGGATTTATTCATTGCCTCACAACTGTGTCTAATTTATTATTTTTTTTTTGCTACCAGTGCTCAAAAATAGATACAGCTATATCTTTCTCCTTTTAGCATTTCCTGGAATGCAAGGAACCAGTGACATCCTTAAAAATTTAATTTGGTGGACAGAGAATGCATGTCCCTTGCAAGAATATCTAGGATTCCTTCTGATTGTAGCGTTCATGGGTCCTCAACAAGAGGGGAAGTGGTTTAATGCATTATTATTAATTTTTAATTACTTGCCTGTATGCTAGTGGTCCTGCAGGACACTGGTTCACTTAAAAAGCTCACTCGACTGAGGTTTTGTGCATTTTTTAAAAAAAAATATATCAACAACTTTTGTAAGTTGTCAAACGATTCATAAATAAAGGCGATGCATGAGTGGGATCTTCTCTCTGCGCCATTTAAATAATTTTACTTTGTGTTTGTTTCTTATCTTGGCCTCCGTGGAGGAATGATTCGGCTTTTCCTTAGATTTGCGTGCAGTTTCTTTATTTCATGGAAATTTTGTGACGTGTCATCTGCCAGCTGTGATGTCTAACTTCACTGTTACTCTGAAGTACACGTAAAGAAGGATACTATCAGGGGAACTTTTCTTCTCTAACAGATGATGTTTGGTAAGTGGTAAGGATACCAAAGAATATTATGTTAATGTTTAAAACTGGATAAACAACAATGAAATAGTTGTGTGAGATCTGGTGGAGCGATTCTCTAACTCGTGATAACAGCAACCCCCAGCTGGGAAGGCCAACAAACTCCAACAGGGCCCATCAAACCAGAACTGGAGGAGAGGATCTCGCCAACCTGACTCACCTCACCTACATACCTATCCGCTAATATCTGATCATGTAAATCGGAAATGGTTGTCAAAAAGTTGACCTCAGGGAGTCCCCCCCCCCGCCCCCACCCCACTACTCCAAAGTAAAGGGTTTTTATTTCACTCATCTGGATGCATTCAAGCATTTTCTGTTTGCATCATATCCTATTGCTGTGTGGGTTTATGTATGTGTATGTAAAGTATTCTGAGGCACCTATATTGGGATGGATGTGCCGTAAAATGATTTGAGTTTGACCATAAAAATCCTGGATGTACTTTTACACAATAACAAACAGAGGGGACATTATGGAAATCCCCTGCTTTACACTGCCAACTGGCTGACTGGCACTCTGCCTAGAATTCTAGATGCATTAGTGTGGCCACTGGGACATTTCGGCCTTACTGTCCAAGAACGCCTGATCGCATGAGTGACTTAGAACCAGGTGTGTCGCCCTTCAGCATTTCTTGCTCCAGCTAGGTCCTACTTTATTTTTTATGGGGCCAGATCTCCTTTGTAACCCCCCAAATTGGAAGGTTCCTGCTATGACGCGGGGGACTGTGGTACCTGTGGGGTTTTGGATGTAATCACACTAACGCTATAGTCTCACCCCCGCTGCTGGATTACTTTTCAGGGAATATAAACACAGGAAGACCACTTCTGGGGGGTCGTCATGTGTATGAGAAAGGGGATCAGAACTCAGTTTGGTCATTAAGCAGATTCTTAAGAAAAAATTGTTCTAATTTTTATGCACGAGCATCAGAATTAGCCTGTATCCAGTGATTTAAAAATTACTGGCAAATAACCCTGATCAGAATAAGTAGTTAAACGATGGATGGATGGATGGATGGATGGATATAGTAAGTGATAGAGGGTGGCACGGTGGATTCACCCCTCCAGCTGGCTCCCTCATCCAAAAAAATGACGGAAGTTTTTAAGAAAGATTAGGGTTTCCGCAATGTGGAAGGGTAGACTGTATATCAACTGGTCTCTATCTCCTTCTGTCTCTCTCTCTCTTTTCTCTGTTTCTCTTTCTGCCTCTCTCTCTCTCTCTCTGGCATTTCCTTTCAGTGATTTTCACCCCCCTAATCCTCTCTCAGGTGGGCGGCAGCTTTTCAGACGGTGAAGCTTCTCTTCATGGCTGCGGTTCCTTGCTGACGAGACCTAACAGGGGTTTGTGTGACCTGAATGCGGTGTGCGGCATGGCGGTGCCAGTCAGTGTGGAGGCCCTGGTCTCGCTGATCCTAGCCCCGGTGCCGCTGTGCTGCCTGCGGTGGATCACGGACACTGAGAGGCACAGTGGGACAGTGCTGCTCCTCCTGATCACTGTCATTGTCGGCCTCTGTGAATTCAGCTTCACCCAGTGTGCCCTCTGGGGGGCACTGTCGCAAAGTGCTTTGCATGAATGGTGTAACTTTTTTGTTTCTAAATAATGAAAATTTTAATGTGCATTTTTGCATATAATATAAAAACAAAGATATAATAAAAACATCGAGTGAAAACGGTTAAAACAAAATAGTTTAAGGGATTGTTTCAGTTTTTAGCTCCTTATTGATGTTTTAATAGTTCATGTGATCATCTGCCATCCCCCGTCAAGTAAATTTTATCGTCCCCACCACCCCACTTAAAATATTTTTGCAACTTGGCCGCTAATTAGACTACCAGCCGAAATAGTGTTTGTAGCCATAGAAACATGGATTAATAACAGACTGGTTTTGCCAAGCTGCCTTTATTGATTACATTGATATACGCAGCAAAGATACCAATAAAAGTCGTTCATATCGTATAAATTTAGTCATGTTTTATTGTGGGGTACAATGGCTCAGGGATGCCACTCCATCCCATCTCAGGAGTATAACATTCAAATCCTGTTCTTGCTATTTGTTATTATTTTGCATGCTGTGTGGATATTCTGGTGTCTGCATGTTGTCACAGAATCAAAGTCGTTTATAGTGGTACTGGTCTCCATTGAGGCTACACCTTGTTTTCTTGATTTCTATGAAGAGGATATGTAGGCGCAGCTGTAGCTGGAAGAGCGTTAGGTATGGAGGGCAAGAACCGACATGCCTGCTATTTGCAGATGATCCAATCAGGACCTCCAGCACTGACTTGACTGTCAAGGTGCCGAGAGTGAAGCAGGTGGATGAGAAGATGCACATCGAAATCAGCGGTAGTAAGATGGAACTTGAGATTGACAGAGGAATTGATTCAGCCAGTAGGGGCCGTGGCATGGAAGTCTTACATAGATGCCATCTGGACCAGCTTTTCCGGATATGTGCCACTGGGTCGGGTAGCAGGGCAGACTCAGGACAAGCTGAAGGGATTATATCTCCCAGGTGACTGGGAAAAATCTAGGAATCCTCCAGAACAAGCTAGGATCTCTGTCCATGGAGAATGGCGTCTAACCTGTTCAGCATTTGCCAGAAAAAGTGTGAAAATGATAAGAAAATAAGGATCAGCTGAATCTAGAATCATATATCTACATTTATATGCTGTTGATTAGCCCACCCATGTGATCTCTTGCTGGGCCAGTAGAATTAGTGGAACGGCCTAGTAATTCCACTAATCTTTTCTTAATAACAGCATAATTTTAAATACATATATACACAGATCGCCTACTGAGAAATATAATGACTTGCTGGGCTGACTGGAATAGTCTAATAGATATTTAGTCACATCATGCATGATATCATGCTTGATATTACAGCTCACAGGGGACACAGGAATCGTTGCAGCTGCAGTCAGCCTTAAATGAGACAGGAATGTTTTAATAAACATGCACTCAAAAGTAGCACCATTAACAACACGCTGCACTGGAAGGAAATGAGTAGCAGCTGCTTTCCTGTTCATATCAGCGTTGCTTCTCATACAGATCCTGGGTTTTCAGATAATTTGTGTTCCCACAAGAGTTTTTTTTATCAGGCTTAACTGCGATCAGAAGCTCCTTTAATACATGGATCCTTAAACCAGACTGAATTTTACACTGTTCTTTCAGAAATTATTTTCCTTGCCTGCTTATTACCAAATAAATGCTCACAGATTGCATTCTTTGTATTTATAGGGTAAGCGATATAGAAGATGAATGAGTAAATGAGTAAATGAATTTTTAAATAATAAGTACCAAAAACTGGTAGACTTATGACTTAATATTAAACAAGTAAAAGGCCGGGTAATTTAACTATTGACTGTTTTACGCTGCTTCGCCATCCGTTGTGTGCGTGGAACTAGTTCCTATAATCTCTGTGCTTGCATGTCAAAAGCCTGTAATTGATTTTTGACCTTCAGCTTATCTTCTTTTTACCGTTTTACCATTTGTTTTCCTTTTTCCTGAGTTACATCCTGTTGTGTTTGACCTCGTTTCTTTTATTATTTTGACAAATCGTTGTTAGCAAATCGCTTCAAGGCTATGTTTCCATTATGTCATTGTAAACTTTAATTTTCAGATGTTAATGTTATATGTGAGCAAACATTTGTCTGGATTTTGTTTGTGAATCTGGTTCGTATGAAAACCGTAAGCTTCTAATTAAACTGGATATAACTTTCATGTTACTATAGCAGGTGAGGGTCATTACTTAAACTCAGAGTATGCGAAGTCGAATAACGGCGCACTATACGGTCCTTTTCTGTCATCAGCACAATACAGAATATGTAATTGCCTGGGGCTGTAGGGCTCAGCCGAGTGACGCAGCCTTTAACTTGCAGAACAACTTAAGCGTCTCTTTCAGCTGGTTTCCTGCTGGGGAAATAAGGGGGAAAGTTTCCAGCGCGTGATATTAACCAACCTGGACACATTACGAGAAAATTGCGAATATTTCCAGTAGAAGGAGTTAAAAGTAACTTGACACCTCAAGTGTCTGCAAAATATCAGAGAACTACCAAAGCTAATGCATGGGTTGTTTGAGCAGCCGCGCTGACGACGCCAGGTGCTCCGACTAGGCTGCGGGAAAAGCGCTCTGCGTTCCGGTAAGATCCCCTTTAATAACTCGCCTGCAATGGAGCTGCGCAATATCACTATCGAAACTGTAACATGATGCAACAAGTTTCAATACTGTCATCGTACATCGAACAAAATATTTCACAATATCGTTTTATTTTCAATCCTTCTTTCGAAAACATATATAGTTATTTGTATTATGTTTACGTGTTAATATCGCATTGTAAGGTAAATGCTAATTGGTTTAAATTCCAGTTTATTAAATGTTGAGTAATTTGTTACAGGTAGATTACACCGGTAACTGCAAGGAGATGTTTAAACGGATTCCAGGTAGATATCAGCTTTCCAGGTTCAACTTTGGATAAAAGATTTAACAGTGCGAGGCAACATTACAAAAACAAGAGTTCGTTTGGCAGGAAACTACTTTGCCGGTCAAATCACCAGCCGCTTACACACACGAACACGTGAGACACACAGGCTATACAAATAAGTACAAAATAACGCTGACAATGCAAGTGCCTATACAGCTACTGATTTTGCTCTCCAAATGATAATGATGATGGTGATGATATCATTATTTATTATTATTATTATTAATTAATTATTATTATTATTGTTGCTGCTGTTCTTGTTATTAAGTTGTTCAACACTTTATGACAAAGCAGATCCCAAGGTTTGCTGAAATGTAATAATAATAATAATAATAATAATAATATTGTTATTAATAATGATAATAAAATTAGTCAATTTCTATGCATAAGCATTAGAAACAACTGGAAATGATAAACGAATTAGTGGGTATAATTATCTAACTGAAGGTATAATAAAGGGTTTCAGTGACGTGTTCCTGTGTTTCAAATAGGAAGATATAGTTTGCTGGTTTATACAACATTATGATGCAGCAAGTTTAGACTGGCCTTGGAAAGAAAGAGAGTGATTTTTACGGTATATTCTCAGGTATGATGTGGACAGGAAGGTCTAAACTATATGGAAACAAGCCCATTCAGCTTCTGGTATGTGTCTGCGCATTGAAGCATATCACTGAGATCCATTTAATTTTATTCCTGGTAAATAGGCCCAGACAATGGACTCGCAGAGCTCCTGCCCAGAAATAACTCACACCAATAATGAGCTTAAGGAGTGCACAAGCCCGGACAGTTAGATTCCTACATTATGGAAGCTTGCCGAACAGTTCTGTCAGGACTCATGCTGACTTTCCATTCATACTCATAAGCAACCTATGTTTCTGTTTGAGGGAGCTAGCAGTTTGGGGATTTTTTACACCTCGGGTTGAGGGATTAACTTTTCCAGATGTTCGTCCCTGTTGCCGGCCTCCTGTTGCATCAATATATATATATATATTAAAAAAACAATTAACATAAATGCTGTGAAATTCATCCATAGCAACTTTTTGTTGCCAGAAAACACCTCATGGAAGGACATATTTGTAGGGACTCATATTTCCTATTCTGCTATGATCATGTCATGTCTCTCATTATGTCCTGCTATGATGTCACTGAATGCAGATGAGTCGGTTAGAATAGAATTGTCTGTAAGATATGAGAAACGAGGTTTGTTCTGTTTTGTGCTGTATTTTATCTGCCATATGTACACACTCACACCTTCATGTCTAACTCCAGCCTCCTAGCAAACATGAAGATTCTACTGGCTCTGGCTGTCCTTCAACTGCTGCCTCTTCCATCACTTCTAGTGAGTAGAATGTATTTGTCAATACAGTAGAATATAAGGCACTTGTGTTTTTTTTTTTTGGTCCGGTGCTGTAGATTAATAAGCATTTGGTGATATGTCTAAGGCTAGTAAAAGCTGGTGATTGATTTGTGATGTTGTTCCAGGTTTATTTGATATATATGTGCACTGGGTACTATAAGAACTACATTGTCATTTAAAAATGTTTGTTGCATTACACAGGCAGTCACCGGGTTAAAAAAGAGAACTCGTTCTTACGAACGGACTGCCGTAAAGCCTACTATATAAAAAATTCTGGTTAAATTTAATGGTTCGTAAAAATGAAAGCGTGCAGTATTTTCTGACGATTGTGAAAACATTGCCCAGCTTCCGCAGTTTGAGCGCTCAAGGTACAGTACAGTACAGTACTGTACCATATGTAGTTACGTTCATCATTAATGTATAATTATCATCATTATTAGGTACTGTATTATTATTTTCCATCCTTACTTACAAATTGGACTTAAAGACGGATTTAAGGAAAGGATCTCGTTCGTAACCTGGGGACTGCCTGTACTCAACAGTATAAAGAGAGAAAATTAGAATTTTATGTTGATGTCAGATATTGCTGGCACAGTAAACGGGAAGTAATACGAAATTAGCCATGAAAATACACATAACCCTGTCTTATTTTCCAGCGAAAAGGCTTTTAGGACTAATAAAGTATGTAAAATGTAAAGTGTGTAAAACGTAGGGAGGTATTATGATTATTTAGTATTTAGTGGCGCATATGCAGAGTTGGCTGATATGGCTATTTAACAGGCACCCGGTGCTGATCACTGGGAGGACTGGGGGCAGTGGGGAGAGTGCAGCCGCAGCTGCGGCGGCGGGGTCGCCAAGAAGACACGGCGATGCGTCACCCTCAGGTAGGCGCATGCGCGTACGCGCTGCTCAGACCAGCGGCCGTCTCCGCCTTCACGCGTAATTGTAGGTTCTTTAATCGCTCGTTCCTAAAAAACATCATATGTGCAGCTAGATAGAAGTGAATCGTTTATCGTTGGCTGCTTCTGAATGTGTCTTAAAATTCACTGCTCGGTGTGGCGCCAAAGTAACAGGAAAATTTAGGGTTCTGATAATATTTGCCCTGACAAAAATTCGCCTTCACCTGGAACTACTGGTATTATGTATAGTGCATCTATATAAAGGCATGTGTTATTTAGTCGCACACTAAGTGGGTAGTCTTGTAAATTGGTGCTTATTTTTGCCTCTGAGTTAATATGCATTCAAGGCATCCACGCATGGACTTGACTTTTTGTTTTGAGCAGCGGATGGGGGGGGGGTTGAAGTCTCCTCCCATTTAAGGGGGTCCACGGGGTTGTATTGGCTGGTTTTGATTACAAACCCCCCACCCCACCCATAATTTATGTCCATGATTCAAGGATCATAATTTTTTACTACTTTATACATTTATAATATATTTTTTTATTTGATTCTTTTTCGGCACTAACTAGACAAGTCTATAAAAGTCTAGATTAAAACATTATGCTTGATGTTTAATATGAAAAATTACTATTAAGTAATTAGACAGTAGTAACAGTAGTAGTAATAGTGGATGTAACACTGGCAGCAGTAGTGCAGTAGTAGTGATTTGACCTCCTTTCTTTATGGCGCATATCAGTCTTTGAATGAGCTGTTGGTTCATATATTGGTTAATGAAGTGTAAACTGCCCAAATGCTAGTTTTTCTTACCAAACATTTCACTTTCAGGTTTAAATGCCGATTGCTTTTCACCCGTATGTTGCCAAAATCCTGCTGAAACAAAACGTGCAGCAAACTGTTGCTAGGAGTGGCCTCGTTAAACGTCTCCGCAGGCTTTTCCACTCGCGGAAGGGTGTTGCCCTCTCCAGGTGGAGCCAGAAGGTGGGGTTCCTATCAGAATGTGTGACTGTGCTGTCAGGACAAGAAAAATCGATACAGTGCAAATGAAGAACTTTAGGCTTGGCCATTCCAACATTGTCATTAGGATGTGCTTTGTTTCTAGTACTACAGTCTTTTTCTATTATCCAATTCAAAATGTAACGCTAAGGTACAGAAATGTATGTATTATTTTACAGGCAGCAGATTAAAATAACAAATAGCAAATTTAATGAAGTGGGATTAGAAAAAACTTCTTAGAGACACCAGATAGACTCGCCAAAAGCTGTGTAATCTGGATGCTGTGCCACGGACAGAATGATCAAAGAATACAAGATAACTGGAAGTTCTCATTTGCCATGCCTGCTGTTTTATGATGGAGGAGGCAGGAAAACCATCGCACGAAAGTATTCATTTGTGCATAAGTGAGTGTTTGATTTGATGTCAGTGTGGGTATTAATAACAGTTCGTAATGTTTAGCCTGACAGGCTGTGATTCTTAACTCATATGGCTTCATGGCCGTAAATCAGTGAGCTGGAATCCAGTCTGCATGTTCTCTCTTGCACTAATGTATACTTCATACCTCCAGAGCAGAGATGTATCATCTATCTGGACTTCGCAGAGATCACTGTCCCCTGATGTCCACCATCACCATGGGGGTGATTGTCGGGGCTTTTGTCTAAAGACTTTTTCCATATAGACGTATTAGTGTGTTGACTGTATCTGCATGATTTATTTCTTAGCGTTCTGTAGTAGATGGTTGCTCTCCCCCATTCAGTAAGCTACCTGCCAGACTATTTAGCGTCTGTATGGTAGCTTGCCTTGGGCCCCTTGCGGCCCGGGAATCAGCCGAAGTTACGTGCTTTCTTAAATGAACTTCTTAGCCATATTTTTAGTGGAAGTATGTTTAGGTGGGATATTATGTACAAATCAGAAATATATATTTATCTTGATTTGGGGAAAATGCTGTCAGCCTACATAATTTGCTTGAATCTAAATGAAAAAAGAGATGAACAGCATGAGATGTTGTGATGTTGTAATACTGCTGGTAGTTTCAAAAACTTAATTCCCCCATAATTAGGTTTTTGCTGACTAAATTCAGAGAAAAAACAAGCTTCTTAAGATCAATGTTTAATCTTCTTTTGATTTACTTTCAGCTTTTAAAACATAACTGATTTTAAAATGATGCACATGACATTGTGTCATTTTTATGGATGCCAACACTTTTTATATTGGCTACCTTCACTGGAGAGAAAAAAAAACTTTGCTGGCAATAAAATAGCAGAAAATGGATAAATTGCCAGTTTCAAGTACATGTCGGGGCACCTCAGTGTATAATTTTAACCTTAAATAGTGTGTAACCTCAAACAGTGTGGAATAGGGAGGGACAAGATTGTTCATTTCCAATTGAAATACTGATTGTATTTAAGATGACGATTCAATTCACCCTATACGTAACATGCATTAGCTAAAGTTCATATGTTGCTGAGGGGGTCAAATTCTCGTTAGTCTTTGCATATTTGTATTGCTGGGCATTTGCTGAAGTAACTTGTTTGAGTAACAGCAAAACAGTACCTCTAGTTGCATACTATAATCATGCAGTATAGCTGAATCGCCTTTTCTGTGATATACAGCACATTTTGTATTTTTCTTTTAAAAAGAATTAACCCATCCAGTTGTGATTTTCTTTGCTGGCTGTTTTATAATGCCCAGGCAAGGCAGCCTCGGAATCAAACAGTTCTTTGGAATGTACTTTGCACATCCTCTCTTCAATCGCTGCATTTCCAGTTGAGCTGGGTAGTCAGTTGTATTTTAATTTTGGCTCCCAGCGATTTTCAAATCAAAATAATTGAGATGAAACGATTACAGTGCCGCATTTCGTTTCACAATGACCCTCCTGTTTTGCCTTGTGTTATGAATCCAGTGCGCTGCATTTCAGCCCTTAGCTGCATTATATGTAAAGTTCAAGGAAATCCACTGTTAAAAAGACAAGTGTTTTTAAGAAAGTTCAGTAAATGCATGATATTTCCGCAGTCAGTGAGTAATCGTATTAAATAATCGTGGTCTCAGTTTCCCCAGAATAATTGCGATTATGATTTTTTTGCAATAATCGAGATCTGGGAAGAAAGTGTACAAGTGTAAAGTTCGTGTGTTGATCTTTTTTCAGGTTGATTTTTATGGTTCTTTTGGACGTGGAATTATTTAAAAAACAGGGATAATCTTACAAAGTACAAAGTACATGGTCAACACCATACATTTAGTCTTCATTCTCTCATTGAGTTAGTGAATTAGTAGTTTCCCTTTAAGAGGTACTATTGGATCAGGTATTCTGCTGAATGAAAAGGCTTGGAATGGCTCCTTGTTTGGAATGGCTCTCAGTGTGCCAAACCCATTCTATGGCAGAAGTTGTCCCCCTGGGCCATAAAGAATGTATGTCTGTAGCTCCGAAGAGTGAATGCATTCTTAGTCTGTTATTCATGTTCATGTACACTGCCTGAGAAGAGAAAAAAAAAAATCATTTGAATTTATATCAGCAAAATCTGAAGAGCCAATGACTGGATCATTATTACAGCTCAGCAACGTTATGCAGCAATAAAGTGAAGTCAGCTGAGTACCTGAGTCTACTGGCCAGGTTACACCTCCATCCATCAGCAATGGATTTTTCTCTTCCCCGTTGGCATGGGCATATTCCAGGATGCCAAGATTCGTTGGGTTCGAATTGTCAGAGAGTGGTTCAGGGAGCGTGAGGAATCATTTTCACGCATGATTTGGTCACCACAGGGTTGTGACCTTAACCTCATTGAAGGTCTTTGGGATGTGCTGAAGGAGGCTTTATGGAGTGGTTCAATACAGGATCTCGGTGAGAAATGAATGCAAATGTGGATGAAAATACAGGGTGAGATGTTGCATAAGCCTGTGGAAACAATGCCGTGACAAATGTGCGCCATAATCAGAGCTAAAGGCGGCCCAATGTAAAATTCTAATGAGGATTTCTTTTTGGCCAGGCCGTGTATATTGCCGTTGGTTTTCCAATTTAGCTTTTTCTGTTCCAGCCTGAAGTGCTTCTGAATATGATGTCATTGTCTCATAGTAAAGAAAGACAATCCTAATGTTTCTGTTTTTAAAAAAGTCACCTTGTCTTACAGGTCAGACGGGGGATTCAGTTGTGTTGGACCTTCCACATCCTATCGTTCTTGCAGCATACAGGTATTGCACAAATCTACTTTTGCCATACCATACCATACCGTGCCATACCATACCGTGCCGTACCGTGCTGTGCCATACCATACCATACCATACCATACCATACCATACCATACAGTACCATACCATACCATACCGTACCGTACCATACAGTACCGTACAATACCATACCGTACCGTACCATCAGCTTTATAGGGAGTTTTTCAGTTTTATTGAGCTTTATGCTTCTTGAAGAACCGATTTAACATATAAGGTTTGTCAGTAGTGTAGTTAACAGGGGCAGGGGGGGCAGTGTTCCCCTGACAACATAGCATGCCCCCCGTGGCCTGCAGCTTTGTGCGCTGGAAACAGGCGAAACACAAACATAAGCACATTTTCTTGATGGACTCTTAACGTGGGTGCGCCAGGGGGGGTCGAGTCGCTTCAGGTGGTGAAAAGCGAAGTTAGCGACAGAAAAAAATAATCAAGCTTGTGAAAGCAAGACAGTTCAAACAGGAAATCAAGAATGAGTTACATATTTGTAAATTCCGTTAAATTTAACTGCAAAGCACTGCATAAATCACGGTTTTCAAAATTGTCTTTTGCTTCTTAATGCTGGCAGTCCAGTGTAAGTAATTCTTGGAGGACATTAACGTCAAATGCGTCTCACCCCCTATCAGAACAACTGGCTCCAGCCTGGCCCCCCCGTTCAGATGTTGTACAACAACCACTGATGATAGACAAGACTTGATATTCTCAACTCACTTTCCTAATCTTTTTTCAGCTTGCTGCCCCAGAGGGAGGCAAACACACCTTTGTAATTTTTATATCCTCTTTCCTTTAATTATGTGTCCATCAGACAGATTTAAAACTTTAAGCATCGCGGTCCTTCCGATTCACACATACTCATTCTCAGCTGGGTCTTGCATAGGACTGTCCTGAAGGATCCAGAGACTTCCGGGAGGAACAGTGTGCGCATTTCGACGGAATGGATTTCCAGGGAAAGCACTATAAATGGCTGCCATACTATGGAGGTAATGACGACCATGTCTAGAAGAAGCTTTTTACTGCAGAACACCTTCCTGAGTCACTGAGCTACGACATACATCAGCGTTTCCCAACCCGGTCCTTGGGGGTCCACACATGATCCACATTTTTGCTCCCTCCTCGCTCCCTAGGGAGCACAAATGTGGACTGTCTGTGGGCCCTCGAGGACTGGATTAGGATACATCATGTTACTATTGGGTTCCTGACAAAGGCCCATAACCCCAGGAACTGATCCTGCACTCTGACCCCAGGCTTCACGCTTATTTTTATCTCATGGATAATAATAAGGAATATGTGAAAAACGATGAATTTATATGTTCCTGCAGACGTACTGTTTTTAATTTTCATTTAATGATCGCATTTATTTAATCTTATTTATTTAATCTTCGCAGTCAACTTACTCCACAAAGAGCAAGTTGAGGGAGGCGTAAAGATAATTTCCCTACGGGGATCAATAAAGTATCAATTATCAATTATTCTGTGTAAAGCACCCTGAATGACTTAACAAACTTGCCTTGCCCAACTGGCGAGTAAAAGTATCAACATGTCCCAAAACAATGTCTATATACAGTTTACGTATTTTGCCTTCCCTATTGATCCAATTTGGAATTTAAGTTAATCCATTCCATGGAGGCTTTCCCCTATATTCTGAACAGGCACGGCCTGCTTTGATATGTGGTCTCTCAGGTATGTTCTGTTATGATCTGCAGTGAAGCCCCTGGCTGCTGGGCTTAGTGTCAGGGTGTAGAATGGGTGAGAGACCTTGCTGCATTTGACTATGAGCTAATTCGCCTTCCCCTTTCCACTAGTGACAGCTGCGGCTTGGCGAGCATTAAAACGTGTTTTGACGCGTGAGCTCCTAGCGTGTCCCCAAACGCAGTACGTCACTTTTAATGATGGCATTACTGTTGAAGTGTTAACTTCTTGCCACTACACCAACAGGCTTATGGAATTTAATCCATCCTCACTGGAATCTTCATTTTAGCCTCATGTAGTGCAAAAGTATGCGGCAAAAGCAGGATAAATATTTGTTCAATAGTGAGACTCGCTGTGCTTTCCCTTAAGGGGAGAATCCATGTGAACTTAACTGCATTCCCAGAGGGGAGAACTTCTACTATCGTCATCGCATGGCAGTGGTGGATGGAACGTCCTGTTACCCTGGACGCAGGGACATCTGCGTGGACGGGGTCTGCAAGGTGAGTATATGGAAGTAGAAGGAAGTCTGCTTAAGTGCATTACAATGTAAGCTATTTGGTATCGCCAGATAAATGAGAGGAGCATTTCACTTTGACTGATGTCAGAATGTATGTTTTCATACCTTTGACCCTTTAACTTTCTGTGTCTGTAGCGGCTAGGCTGTGACAACATGCTAGAATCACCCCTTGAGGAGGATCCTTGTCTCCAGTGTGGGGCGAATGGACAGTCCTGTCAGCTGGTTAAGGGCACATTTTCTATGCATAACCTCCCTACAGGTAAAACATCAGTGGTGCACCCCATCTAACTTCCCTACAGGTAAAACACCAATGGTACACCCCATCTAACCTCCCTACAGGTAAAACACCATTGGTATACCCCATCTAACCTCCCTACAGGTAAAACACCATTGGTACATCCCATCTAACCTCCCTACAGGTAAAACACCATTGGTACACCCCATCTAATCCCCTAGAAGGGCCTTCTCAGACTTTCTGCCTTGGTCTGTTTCACTTTCATTTTTATGAAATAGAAGGTAGCTGGATAAGAAAAATAAATAAACAAATATAACTGTGTAATGGGGGCGGCATGGCGGTGCAGTGGTTAGCACTGTTGCCTCACACCTCTGGGACCCGGGTTCGAGTCTCCGCCTGGGT
>JAODJX010000027.1:12185164-12198467 GCA_026776945.1 Isichthys henryi
ACCCCCTCATCCCCCCACCAACCGGCAGCAATAATGCAGGCCTGCAGGTTTGTTTGACATTGTTTCCTAAATTTGAAAGGGTTAGTGCTCTCATTGTGTCTTTTCAGCAACAAACTCTCCTGTATTTAGCTATATGTTAATGAAGCTATGAATGGAATTTTCCCTCGAGAATGTGAGATTCTTTTCTGTATCGGTATGTACTCTCTGTGTAAAGCACAATATTGACACATGCTGTATCTTTGTGGTAGTGAGTCGTGTCTTTGAGGTGAGATTTGAGGCAGTGAGTCGTGTCTTTGAGGTGAGTTTTGAAGCAGTGAGTCGTGTCTTTGAGGCAGTGAGTTGTGTCTCTGAGACATTGAGTCGTGTTTTTGAGGCAGTGAGTTGTGTCTTTGAGGCAGTGAGTCGTGTCTTTCAGGTGAGCTTTGAGGCAGTGAGTCATATGTTTGAGGTGAGCTTTGAGGCAGTGAGTCATATCCTTGAGGTGAGCTTTGAGGCAGTGAGTCGTGTCTTTCAAGTGAGCTTTGAGACAGCGTTGCTGTGAGTTTATCAACAGTATATGCATTTCCATTGATAAGTTCTGTAAACGTCTGCCTCTTATCTGAGCCCTTTCTGTGTGTCGTCTGTGATAGTCAGTGCTGAAATCTATTTTGTCAGTTATTCCTTTGCACTTAGTCCCATGCTGCTCTTAGTCCATAGGCAGGAGCACAGAGACACGTCATACACAAACACGGTGTCTGACCCCCTGAGCAGGGGCTCACACTGCTCTCAGTCATATTACGGCTGCTGTCCCGATGGCTATACCCACGCCAGAGGGTACAATGGCGAAGGCTGCCCACAGCAGGACTGCAGACAAAGCAGGTAACCTAATATTTATAGACCAGGATCTGTTATAACGCAATATGTAATACAAAGGTTTGTTACAATGCATTATGTAATAATGCAACAAGATGTAACTAATTCTCGTCACATAATGAGACATTATTACATAATGCGTTGTTCCACATCATGTAACAAGACATCGTGTAATAACACCATATTATGACAAAATGTTACAAATTTATAGACTACATTATAATTTTATATTGCAACATTATCATCATTCAATTTGTTACATTTTGTTGAGAATAATGCAGCATTATTACATCATGCATTGTTACAGGGTTCCCTAATTCCGGTCTAGGATGCCCAGAATCCAACACAGTGTTGAAGATTTCCCTGCTGAAACATATTTTAATCTGCAAACTGGTTTCGATCCTGGCCCTCCAGAACCAGAAATGGGGAACCCTGTTGTAGACTATCACCAAAAAGTGTTGTCAGAGAAGTCAGAGGTTCATAAACACGTACTATAACATTTAATTCTACTGAGAACCGTTTTCAAATTTTTTGAGTTAGGTTAAGCTCATTAATGCCTGAACATTCATTCTGTTGAAACTGAGAGGTCAATTCACCTACAAGAGGCAGTGCAAAACAGGCTGTTTATATACAGTGTCTGGCTGTATAGTTTCCTTTATTTCTGATTCTGCCAGGTATGGCTGCTGTGAGGATGAGGTTTCTGCAGCGCAGGGTCCCAACAGAGAAGGATGCATGGAGTACAGCGTGAGCCGCTCTTTGGTGAGGGCTGTCCTGTGCCATCACATTACCCCTCAGTGTGTCCCCCAGACAGATGCTTACCCCCTCTGCCCTCCTCCCCAACACCAGGGTAACCCCCCTGCCCCTGGAGAACTCAGTGAGCAGTGCCGATCTGCCACCTTCGGGTGCTGCTATGACCGGGTGACCTTAGCCAGCGGCCCCAATGGAGACGGCTGCCACAGTTCGCCTTCCGATGGTGAGTAATGGAAACCGAGAAATGCACACTTTAATGCTGTTCGCCCAACATATAACGACATCAATATGCTAAAAGGATTTTTTTTTCTTAGGCAATGGGCTCTTCGTAAATAAATAGTAAACAGCCTTTTGAGTAATCATTGGAGAACTGGAAAACAGGAGTAAACAAATAGCAGTATATAATATATATAGATCGTAACAGGAGGTCATTCCTGACCATGGCAATAACCATCGATAACGGCACACGAACTTTAGCATATTTGTACATTTAGCTTATTTGTACATATATATTATGGTACTTTGTAGTTTGGTGTTTCGTCTATGTTATTTGTCTATGCCTACCTCATGTCTGTGTGTTCATGTCATTTGGCTTCTGCACCACAAAAATTTCCCCTTGGCGAGGACGTAACTTTGGTTTGAACATTGATGGGTGGGGTGGGGGGGGTTGAGGTCTCCAACCATTTAGGGGGAAACATGATTATTAAATAATTGGGAGCTGGTTTTGATTAATCAAGTCTTGAACTTGAACTTATGGGGGGGGGGTTACAACCCCCCATCTCCCCGTAATTTACACTCATGCCCCTTGGGGATACATAAAGCAAGTCTAAGTCTAAATCTGAATCTGAGAAACATATGGTAAGGCTTTGTATTACCTGCACCCTCATAATGTCTCTGTAATGCATTCATAGAACATTCATTGCACCTTCATTATGCATTCATAGAACATTCATAAGGAACATGTAAGTATACCTTAACATCCTAGCATACTTTTACAAACATTATACAATTATATGATTATAATGTTTATTATTATCATATAATGTACATTCTTAATGTATATAAGGTTTACTTCAATTCTAATCAAAACTAAATTACACTTACCTCATATTCCCATCACTAACTAATCTGACATTTAAACAAGACAATGTCATGTTAATTCAGTTGGGATATTGTAGTTTAGTAACGTTACATTGCCAGTTATGAGTTTGACACATGAAATAGCAGTTGCTTGAATGTGATACAATGAAGTCTAAAGGGTATAATAATTAACGTTTAAATTTATCATTTTTGCATTGGTATGTGTTTTTACATGCTACCTTAGTGGTAAGCGCTGTAGTAAGGTAAGAATGGTTTGCTAATAGTGTATGTGAAGTATTTAGAGGAATATTACAGTTTAATTGTTTAGGTTTATCGTATATTTCTATTTTTAATGCAAAATTTCATCTTTCAAGTTTAGTACAGATAATGTAAGCTGTATGGAAAGTGATACGATAATTTGATTGTGAATGGATTTCATTTTTATCAGAAAATCTCCTTATTTATGGAAGAGTGAAGTATGGGTTTACTGTTGAGAATGTGTTTATGAGTCATTGGTGACATTTTTTATGCAGCGCAAAGGCCAACCTGCTCCCTGCCCTACACCCAAGGCCCATGCAGTGACTGGACAGCCCGGTATTACTATGACCTACACACCAGTACCTGTCTCCACTTCTGGTATGGCAGCTGCCACGGCAACGGGAACAACTTTTTGACGAAGGAGGAGTGCGAAAGGGAATGCCACATTCAGGGCCAAGGGCAGCCACGCCTTGTCCAGGTGTCAGGAAGGAGGGATTCGACGCCCAGCCACGTACGGGACATGAGGCGGCTATTCACCATCAGTCGAGGCTCGGCTTCAGGTAGCAGACAGGAAACCAGTGCCGCTACACAAGTTCACCATCATGTCCACCCCCCTGTCCCCAGCAAGGTCCAGCACACCTATCCCACGGCGAGGTAAGACCATGTGGACCTCTCCTTATCCTTGGCCAAAGCCCCAAGCTCTTCGCCCAACTCTTCTATTTCACCATTCCTGGGATGGAGCTGTGCTGTTCTGTTGTCTCAAAAAGAACTTGCCATTAATGTCTGTGTGGCCAGACATACACACACCTGTCCCTAAAAACAAACACACACAAGACACAACATTTACACCATACATGCATTCACTCTCATGTGGAAAGACCCTGACTAAAGAAGTCATACAAGCAAAGGCCCAGGTGGAGAACTCTGTACTTTCGAACTTTTTTTCTTTTTTTTTGTTATTCTTCACTCAGTCATCTGCTTGTAGAGCTGTAAGTGTCTTGTAGTGGCTGTCGATTCATGAACGCTGTGTTTCCTGTCATTGCTGATGTTATTAAATTGAATAGATTAAGAATTGTCTGCCGGTGCATCACTGTCTCTGTTCTCCGTCGTAGAAGAACCATACATCCAAAACTAGGAATAACATTAGTAACCATCTCTGCAAAAGAGAACTTAATACTCCACCATTCTTGCAGCTATATGAATATTTTATCTCCTTAAAATGTATGGTTGCTTCATACGGCAGTGTTTGTGTATGTTAATTTCTTGATTTGAAGCTTCCTTGATTCATTGCTTTCATCCAAACATTAACATAATCTTCTGCTTCATCTGTTTTGTTTGATAATCAGGCTCTGTGCATGTGTAGGGCTCATTGAACATTTGTTTTGTGCTGCCAGGGTATATAGATGCTTAATGGAGAACCAAATAAACGTTCCTCCCAGACTTACTGAAAAAAGAATAAAACTCATTGTAATCTGTCGACATTAACCCTTGTTTTAAGGATATATCAAATCATTGTTTTTTCAGAGCATATCATAGTCATGATCTTGCTTGTGTTTGTATGTTGTATATTGTCTCTAATTCGTGAACAAAAATTAATACTTGCAATAAATCCCAGCGTTTTTTATATATTTAATTAAAATTAACCAAACTGTTCACTCTGATGCCACCAAAAGGCATTGTTATAGTTTTTAAAAGAAGGTATTAAAAATATTATTAGTTTATGTTTGCAGCAACGTTAGTCCTCAATGACTCAATATGATATTAATGTTGCCTATATCCTGTTTGGACAAGAAATTAAAGATTTGTACAGATTTTTTTGTTGATCATGGTTGCTCTTATAAGTCATTATTAATAGTATATAGTGATACAGAAATTTTGTTATATGCTTAATTAAATTTTGAATGACAGCGCAACCTGTCCTCCCAGCTATGTTGTGTCTGTATTTTTCACAGTGATTTGCATGGGATTGGCAGCAACATAACATCTCTGTATGGGATATAAACCAGGGAAGCCGGATTTCTTGCTTAACTGGATAACTTGTTGGATTTAAGGTAGTCTGGGATAAATGTACGTGAATGAAGACGACGCGTGTTTAACTGAGGGAACCTTAAATCCAACAAGTTATCCTGGCTGCTCAAGAGATCCAGGCCCCAGGTGTGATTTTTTATGTCACACAGTATAATTACTAATACTGTAGTATTAGCTATGGTTCACAGCCCTAGGAGTAGCTGAGCAGCATACAGTATGCCCAGAAATTACCACCATTCACTGTAGGGAACATACTAAGGTCACATTTTAGGTGGTACATGAAGCCAGGCTCTTAGTAAGCCTGAGATGCATAGTTTAACAGAGCATAGAAGTATCTGAGTGAGCAGCAACTCCTTTGCCTTTCCATTTCATTCATCACCTCTTCTCATTTACTGCCTTGTCTGTTAAATATCAATTTTCTTTCTAGACTTCCTATAATTGCCCCAGTCCAAATAATCTTTGCTGTCCACCTTAATATCTTCAGGTGGCCAAATTCTGAGTTTCACTCCTGATTCCCCTGACTAATCTTAATCATTGTGTGTTCCCACATTAATTATTGTCTAGCTAACTGCTGAACCCCCAACCTCCTGAAAAAGGACTAAGGCTTTCTATAAACTAGGTTAGGCAGCATAGAACTGTCACACCCTTTATTGTGCGCGATGTGGATACAGAACGGAGAGTCAATATCGCTTTATAACAGAATACATAATAAAGATAAAGCAACTCTATAACATAATACATTAACATAATAGCTTTCATATTTCATCTGGAATTAGTGTCTTTTTTAAGTATCTTTGAAATTTTATTAGGTTTTATTAGCTTACTATTGATATTAAGTTTTATTTTTTGTCGGGACCCAGTATTTCTCAACCCAGTCCTCAGGAACCTCCAGACAGTCCACATTTTTGCTCCCTCCCAGCTGCCAGCACACCTAAACCAAACAGTCAGGAACACTGAGTACCTGGTACCAGGTGCACTGGGAGCTGGGAGGGAGCAAAAATGTGGACTGTCTGGGAGGGAGCAAAAATGTGGACTGTCTGGGGGTCCTTGAGGACTGGGTTGGGAAACTCTGCTTTAGCGTGTCTCTTCATCTTTCACTTCTTCCTCTGCCTCTTCCTCTGCCTTTCCTGCTGTTCCTGCTTCAATTTTGTGTGCCCCCCCCCCCCATTCTATCTAAGCAGCCTCGGTGTGAGCATTGATAAGTCAGACCCCTCCTCGATAGAGGGGCGTGTGGGACAGACTGTGATACTGCCCTGCCAGGTCACACCTCCGCCTTCCTCCACCATTGTTGTAGAGTGGAGAAAAGATGGAAATGCCATCTCAAACTCCAGGTGAGCAGACGACATTGTTCATCATCATCATAATCATTATTGTTATTGTTTAATTTCTTTCCTAACTGAACCCATAATCTGTATATTCACATGCATCTTTTGCTGAAACTCTTTAGGTTAAGTTCATTGCCAATGAATCTAAGAATAAACCTACAGCCGTTTGTTGTTAAGTTCAGTTTAAACAGTCATGCATGGTGGCTGTTTCCCAATTCTGGACTGTGATATTGAATATTCCTGCCTGTGAATGTTAGATTTTGTGACCTTCTGTCTGTATTCACAGGTATCAACAGCAACCGAATGGTTCTCTGTTGGTGGGACCCCTGACCATGCAGGATTCAGGATGGGTGCTTTGTGTCGCCACAAGGGGGCGAGAAAGAGACCACCGCTACATTTACCTTTCTGTGTCAGGTTAGTTTATTACTTGTGTTTTTTATCAGTTTTGTTTTCCGCCCTGTCAGATTTATCCCTTTCACAGGATCTTTATTCCCAGAGAAAGTTCTCTAAAACCTTGAATTTATTTTACTCATAGCCACTGGTCTTGAAAAATATGTAAATCACCCAAACACTCTCTGTGACAGAAGAATCTTCTCCGAATATGCAGAGCAATAGCTACAAAGATGGTGTGGAGAGTCAAGGGTCAGAGGTCATTCAACCATCCATCTTTCAAACAGCCAAACAGAGCTCCCACAGGTACAGAAATAAATGTTTTCCACTATCCTTGGTCGTGGGGCAGTAAAGATTCTGATTCTCACAATTACACACATACCCGCATGTTTATCCGCTTAATGTTTTGTTCCTGTGATGACAGGTTTAATATTGATCAATCAGACCCCTCATTAGTGGAGGGTCGCGTGGGCCAAATAGCCAGGCTCCCCTGTAAACTCCCCCACGCAGCCTCCATACGCTCTGTCACCATTTCGTGGAGCAGAGATGGACAAGCCCTCAACTCATTTAGGTAACTGACTCTGACATTATGTTCTTATGTAATAGTCTGATGTATAATGCAGAGAACACTATCGTTAATGTTAAACTGGATCCTTTGATGTGCCGCAGACACATTCAGCAACCTGATGGATCCTTGACAATTAACCAGCTGACCGCTGATGATTCTGGCATCTATACCTGCACTGTTTCCAACCACAACCATAAAGATGAGCGACAGTTGCAACTGAAAGTGTTGAGTATGCAGTTCCATAGCTATCGTTTATTTTTTAAGACGTTTACATTCGGAATTTCTCGTGATCCTACGAATGTGTTCTGCTCTCGTGCCCATCCATGTATGCATCTCAGGGGATTTGAGGATCACGACAGCGCCCAATAACATCCAGGTCTCCAGGGGTAGCACAGCACGGCTGCCTTGTGTCGTCTCTGGGGACAACGTCAGCATTGGATGGTCAAGGTTAGAGATATGTTATTGCAGCCAAAGAGTGCATAAAAGAATGTCTTGGTGCTCAGAATCAAGGCTGTAGAGAATTTGTTACATACCAGTTATGCTATTTATTTAAGCATTACAGTTTTTTTTACATCCATTTGATATCTTATCAGTTTTGATGTCAAGAATTTATTTTTGCTAGCTATTTCTGACTGGATGGCACTAATTTATGGCGTCGCTCAGTATTTTAATGCGTTACACCTCCTGCAGAAATGGTGTACTAGTACAACCGGACGGCCGTCGTATCCAAGTGTCCTTAGATGGGAGTCTGATTCTGAACAATGTCCAGCCACTGGATGAAGGGTCGTATACCTGCAACGCCTACACTGGCACCTATTCAGTCAGCGCCACGGCCGAGGTGCGGGTTACCAAGGATCTACAGTCAGGTAGCAACAGTACCACTTTCTAACATCCACAAGCTCCACATGCTTATCGTATTACCCATCCTTTTTTCGTTCCTTTTCTCCACCAATCTGCTCCATTTTTGCAGGTCTTACAGTGGAGGAATAGCTATCTCTAAGTTTTATGTGCTATTGCCACTCATTGCCTTTCTTATGCCCATTCTGTAGGATTGACTGCAGCAGGAGAAGGTATCTCTCTGGACTGTACGGACCAGCCAGAGTTAGCAAACTGCGAGCTGATTGTGTACGCCCGTCTGTGTTCAAATCAGTATTACTCCAGTTTCTGTTGCGCTAGCTGTGCTCGGCATGCATAGGGCGGAGAGTTGAGCTGGCAGCCTGTGTGTAGCGAAGGTGAACAGAAGCCATGGCTGTGGGACTCAAGCATAAGGGCCAAAAGCAGGCGCAACACATCTGGTTCACTTGCTTACAGGGTTATTTAAAAAGCGAATCATAAATATCATGTTTAAATTGGAAAAAAACACTGAGATGGATTAATTATCCATACTGTGTAATATTCATATATTTATTCCTGTTGAGTGAGTGTGAGATATTTTTGGATATTTTTACTGTTATGTAATTTTAGTCACATAAATTCTTTCTGTTTTCCCATCAGAATAATGATGATTAGTCCCTGCGTTGCCCTGCTATAATTTCTGAATCAGCTGTTCTCAATATTAACGCTTTTTCGCGATTTCCTGAACTCTGGATATCTTCTTACGAAGACGCGGAAATGCAAACGACAGGTTTTTGTCAAGTGGTTGCTTTTGTTTGATTATCCAGATTTTACCTCAGTTCATCTGTCCATTTTTCCAAACCATTAGTTGAGATGAAGGTCTTAATATAGCTTAATATAACTCTGCACACCATTTGTTTTTCAGGTTCAGCAATAAAGACATTTGCTAATAGCCAATCAGATCTGAGCATGTTTTAATATGAGGTTTCAAATCGGTCCTGACAAACTTCTGTCTATCATTCCAGTTTAATCTGAGATTACTGTACTTAATGTGATTCTTTCACTTGTAAAGTGTATAGTGCACCAGTGCCTTTTCCTGAACCCCAGTTTCAGAAACACTGGCTGTAAAAGGTAATTCTGTAATTAATAATGATGGATTTTTACAAAGCAAAGTTATTATTTAACTTAATTATGAACTTAGTTATGGAGTTGGTTTTAAAGAACTACACTCTTCACAGGCTGCATGTTGTAATCAAACTGGCTTGACTGGTTACGTGACAGATATGCATTTGATCATTTAAGTCAACAGTCTTTTCTGTAATTTGTGAAATGGAATAAATATTTTCATTAAAATATCAAGCATTCATTGTATTTTATGATGCAGACGGAGTGACTTTTCCACCATATTTGTGTGGATGGTATTTTTAAGCATATGTAGATATGTAAATATGCATGTAATATGGGCAATTTAAACATTTACATAAAGCTGTAAAGTTACATGTTGTCAAACAAAGTCATTTGCCTTTATCAGCTGGTCAGAATTGTATTGGTTTGAGTGGCACTGTTTAGTTACAGCCACCAGAGGTCAGTATATGTTTTGCTTCTACTAGTGAAAATGAACTATCCATTCCTTCAAAATGCTATAATGGCCAGTAGGCCTCAGTGGTTTAGCACCACCCTGAATAACATAATAGCTAGACTAAAAATGATAGTATAGCCCAAGGTCTTAATTGGGGATGGACACCTGCAGACCCGCAGTAAACTAGCTATAGTGGTAGCTGACCCACAATGGCATGGCATATGCCTCCCGATGGTGGTGGTAGGTGTGTGTTTGCATCCCCCTAACTCCTGCAAGGGCATAAGCAGACAGGATAGCCCATGCGCCTTGTCTTCTGCAGGGGTCTTCAACTTTTTTTTCAGAGAAACTTGTGGAAAACCACTCCTCCCAACCTTAATGGTAGCCCTGACCCTAACCCCAGCCCTAAAAACCATGTAGGCTATGTTTTTACCATATCTGTGGTAAAAATTGCATTTTGATCAAAATAGAATTCGCCATGGCAGTGTTTCTCTACCCGGTCCTCAGGGACCCACAGGCCGGGGGCTAGCAAGGAGCAAAAATGTGGACTGTCTGACATGGGGGTAAGGAGGGAGCAAAAATGTGGACTGTCTGACATGGGGGTAAGGAGGGAGCAAAAACGTGGACTGTCTAACATGGGGGGTAAGGAGGGAGCAAAAACGTGGACTGTCTGACTTAAACTTAAATCATTAAAATAATTTGTGCCCTCTCAGACACATGAGGGCGATCTCGAAGCATTACTAACCAGTAACTTACAGCAGAGGATCATGGGAATATCATATAAAGTTGGTGTGCATTGGTGTACTCTAGTTTGACAGGGATTAGACAACATTGCCAGATTTAGAACAAACATTCTCCTAGATATATGCCTTTAGATACCCATCAAAAACATGAAATTCCATTGTTTACTGTTCATGTTTTTCTTAGATGGTGAGTGTATAGTGCATTATTTCTTATTTGCGATGTACATCTAAAGCAGATATTTAATTATGGGTGATATTTTTTCAGCAGGTGTGTACCTCGAAATTCTGCAGTTCCCAGCTGAGCTGGTCCTTCATCCTAATTCACCATTTAAAATGATCTGCTCTGTGACTGGTGCCAGTGATCCCTACATGTACTGGCATCGCTGGACTGCCACAAATGGACTGAAACAGATGTTTGGCTCCATTGGTTCTAAATCCGTGGAGCCGTCCAGCGTGGATGGGTATAGTGCTATTCGACCCAATGGCTCCCACATGATCGTGGAGTCTACAGGTGTCACTACTGCTGCCCCCGCTGTGTGGTTTTGTTCTTGGAGTCCACAGTAACACGAATCAGACAGGCTGCTGTACAAGAACTACACCCCCAACAGCAAGGCAACGCTGAGAGCTGAGCCAAAGCAACGTGACTGCGGATAAACTAAATTTATAGCGTTTTATATATCAATGAATCCACCGATAGAATACGGCAGTAGGTAGGGTTGCCACCCGTCACGGTTTCCCCTGGATTGTACTCTTTTTTTGAGCAACTTTCCCGGACAATTAATATTCTTTCCCAAGACACGAATTGTATCGGATTTTTGTGAAAACACACGTCTAATTTAGCATTTCGTAAACGAAACCTCACTTGGTTTCCTTCTACCGCTATCCTTTTTTTCTTCCTGGTTATGGTTCTACATCCAATCCTGTTTCTGCAAATGGTTAAGCGTGGGTAAGACTTACGGCGATTGGCCGTGTCGATACTTTAATTTGATTGGTAGCAGATATACGAACGTCATCTAACGTCACCAAGCAGAATTTCCCAGTTAGCTGGATAACTTAAGCTGAACGTGAAAACTATCCAATATGAGGAGAGGTAAGGGATCGTCTTACTGGACAATCCTTGCGTTTAGCTTAAGTTATCTGGCTAATGAAAAAAAATCTTGCTTAGTGGAATGCGCCCCCCCCCGTTGACCGCCACTTCTGTGTTTGTCCAACCAAAATTTCTTATAAAAATGAAAGAAAGACACAGTTGGAAAATAATGCAAAAACGAAGAAGCACCAGAGTTCTGTATTAGGAAAACGCAAAAATCTACCCATTGCAGGTTTTGGTGAAAGCAAAACTGCAGGTTAGATTAAACATTCACAATAAACAAGATTAAACCTAACAATGCTTAGCATTTAAAGCGTTCATTCAGGGCCAGCAGGGATGAGAAACGTCAGTGTTAGGTTGTCTAAATTCATCAAGTTAAAAAGTTATTTATAGTTTATTATAATACGTCTAATGTTTTTATTGGTAAAGGGTGTGTACCTTTGGACATATCCCAGACAGCAGCTGACTCCGATCCGGATCCGCCTCTAACCCGGCAAATCCGCGTTACAGTCACATCCGTTTTACAGCTGCTATACGGACAAGGCCCGGACACAGGTTTCAGTGGCGGGAACGCAGTAATGTCAGCAGAATCAAAGCAGCTACGGGCCGGATCCGGGGGACGAGCGCGCGAATTTTCATTTTCTGCTCTCTGACAGGATCACCGCAGCGTGGGTTGAGGCGCAGGAGAACAGTTTTATTCCGGTACGTACAAGACATACAGTGCTGTTAAATTGTGTTAGAAGTAAATTAATACCATTTTGATTATGATGGGTCGTTAATTGTTAAGTTAATCTTAAAATGTTTGACTTATCGCTAGTTTGTTAGCCGGTAACTGATCGGTCTGTGTTCGCTATAGCTCTTACTAAAATAAGCGTGGGTCGGTTAATAAAAGGTAACTGAGAGTTATAATACCATGGAACATGTTTCGTATTTCAATTAATTGTCTTCTTCGGGTGAATTTAGTAGATTAATCGAGAAAATGTGCAGAAAATTTTGACATTCAATAGCACACTGTCTCCGTTTTAGGTTCGACCACATATCGAAGGGTAAGTGTTGTTTTTTATTGTATAATTCTAGCTATCTGGAAAAATTAGAAATACCACTGTGTAAAACTGTTTGATAATTATACAATTCAAATTAGAGGAAAAACGTTTAAACGTTAATGAATAAGTCAGAATCTCAGTGCACGGAGGAGTTAATTGCAATAAGTTTATTTGCTTATATACCTTACTGTTGTGGTAAGCTATATGCATTGATTATTATGATAGAAATCTGTGGTGGTGTGAAATTGATTTGAGCACTTAACTTTGTTCACCCGCGCAGAGATTTGCGCACTTGTATTTCAATCTTGTACAACCCTGCACTGAAGTTTGTGCTTAGAAAAAAAATGCACACTTCTGTTTTCAAAGTCACAGATGTAATTCCACATTTGTGCGTGTTTTCAGAAGCCATGTTACGGCTACCAATTGGGATCATATTTGCATAAACTGAATATAGGTGCGTTGGGAATGCTGGGATTTCTGGTACCTTTGTCATCACTTAAAGTTTTGTTAGCCCATAGCTCCCAGATGCCGAACAGCAAGTAAAAAATCATTTGGTGTTTGTTTTGTGTTTTATTGGCTAGATTCGCCTGTGAATCAAACCGATGCTCCACTCATAAATACCTTCACAAATCATACACGGCCAAATGTAGTGTATTGAACGCTGTATTTATACTGAACATTATAAATTAGCCTTTCGAGGCAGAATCGTGAGAGAATTGTGATATCAGTTCTGAGTGAAAAAGCCGTTCACGTTTTTTCTGTAACTATC
>JAODJX010000027.1:12265584-12295365 GCA_026776945.1 Isichthys henryi
TGACCCAGGCAGGGATTCGAACCCGGGTCCCAGAGGTGTGAGGCGACAGTGCTAACCACTGCACCACCATGCCGCCCCATACACTATATATATTTCATCATATATATATATAATTCAAAGATACCCAAGCAAACAGGTATCTTTAAAAGAAAATAAACAAAACATTATTAAAATTGAGACAAACCAAATATGGAGGTGAATTAACACAGCATGAACTTCTTTTTTAAACACTGTATTGTTCAAGAATTTCCAAGCAATAACATTGTATTCCAATTATCTGATATTATCTATTTAATACCAGGCTGACATTTGAAAACAGCTTCATCTTGCGAGTTGTTCTGTCGTAATCTATTTATATTCAGACCCATTTAGTCCATCGCTCAGCCTTACATGTTGGGATAAACGCAACAAAACCTCCTACTGAAATTCAGACTATTTTATTGTACTGAAGCTTGCTTCACTACATAACTTTTTATCAAGTCTGTTTACAAAATATTACCCTGAAACAACCCAGTTACAGCTCCTTGTTTAACACAGTCAGTTCGAACAGAGACTAGCATGTCTTTCATAGCCATATACTACTAAAGATAACTACAATGAAAAGCATATTATAACCATCTCTAAAATATTGTACTTGTATAAATTATAAATCTGTCTCTTCTCATAAACCCCAGCCTAGCCCTTCCGCCTTACTATTATAGCAGATATATCCCCTAACTATAATTTCGGCTGTCAGAAGAGATTAACTTTCCTTTATTTTTAAACTGTGCATTTTTTCTGTCAATTTTTGTCTGGAGGGATGGAAATGCTTCCATAGGAACGTAGTGAACAATGGCCCAAAACCACTCAGTTACTGTAAGAGAATATAGGAATTTCCTTCCAATTTTGTCCGTTACACAATAATAATAATAATAATACCAATATTGACAAAACTGGAAAGTTCACTGTTGCTCCTTAGGGCATTTGTGGTACCTCAGAAGGTGCCTATTTGCAGAGTTTATCTGCCGTCAGAGGCAACATGCCCACTTCTGTTTCCAGAGAGGGTTTGGGCTCAAGTGTTTGCTGCAAGGCTTCCCAGTTCCTGTCAAGGCTCCTTCATTTCCAAATTATTTAGCACTGTTTATTATACAGAGGGCACACTGGCACCAGGCAACTGAGATCCTCAAATGAAAATTGTTTTTTATATACATATACATACAAATAAAAAGGGTTGAATTCTTAGTATTTTTCCCTTTTGATTCGTTTCTGGTGTATTTAGACTCAGCTCACGTTTCACGTTTTTCCTTTGTGTTTTGCACCATAGCAAATGGTGGAATTCCATAAATAAACAGTAAGCATTACAACAGGAACCAAAATTAGAAAATGTGGAAATTAATTAAATTCTTTGTGCTCGTTTTCCTTCTTTACCGTCATTGTTAACGTTCCCAGGTCCACATAATGTGACTCAATGAGTAATTATATTTATTTATGGCTCATAATTCAATAATAAAAACTTTTCAGCTTCGTCCAAGGAAACCTGCTGAGCTCACACACACCATTGGTGGAAGATTCCAGCAAAGATTCCTTTCTGATCTCAGCAGGGCAGACATTTGCCATCCTGCATGCTGCCTATTTTTTTCTCCATACAAAGGATATCCATGATAGTGCGGGTTCGCGTGCCAGCCCCCTGCAAGACTATCTTCACTGAAAAGAGAATCTGCCTGCCTTATTCTTTTCCTTAATCTTTAAACGTCCTTTATACTTTTTTCAAAGACGGATACAGCCTTGGACGCAGGCTGAGTGCAATGGAAAGGAATACTGTATTTGCTTATTCGTAAGTAGTTTAATTCAGCCCATTAGATTTTGATAACGGTAGACTAAATAATGTATTCCTGCAGCTATTTGTCCTGGAGTCACACGGGTCCAATTTCATCCTTTTCAGGACTGGCAAAGATAGGTTTAGAATACAGCATCTTGATTCCCAGCCAAATGTACCCTTTAGGACAACAGTTGGAACCCAGTGAAGTGACGACATCTAATCCCCCAAATACCCCCCCCCCCGACCCCCATCCTCTGAGGACACCAGATGCTAATTAAAAGCAGACAAGCAGTGGGATTACCACAGAAATTTACTTCCAAAGAGCTGTCACTGTGAATCTCTGTCCTCCACACAGGCCTCTCAGACTGCTTACAATTTCCCCAAGAGAAAATGTTCAATAGGTGTTTTGTACAGACATTCAATCTTATATTTTACATTTTCTTTGCTATAAATAGTAAAGATGGCATTTCTGATTTCTTCTATAAAAACATGGTGCAAAAATCAGCAGGTTTTTGCAGGTAACACATGAGAATACTGACACTTGTGCTACTGAGAGAAACCGAAATTGGTTTTGTATGACTATCAATTTTTTTTTACATCAAAAAGGAAGAACAGCAGGCTAACATTATGGCAGGATCTCAATTAAAGGTTCTATACTCATCCATCCAACCATCTTCCAGAACCACCGACCCAACTGCGGGATGGAGGTATGCCTGAATCCTCTCTTAAGAAGCAGAGAGCCCAAGGTGGGGAATATTCTGGACTAGGGTAACCACTTGCCCAGATTTTGTCCAGACAGTCCGGTTTTCCAGCCCTCTGTCCAGACTACTGGTGGGTGTCCTGCTTTCTGCCCCCTTGTCCTCTTTTTTCCCCTCCTTTTCCCTTGAGATAATGACATTAAAAATGATGGCAAGTGCTGCCATTCTCAGCTACCGGACGCATACTTTACACCGTTATGGGCTATTAAAGCAAACAGAGAATTCCAATTTCACCTTCTCAGGACTACAAAGATAGGTTTAGAATACAACATCTTGAATTTAGAACTTATTTAGAATTTAACACTGCTGCATTTGAAAAAAACCTTTTCATTTGTCGTACTTTAGCATATCAAACTTAATCCCTTCTGAGCGTTGGATTGCATCAGTGGATTAAGTGAATAAATGAACGTAGTTTTACATTAGCTTTGTTTACTAAAGTTGTTGTGTTTTCTTTCTTTAGCTAGGAAGGATTTTAGTTTAGCTAAAGTGTACAGTATGCAAGCTTCTTTATTTTTCTTGATTTATGTGGAAAAACCTAAAACTGCCTGCCGCCCGCTAGTCACACTGCTATTTATGACCCTTTACTCAAACATAGTTTACTCAAACTAGCAAAGATTGACAGAACTGCTCACCCATTCCCCAAAGGTGCCATGGACTTTTCAATATAATTATCAGGGCACAGAGAAAACTAAATAAATTATTCTGCACAAAAGAGAGTGAAAAAGGACAAATGAAATGTGATCTGATGCTGTACATTTTCAGTTCACCTCACATGGTTTCTAATAAATCTTCAGCTTGAGGTGAGTGGACTGTATGACCACTGGATCAGACACTACAGCTAAGTACAAAAAAATGAATGGTTTGAAATTAGCAAAGATAATTTTAATGCTGCGGTTTTCTGGTACCTCAAGAGGGTCTTATTTTTTATTGTTATAAGAAGAGCTTTGTATTCGTGAAAGAAAAAGTTTTAGTTTACAGTTGGTCAGACTAATTTCACGCGTTCATAACTTGTTCTTAACTGATGTTGAATGATACATCATACTGTAAATCAACTATTGTTGGAGTTGAGCGCCATGTGCTCACAAAGAATGAGGCCGTAACTCAGTAACTAGTACATGTTCATCTGAGAGAATTAAAGTGTATCAGTGTACGATGACATCAATAAGTCAATAGATGAAAAAAGTGGGACTTTTTTACCAGTACTTGTAGAGCAATGCTTTTGGAGACCTAGAATGAAATTCAGCTAATTTTGCTAATATTGTTTGACAAAGGCTACTCCTTTGGATGACTTTAATTGCTTAGAGAAGAACCTTTCATTTCAGCTTAATGCTTCTCTTACCTGATCTCTTGAAACTGGAGCTGTTCTGTTTATTTTCTTTGTAGTCTAGCTGTTTGATCCATAAAGTTGGGGCGGTGATCTCTACACATGGGGGACAAGAATCTTTTATAGTCATCACATACATTCTGGGAAAACTTGAATGGGTAAAGAAGCTTGTTGTGACTGTGATGTCACAGACAGGAAGACATACACTGTATTTACAAGTGCAAATTCTTACATTTAACTAGCTTTCATTGCCATGATCATTTTAGTAGCTTGTTTCGTTACATAGGAAACAGATACTTCATGTTTTTCCTTCTCTGTGCAAGTCAGGAAATCAGTCAGGATAGTGAATCCAAGTAAGTGAATTCACAGTTAAAAAGCAACACGTTGTCGTCCTGTAATTATAGTAAGATTTCAACATTAGGCTATGCGCATGAAAAAAAAAATGTCCTAGTAAATCGTGGGAATGTCTGATCTTTTATTCTGTGACATACTCCAGGTTTTTCCTTAAAATCAATTAACTTTCTTACCGTCGCCGTCAGATACGACGTGTGTCTCCAGAGTGGGTGTTGGCTTGGACCCATCATCTGGGTTGAGGGTGAGAAAGAAACGGAAAGAGACTACCATTATTGAGGTTAATACAATCTACTCTCCAGAACTGTTGAATGGTTGGGGTTTGCACATGGCCCGGCCAGGAGCATAGAGAAAAACAGACTGAGAAAAGAGCAAGACGTGTTTAGATAGAGAAAAGGTGAAGAGAGAGACTGGTGTAAAAGAAACCCTAATTCCATAGCCTCTATAATCCTCCCCTACTTCCCCCTACCCACAAACATAGATAAACACCCACATTCCCCCTCTTCCACCCATATAATATATGACCCGTATAAATATCGGTGCCTGAGTTATAACACCTGCTCCAAAAATCAGTACATACTGGTTGAGCGTAAAACAATATGGTGTCTCCCATAAAAAAAACCACTTAAAATAAATATGAACATCCTGACCTGAAATAATTCACATTATGGTTCCAAATTACTAACCTTACAATTCATCATAATGCATTTAATGATGTTGTGTTTGGAATCCCTGTAACCAAAACCCCCGATGATACCCTTTGTAATTGTTCAATCAAAATAGAATTTTTGTATGATCATTGTATACAGTAAGTTTCACTGAAAAGCAAACATCTACCCTTCCTTTTTTCTGTATTTCTATGTATTATATATTTAAAGCGGCTTTTCCCGGCCTGGTCTGTGGGGCCCACAGACAGTCCACATTTTTGCTCCCTCCCTGCTCCTGATAAAATGTAGAGCATGTGGGTCCCCAAAGTCCCAACTGGGAAACAGTGATGCAGAGGGTTACAGTACTTAGCAGGAGAATATGACCTACTTACCTATGCGTGGAATACTACAACCTGTCCTGCATTGCTTCTGCCAGAGACCAGTGCCAAGCACATACACCCCATGGAAAGGCCTGGTAAGGGATGGGGTTGGCCAAACTATCCGGAAAAGCCAGTTGATTGGTAATACAAATCAACTAACCAGAGGTGAAAATTTCAGGTTCAAGAAGTACAAATCCAGACCAAGATTTCATTTCAGCCTGCCGGTTGAGTGTAAAGTCACAGTCACAGACTCCTCAACTGGTTGGTTGAAACAAAATTCTGGTTTGGATTTGTATATTCTGGACCAGAACTTTCCACCTCTGCAACTAACATACAATTAGATGACAGTAATTTTGTGGTCACAATACATCTTTACATTTATTTATTTAGTACATACATTTGTTCAAAGTTACGCAAAAGCTAAGTATATAATACATTATCATAAAAATAATTTGAAAGTTCCAAAATGGCTTTAAATGACTGAATTAAACATGTAATAAATTATATAATTACAAGTATAAAACTATCAGCAAACTTATGTGGCTGACCCTGTGTCATGCATATAACATTGCTGATTCGATCTTCACTACAACGTTGTCCAAAGGACGTCCAACCCAGCTGGCAGCCCGCCTACATAGGTGCCTTTCTGAGACAGAGAAAACTAGAAATTTTACTGTTCAGAGGGGAAAAAATCCTTCATCCAGATCAGACCTACAGCTACAGGGACACAGATCCTGTTTGTCAAATGACTGCCAGCCAGTGACATCACCTGTGGAATGATTGGCTGGGTTTTCGATACTGAGGCTCCTGTCTTCAATCACACAAGTGAAAAATGTACCTGCGTTCTGCAGACTCATTAGGGTACAAGTCATTGTCCGAAGAAGCAAGAAGATTTATGATCGAGTTACACAGGTTCTGGTCGACCTAACTGTGTAGATATTAATTAAGTAATGCACAAAAAAATTACATTTGACCTATTTTCAGATGCCTGTCGAATGGGGCTTTCCAAGTTTTTTTGAGTATTCCATTAAGTTCTGAATGTATAATAATAAAGAGTAACAACAGTTATAATAATACAGAATGGTGACATTTTATCTGGGTTTTTATTAAGGATGACAAGATAACAGGACACTCCTTGATCGGAATTGTTAATTATATGGAAACATCTTATCAGTGCCACGAAGTTGGATTTGCTTTGTACTGGAACAATTTGCCCTGTGCCGGGTGCTGTGTGTATGAAGTCATGAAGTTCATCCATGTTCCACTTACCCAGTAAAGGACTTTACAACATTACACAAACTATGCTTAGAAATGTTACATTATGTCAGTCTAAAAAGGCACCGGTTGCAAACCAAGGAAAAGTGTTGCCTCATAAATGACACTCAGGCTATTGAAATATGCACTATTTAGAAAATCAGATTACATTTAAAATAATAACTCGGCAGCCTGCATATACCTGTATATTAATTTACACAGCAGGGATCAACAGAGTAGTAAGTCCTTCTGTTGTTTTGTGCCAGATGGGATTAATTTCCTTCACAGTCCACAATGACAAGTTCTGGTGGCCATTCATGGGTTTTCCCTTCTCGGACCACTCTCAGCATGTACTCACCACGGCTGTCCGTGAGCGCCCCTCAAGCCTTACCATGTCGGACATGCTGTGACCCGGTCGTCTGGCCATAATGATTTGGCCTTTATCAAAGTCACTCACATCTGTATCCCTGCCCATTTCTCTTGCATTCAACATGTCGACATACCGAATGTTAGCTTACTGTCTAACATATCTCAGTCATTGACACGCACTGCTTTTATGAGATAGTCGACATTATTTGCTTCACGTGAGAATGGTCATAATGTTTTTTGCTCATCAGTGTGTGTGTGTGTGTGTGTGTCATCATATGATTATATATAATTACAGACACTATGTATGCTGGTTATTCCTCCACATGGACAAAATATTGTTTGTGAGTATTCTTGCTAATAATAAAATATAATTTGTCCCCTAACACAAATTCAGCGTGGCACAGTTAGGAAGTCACCGCAATCATAGCTAACTCTGTTAGCATAAGATGAGATAACAGTTCAGTTAAATAAGAGCACAGCCAGAATGGCAGTCAGCATGTGCAATAATGCTGGCAGAGTGGTTACCATACTTCAGAATGTAGGATTTACAGTAATGCTCTTGTTAGGCACATAGGTACGTTATGATTTAATTTTTTTTATTTTCACAACTCATTTTTAAAACCAGAGGGTGTTGCATTCTTTCCATAGTCATTTGCTGAAAAAAAACCTGGAAGAACGATCACCACAGACACTGACAGGGTTAGCAAAATGTCATCATTGTCAATTCCATTCCACAGAACATAGTGCCAAAGCAGATGTAATAGTAAATATTCCGTCTGTCTTATAGCATTTCTATTATAGCAATGCTAACAAGATATATGTTTAAAATACAACATAACATATATTGTATACACTAGTGACCAAAATTGTGGAAAAGCTTCCAATTTTTAGAGATTGCAAAACTTTATTCGACTGTTGCCCCAGTTACTTATTTAATCGTTCAATGTATGATATTTGTAACATACTTTGATTGTTTATAAAAATTACCGCCAATATTCATGTAGTAATTTTTGTAATACGTAATAATGTAAAAGTGTAATACCAATGAAATTGTATTTCCACGATTTTGGCCACTCATGTATAACACATACATTAATTACTACACATCATTAAAATATTAAGACGGAAACAGTAAAAATACCACAATGGCACTAAAATGTAATGTTATACCTGCGCTTCTCACATCATAAATATGCTTTTCTTATGGGTAAGAGATAAGAAATTTGTTAAATCTAATGTTTCAAATGTGATAATGAGATAAATTTTTCAAACAAAGTGCAAAGAAGAAGAAAGTGAGACTGAAATCGAAAAAGTGGGAAACTCTGCTTTGCAGGAAGAAGTGTGAGCCTGTACTAAACCATGCAAGAAACATTTATGCAACAACTATTCCAAACTCACCTTTTCTCCCAGAACTAGGTGGCCCTGGAGTCTTGTCCGTCGCTGAACCTTTAAAAATAAAAAGTACAGCACCTTGAATTTGTTAAGAATGCTAGTGCAGAATCGTGACAAACAAACAGCAGCCGTAGGTTAGAGACAACTTGTTTTGTGTATTTCTGAATAGACAAAAGACAAATTTATCTTGCAGGAACAATGGCATAATTGTAACAAAAGTGGTTGTACTCAAGACCTCAAAATTCCTCAGTGTAGTCTGGAAATGGCCTGAGACTTACCCATACAGTAAAACATGGAATATCTACCAGGTACCAAAACAGATCCCGACAGTTTAAACAAAAATTATAACTTAATAAGTTAATTACAACTTTATTACAATATTGGGTGACACTTTACTTAATGCACCCATGTATAATGCATTATAGACACCTTCATAATTTTAATGCATTCATGAAATATTATAAACATGGCTATAACTATTTATAAAAAGGCATAACGCATTATAACCATGTTTATGATGCACTAACTTTTACTACAAAAACCTGATATGCAGACTGAGATCAAACATCACCACAAATATGTTCTGATTGTTTTAAAAATTCAGCAATAAAATTTTTTATCGTCCCAAACCTTAATAACGAAAACTTACTCATACTGATTTTTCAATATAACCATCAATCTCATTCATAGGGCCCTAGCATGTACAGTATTTACTTAATGCTGTACTGATTCCAACACACCTGTATTTTTTACGCATTTAATAATGCAAACATTTGTTATTCACCAAGATCTCTGTATAAACTTGCATGCATGGATTCCCTAAGCTTCAAAAATGATACATACATAAATTGGGAAGGCAGGAAAAATCTGAAGGCAATCATGAAATTTACTACCTGACAATCCACTTGTCCCAGCATGAGTGCCCATAAATTCAGGGAAGTTTCCTGCAAATGTTTGCATGGTGAATAATTCTTGTCATTCAAACAGGGCCAATTGACCGAGCGAGCAAAGGAGGATCTTGGAATGACCGATCTTTCTATCTAGGGCCAGTTAAAGGATGCCTCTCTATGCTCAGTTCTCAGTTCAATACTTGTGGTATAAAACTCCTCCATTACTCACAACACTCCACTTACTGTATACATAGCTCTATGCAGCAATTACAGCCATATATATTTTTTAGGTTATAAATGAAATAGTGCAGACCACCCAGAAACACTAGCTTTTGCAAGGAACCAAAATGAAAATATCGGATCTTATGCAGGACAGAATTGGAACAGGTAGTAAATATGTCGAGTGGTTATTATAGTAAACAAATACATTTTTTTGGTTTGGTTAAAATGTCTAAATATGCATTTAATCATTCTGAACGGTGGCCAAATATAAATCTTGCATGTTTTGGATGATTATTGTATGATTATAATTAGGTATTGCCAGAATGTCTACAGTTGTCGGTAGAATCCGGGTCAGGGAAAATTCCGAAGCATTAGTTTAATTTTGAACAGGAACCACTTGGATAACTTCCTGATTAAAACACCCCCAAAAATGGCCATTTTTAAATGAATGTCGGATCAAATAATGATGTCAGCATGCTCAACTTGGCACCACAGGGTGCGTAATCAGTACGGATTTAAAAATGAGCAAAAATAGGCACATTGTCATGAAGCATTCCTGGCCACTGTGAATGGCATTATGGAGCCAGTGCAGTACAATGCAGCATGCAAACGGAAAGACAGACAGCTCAGAAGGTCAAAGTGATAGAGATACAGGTAGGATTCAGTCCTGAAATAACCTACTTGTTATTAACCGGGAAACAATTGCATGTACAGCGCACAGGTGTAGTCAGTACACATACATGTAACTAAAGTACATATATAGCAGTGATTGTTCTATAAGCAGTACCTGAACATACTGGGGTCCTGTTATGTACCGATGAACCACTCACTGGTTTGCCATCCGGGGTGACGCACCAGCAGTACCCTGTCAAAGTGTGACACTGCACCTGGAGTAAAAGCAAAAGGGAGACAGGGGTGCTGAAGTTGCAGCAGTGTGTTTTGGCACCGTGACTGGAGGGTGTTTTCCAGATGGAACGCTCGCCCTCATTCTGAAATGTGATATATTGCTCTCTGTCAAATGCATCACAGGTATGTCAGGAATAAATGAGCTGTTTTCAGACACCCAAAACAGAATCTCATCTTACAGAAACTGCCAGAGTAGCCGTGCCAGAAAACATTGTACTTTTAGAAAAATTAAATAGTTTTTAACCACACTGCTTAATCTGTAAACGTTTCACTCGGTGCATCTAGTGTATCTAATACTTTATTAAGAATGTAACATTTAATACATTTCACCATGTACACATTGCTCTCCATGATGCATATGTAGGACAGAACAAGCTTGGCAGAAAAGGGCAGCCACTTGCCCATGGACCTGGGGGATAAGGATCATACTCAAGAGCCAACAGATGTAACTATTTGGCTCGAACTAGCAACCTTCTGATGAAAGGCACATAGCTTTAGCTCGATGAGCCACAAGCTACTGCTCTAAATGAGAGCATACTTGGTTTAAAATATTCATAATCGCCTAATGATATATTTATCTATTGGTTGGTTTACTAATTAAAGTAGACCTTTTAACCTTAAACAATGATGAAATGGACATTTGGTGACATGAAGTGAAAAGGACAAAGGCCAAAGAACACATAAAACCAAATGGTTCTACCTTTTGAAGAAACTAAAAACATCAAATAGCACCCAACAGAACCAGTATGTTTCTCCCTCCCTCACAGTCCCATAGCCTCCCTGCGTGTCAGACCAGTGCAAATAATCGGTTACTCAGAGAAATATTTTCACAGAACTGGAAATTAAAGGCCATGAAAAAGGAAAACCTTCACAATCGCACAATCGAGGCCAGTTCTCTTGCACTGGTATAATAGCATAGAGTAATCAAAACAGTACAGGCTTAAGTCATACTTGTCATCCATCGATCTCATCCAATCACATACCCAGAACAGTGTCACGCTTTGCATTTGATCCCTTATCAATGCTCTATAAACCCAGGATCCTGCCCTGCAATTGTACATTTGAAGCTGCCAACCTTCTCTAGTTCACTTATGGCACTACAGTGTGAATGTGCCTAAAATTCAAATGTTACGCAAGGGCATCTTGTGTTAGTCATTTCTTTTCCAATACACAATTAAAAGCAAGCTCAAAAAGCCCACAAGATTACTGTGAAGCCTCACTACTGACACCATTCATTAGGGCACAAAAGCGTTCTGGACAAAGATACAGGCTTGACTTAAAGCCAAAGATACGTATAATTATAGCCTTATCTAATGGCTTTACTTTGTTACAAGAAAACTACATAACTTGGGGCATGGTGAGAACCTAGCAGTGATCTTTAATGAACACACAGATGAAACATAAAAGGAGATAAAATCAATTAAATGTCCTTCAAGGGACACATTTACCAGAATATATGATCACCTACTGTGATTTAATAATTAAACATTATTATACTGCAGTACCACAAAACTGAGCATTAACGAAAAATCACTGTACTACTGTCTTCCTGTTCACATGGACTAAAATTGTACTACAGTTCCTTTTAGCGTTTATTGTAATCAGAATCAGATTTATTGGCAAAGTATGTTCACACACATGGGGAATTTGTCTCCAGTTGTCAGTAGCTCTCACACATACACAGTTAAGACAAGATAACGGTCACATATAATGTTTAGCTTATACACAACGCAGATGTGTCTTTGATAAAAGTATAAAGTGCAGAAGTGCAAGTCAGTGCAAGGAATGTTTTAGTGAATACAATCACAATCAGTCCTAATACAACGCAACTAATGCATTCCTGAAAAAACTCACGCTCACTAAAATCGTATACAAAAATATACATATCAAATAGGGAAAACGGGGTTAGAGGAATACAAATCAGTAATAAGATGCAGAATAATAAAATCAGTGATGCCAGTGGCCAATAATGTAATTATATGTATTTTTTAATAAGAAATAATAATAATATATAATATATAATAAATTATCTCATAAACATCTCCTATGGGTCTTATGAGTCTCATGAATATTGCCTAGTAATAGTGCCGAACTAGCGATGGTCAAAACCTGAACTATATCTACTTCATGAACCATTTGCTGTATTTTTTGACCCCACTAGATGGTGCTCTTGGTTTGCATCGGTGCATGCTCTTATTCTAAACAGAGAGCCCCATCTAGTGGGATCAGAAAATACAGCAAATGGTTCATGAATCATCGTTTTGGCCATCATTAGTTGGGACTAGTATCCCACAACTACTACGCAGTGGAGCATGCATACAGCATAAATACATAGATGCAGAGGGGCACTGAAGGCAACAGGGCAACAGACAGTCTAGGAAAAGCAAATGTAAGTGAAATAAAAACACATAGCTGTGTTTTTATATGATAATTTGTCAAATATTTTGATTTTTAGCATCTAAGACTTTGACCTGCGCAATGCGTGGATGTACCTACAAATCAGTTGAAATCTTTTAGATTTGAAAACGGGTTAGACCGATTCACTGAAAAGAAACGGTTCTAAGGAACGATTTGTTCCTGAATTGGATTATCGTTAACCTGGATAGCTGTTTTGCATGCAAGTGGTATTTTCTGATAACACCATATAGCGTTGATGTTTACCTAGTGCTTTTCTCTCCGATAGAAAATCGCGCGAATGCAAATGCCATTCCATGTTGTATTGGACTTATGATGTATCAATCGCATTAGAACGGATTTGCAGTGTGACATCACACACTGTGGCAGGACTGACTGTACGTACAAAGTAATAAAATATAGTACAATAAATACAGTAATGATTACTACAAAGTTATATATAATAAATGCATAAAAGCATTTCTTGCTGTGTTTAATGACTAGTTAGCCACAGTACCAGCCAATGTTAGTACTACTGACAGGAAATTTGTATTAAAATATTACAACACTTGATATTCAAAGTACAGTAATACTTATAAACTCACCGCAAAACTTTCCACAACTGCAACATTCTTTTAGCAAATGAAATCAAAAGAAGAACACCTACCACCTATCCATCAGATCCCCCCACCCCCCACCCTCAAATCTATGTCATGATCCCTGGCTATACCTACAAGGCCCATCCTAAAAGTAAAGCAATACATTCCCATATCAATCCTTTTCAACTTGTACTCAGCAAGTACAGAAAATTCCCGCAGTCCAAATTCCTCTTTCTTTCAAAAATTCCTGAAAAATTGTTGCCTCTAAATCACACATACGTTTAAATAACCATGTGCTAAAAAAATATTCTGGCTTCTATCCTGCTCAAGGCACAGAAACAGATTTAAAAATACAACCATCTCCACATTGCATCTGTTCCCATTGTTCTTCACTGACTATCAGTTCAGCATAAACTTAAAAATTGTCCTGCATAATCATAATGCATTGAAGGGTTAGGGCCATACTCACCTAACTCAGCTGCTTAATGTATTTGATTTATGCATTTATATCAGATGTCAGTATGAGGACCATCTGCTTCTGTGCTTATGTGCTTCCACACATGTAATTCCTTCTATCAACGTGACAAACATAACCTACGTGCAAACTAAAAGGCCTAAAACTTCAAGTCACAAAGGGTTTTAAAAATGAATGTAAAATTTATTTCTTAACTGAATTTGATTTTGAATCAATGGCAAATCAGCATGTTAATGTTACAGTTATATACTTCAATTACATGCTTGTTTTGTGAATGATCTATGATTCAAATAATATCACGTAAGCATAAAATTGTTTCCAATCAAACTATGCTTTTTTCCAGATATACTAAAATATAAATGTGCAGCAAAAAGGTCATTGAGTATGTAGATCTTTTTACATAGTACATGGACAGTTGAAAGCATGTCAATGGCAATATATTGAAGATAACCAGAAAGGAAGATCTGACCTGCGCAAAAGATCCATCTTCATTGCATTCTGGGACGAATTCCTTAGGGTGCTCCAGTGCTTGATTCCTCTCTGCTTTGCACCTTAACTGGCCAATATCTGTAACACAGACACAGCTATACTAACATATTATGCACTCTAACCTCCCCCCTCCCCCCACATACATGGGTTTATGATGTCATGTAAAAATCAAATATATCTCCTTCTTTGTCTAGTTCAGGGCTGTTCAGATCACAGTCCACAAGGCCCAAGCACTCCTGATTTTCCATCCTTCCTTTACCTGTGAGCCAGCTGTGAGGCTTCTGTGGCCAATCAGAATCAGTCATTATTAAACTAACTACATGGGCGAACTGAAAACAAGGCCTGGATTTGGCCTGGTTCTGGTCTAGCTGATATTGATTTTTAGTATTTCGATTTTGAACTCCATGCTTATGTTGTTTCTTCAAGTAATATATTGTGTTGCCAATTTTGCAGATATCGTTCAGTTCATGTTATTTTCACACACACAAAGTGCACATTTTGCGGAGCATCCTAACAATTGTTTACCTTCTTAACGCAAGAGTAAATTAAAAGAAACGGAATCCCATTATTAATATACATTTAAAATTAGAGGAATATTGTTTTAAGTCATAACTATAGATAGAATAGCAGATAGAACACAATGTGGTTGATTTGATAGAACTCAATCCGGAATGTAGAATCTGAAATGCCAGAAAACATATAGAATATCTGCAGACCACATTCATTTACCATTCGTAGACTTTTAAAGAAAAGGGTAATTGTACATTAAATTGTACATTAAATCACATTAATTGTTACTATTAATACGAATGAGAGTTTCAATGAAAGACACCTACTTGTGTTATGGTTGCTCATTACCATTCCAAAGTTCTTGTATTTCACACGTCAGTACTGCATTACTAATTATATTTTAGTTTATTTTTCAAATTAAACATATGAACTCAAAGTAATTTTCAGAAGGAGTTAAAGTTTATAACCATCCAAATGTGAAGCGAATGATGTTTACTATCTTGTAAAAACAGTGCGTGTCAATGTCTGAGATATGTTATACAGTAAGCTAACATTCGGTACTCATAGTCAACATGTTGAATACAGAAGAAATGAGCAGGCATAAAGATGTGAGTGACTTTGACCATCTCCGACATGGTAAGGCTTGAGGGGCGCTCACGGTCAGCCGTGGTGAGTACCTGCTGAGAGTGGTCCGAGAAGGAAAAACCCATGAATCGCCGCCAGAACTTGTCATTGTGGGCTTTAAAGGAATGCTGTCCTGTCTAGCAAAAACCAACAGAAGAGCTACTGTGGCACAAATGCAGTAGAAAGTGAAATTCATAGGACCAGATGACCAGTTCCTTTGCTTGCTTGCCCATAATAGGCAACGGTGGACAGAAGTCAACATGGGCACTCTGACTGACCTACAGCTACATAGCCCCAAATGCAACAGGACTCAATGCCTTGTATATCGTTTCTTTGGCATTCAACATGTCGGCCAAGAGTACTCTTGTATCTGGACATTCACTCAGAGGCTCAGTCTAGCTGCACTTATGCCTAGTCATCTCCTTGACAGCATGAGCACTTGCGATGTGCTATTTGCCTCGCTGAGAACTCTAATGCAATGTAAATGTTCCCATCACATAACAAGTGTGTTTCCCTAACCATTAAGCGACCACTGCCCACATATACCAAAACGGTACATGTTCACTGTTCCTCATTCACATGTCTGCCAAACAGTGTTTTTCTGAATAATAAAATGTAAAAAAGGTGGCAAGACATTCAAGTTTGCTGATCGATAATTAGAAAGTACTATAAATGCAGAAGCAGCCATGTTGCACTTGACTGCACCTAATAAAGTGTAAGAATACCCTCACACTCCAGTTCAACCAAGCAAATAATCAAAACGATGGTATCAACCAACAACGTGATTTTGTGGCCGTTGATATTTACATGCGTCCAATGAGGCAAAAAGTGCCTGCTGCTCAAATTACCCCTTATCCACCAAATGTGTTTCATTTTTAGGTGGGCTGTCTGTTTTCTTCCACTCAGGTATGCCTGAGGCATTTCCCTTCCAGGTATTCAACCATGAAGCAACAGCCAATTTGATATGCAGCTTAAAAATGTTGTTTTAAAGACACACACCTCTGATTTCGATGTCCTTGCTCTCTGAAGAAGATGTTGGTCCAAAACCGGGAAGGGGCTGGTCAGTTCTTGCCCAGTTTTTACCTGAAACAACACACATTACTTTTCCCACTTTGTGTGTTTCTGGCTGCCTGTGTAGGCATCTGTTGCTTCAAGTAAACTGAAACGAGACAGATAAACGATCAGCAGTTGTTCAAGTCGTCTTATGAAAGTTTATTTTGAGAGCTGTCTCACCTTTACAGCGGCCACGGTGGGCTATAGTTAAAGCCTTGTCCTTGCACTTTGCCTTCTGTAGATCGCAGCTGGTTTCATAGCTGCGGCCATCTGAGCCACAAACCGGTCTGCCCTGCGTCCGCGTGCAGACGGCACAGTGGGACTCCCGGTCTCCAATCAGCCACTAGCGGAGCGACAGCATGAGAAACAACAATAACAGCGAGGAAACGTGTCATGAAATCCCACATGTTCACCAATCCAAAATGGACACAATTAAAGAACACACAGGTAAGCGCAGTGATGCAAGTAAAAATACTACACCTTCCAGTATGGAAATAATTAGCATTTTAACCTGGAAATAAGCAGATAAAATCTAATTCTTATAATCTTTGAAAACTGCAGAATAAATACTATAGATATTAATTTTAAAAGAAAATAAACAGAAATATTCTGCGTATAGATATTTCACATATTTATGAATGCAGCATCAGTGAATACCACAAATAATTCACGTGTACGTTATCCTGAAACAAATAGAAAGCAAGCCCAATCAAACCTTTTTTGAGGGTACAGATTTTTAACATGCTGAATAGAAGAGCATTTCTTTCACAGAATTAATGGCGCAGGACACCTTCTCCACTCTCCAGGAGCCCAACAGTAGAACAAGCCTGGTGTATAATACAGAGCATTTGTTCCACTTTCAGTCATATTACACTTTATTTTATTTTATTTTTTTTGTTCCTTCGAGTTTCATCTTTCTGAAAACAATAACAGACATAAATTGTTTTGCACCTTATTATTCTTCCTGATGGCATTTCTCTTGGCTCACTCCCCGTCCCATATATAACTCCCTGAGAATCAATTGAGGGGAAAAAATAATTAACCCAGCCAAAATGCTGCAAGAGCTCTCACCAGAGAGAGACAAAGAGCAGCAAAAAATGTAGCCGACCTTCTCTGAAGCATTTTTATAAGGTTATTGTTTTGGTGAAAGACCATCCAGGCTGGAATCAACTTCATATTAAAGTTCACCAGCATTAAGACCATGACTATAGCAAAACATCAGAGCAATCATCTATTAAGCTGGGCAAGTAACATAAGTGGCTCTAGTTTAGCTTGTAGGAAATCCAGGAAACTCCAGGAAAAGACCAACTCTTTTCTAAAAAACGGGCAATATAACTGATAATGAAATCACAAGCACAACAATCCAGTTTCTAGTGACCCTACATAGGGCAAACACATCTGGAAAATGAATGAATGAATGAATGAATGAATGAATGAATGAAGGATAAACCAGTTTTTGTAAAAGTTGCTTAATTATTATGTATCTCACTATCAAAGTGGAAAATTTAATAAGGCTGACCAGTTCAAGCAATGATGGTTGAATCCAAAGTGTGACAACTTGAGCATTAGTCACTGAATGAATGAAAGAAGAGATTTATAATATTTTATAGGGTAATTGTTTGTTTATTAAACACTCATGATTGCCACCTTTTTAATAAAGTGTGGTCTATTCTGAAAATGAGAATGTCGTGGAATTAATAAGAACAATAATTAGTAAGACTTTACATTAACTGCACCTTCATAATGCTATTATAATGCATTTGTAGAACAAACATAAGCAGTATGTAACTACTCCTTAAAATCCTAACATACTTGAACAGCTATAATATATATTAATAACAAGCATGGTATAACAATAACAAACAGTATAATCACATAATGTTTGTTATTAATGTGTATTAAAGCTGATAAAGGAATGTTAGGATGTTATGGTGTAGTGCAAAAATGTAGACTGTCTGGCAGCGAGCTGGGAGGGAGCAAAAATGTGGACCGTCTGTGAGTCCCAGAGGACCGGGTTGGGAAACACTGCAATTGCCTATTTCTAGGGTACAGCTACAAAGGCATTTACAAAGGCTGACACAAGCTGTTCAGTGTAAAGCAACCTGGAATGAAGGTCTCAGAAGGAGGAATGGACCTCAAGTCTGTACTGGTGGAAAAGCATTTATGAATTAGTTTAAACCAAAAAACAAGTATTTAATTTAAATTCTATTTTAAAACACATAGTGGTCTATAAATTATGAATGAAATTTATATTCAAATTTATATGCAAAACGTATTTGCTTGTTGTGGAAATGAAACAGTACTTAATCTCATTATTCCTCAAGATGGCTTTCCTCAGGGTTTACTCTAAATATTCTGACATGAATCCTTTTTTTATTGAATAACTAAACAAAGATACCCAGCCTTGCAAGCTTGGAATGCTGAATTGTTTTGTTGCTTAAAGGAATTGAAATGGAAATCCCACAGGAGACAGCATAGTCATGCAGTGCCTGGAAAAATTTGTGAGAGAAAAATAAAAGAGAAACCACTCAAATCTGCATGAGTAAGTGAGTGAAATGGATACCTGCAGGCCGCCTGCAAAAAAAACCATTTGCAGCCATTGTCCGCAGCATTAGGCTATTGGAAAGTATCCACAATGGTTGTCAGTTGTTCATTCTGTTGTTATCATTCGGTGCAGATGTGGCTACCATGCTGCTGCTGTCCATGCCCTGCCACTTCTGGTGTTAGTTAGCCTGGATCAGGACCAGGAAGGTACAATAGATCCAAGCCTGTGTCCAACTGTTTTCGTATGTACAGCAAAACCTTGACAAACTCCAGAAAGTGGAGCGAATAAAGGAGCGAAAATGTTTCGTTTATGTAGATCAAAAGAATGCTCCTGCTTACCTTAGTGTATCACAGTAATGCACAACAACAAGTGGGTCATTCTCAGTATAAGGCTTGCTGACCTTCTCCAGCATCGAGGATATCTCAGGGTAAGAAGTACAATAGAGTGGACGATGAAATGGTGGACAGTTTTAGCTAAAGTGAGTATCTGATGAAAATATGATTGACCTACATTAAGCAAAATTACCAGTTGGTCAAAGTGATATTGTTTAGAAATATTTACACATATTTAAGGAAAAATGACAGCATGAGCATTGACTGGGACTGGGTTCCATATAGATTCATATAAATAAAATTTTCACATAAATTGTTTAGTATGCTAATCCCAGTTACCAATACTTTGCAATTAACAAACGCCTCACTCAAAAACTCCATGTAAAAGAAGAAGACTTCATGTAGTAATCTGCGTAGTGGATAATTTCACATGATCCATTGGGATTATTTAAATTCAAGTTTGCTGTTTCTTAACAATGACAAAAATGAACAATGGATTAAATGACTAAAGTTCTACAATACATGCAATCGAATGCAGCTAAGAGGGTGATTATTATGCCTAAGATAAATGGCCTTAAATAGGCAGACCTGTAAGATGATCTACTTAATTGTGATGGTGGCGCTGCAGAGAATTCCTGTCGTAGCCAAGACTGACCATTCATCACCCAATCTTTTAAACTTTTAAAAGCATACATTAGAGTCATGAAGGCAACATTTACATGCCCAGTAAATGCGCAAGATCTGTTACTACGAACAATTTCAGAAGAACTTCTGAATGGAAACCAGTATACAAACAATCATATTTTCAGTGTATTAACACATAACATTTTAGATTCTGATGCCAAAGCATCTTCAATCATTAGACATAAAATATGTACAGTATGAGATAAGATGTTACCATTTACTACTGGATATTTCTGAGCAAGGTGACTTAACTCATTTATACAGCTAAGTATTTTACTGGATGCATTCATTTTAAGGACTTGAAATTCACGGCTCAAGGGTACTACAGCAGGACCCCTACTGTGAGTTTGTGTCCTTAATCACTATGCAACCACCTGCCATAGCTTTTAATGAAACCACAACACATTTCTGAACCACCCATTAACAGGGGAAAGATCCTGTGGAAGGAACTCGAGCAAACAAGCAGTGAGTTAACAGTCAAACACATCAACCATACGTGCTATGCAACCTAAATTTATATAAGCTGGGGTACACCTTGAAATGGGATCAAGAAATAAAAATGAAGAATAAAAGTTAACAAATAAATAAATCACTAGCTCACCAAAAAAGCAAGAATCTGAGGACTGTCTTGCAGGCAGACAAAAAACAAATGTGCAAGAATGTAAACCGACGGTCTGAAATCATGGGTTTCATTGCTTCACAGCAAATTTATGTTTATGAAAGTTCAAAAAAAGGTTCTGGTCATAGTTACAGACTTGTTAAACACATAAAAAGGACAACTAGAAGTAACGTGAAAATCCAGCCATTTTCTGCAAGTGGTTGTTCTACTCAGACGGGGTCTAGAGCTTCACCAGGGTGAGAGGCAAAGAACTACCCAGGATTGGGTACCAACTTCATACACATGAAGCCATGGTCTCACACTCCAGACCCTGGTCCCTGGGGTGTGAGACAACAGCACTGCCCACTGCACCACCATGCCACCCACAATGGGCAAAGTAATTCTAAATATGCTTCTACTGTACAAATGATAAGTATTTTCAAAAGTCACCACTGAAATGGGCAAAAAGGCGATGGCATTATAAGATAAATGATCCAATTCTGCCGCTTTCACAAACAGTAAACATTGCAATTGCCCTCTTTCTTGTTACTGCCATTTCTCTTCTCAGTTCTGTACATCTTTACAACTTTTCTTTGTCTAAGGAGTTAAAATACGGTTGCACGTCATGCGAAAATTGTGGACTAAAGTGCAACATCAGGCTTTTAGGACAAGAGAAGCTTTTGTGGAAGACTGGAAATGAATTATGACCACAAGGCAAAACTGGCAGATATGCAAGTCTCAAAATAGAGAGACTACTCCACTGAAGTGAACACGACAAAACAGAAATGATGGAAGGAAAAGGAAAAGGCTTTATTTTAAAGGTGTTTTATTTAAGTCATGTTGATACTGATTTAATACTGAATTCATGTATTGAGAAGAGCACTTTGTATGCTCCACATATGTAAGACACATGGATACGTTCTATGCCAGTGAGACTACAGGTGTTGTTTTGCTTCAGTGTTACTATTGCTGGATAATTTTAAGTCTAAAAAAGTCATTGTCTATAATTTCTCTGAGGTGTCATGCTCGTAGTAATTGAGTTTTTTAAATCTAGGTTATAGCTTTTTTGTAGTCTATTTCACACTGTTTTGTGAACAACGGTGCATCTAATTATCACCTCTATTAATTGATTTTTTTTTGCTGTATTCATGGTCTTTAAATATTTTCTGTGCAACGTCCATTTCTTATGTGCTCAGGTTGCAAGTGCGTTTCAAGCTTCGGCAGTGATGTGTACAGTTCGTATGTCGCATATGAAGCTATGGCCCCTTCGAGAAATAGGGCGCATGATGCCTCTAGTACTAATGCTGAAGTGAAAACAATGTCTATTGTCAGATATCCTCTTTGTGTATTCTCAATGCCCACCCACCCTGTTAGAGATCAAAGGGTTACTGCAAAAAGTCTGCCAAATAACACTGTAATCACCAAGCCATCTCAGAAGCCCTTTACTCTCTGTAGTTCACTCTCATTGTTCTTTCTCCTCCGTTAAACCTCGACTCTCGCTGCCATGCCTCTTGAGGAAACATACTGTGCCCATCAGAATCATGCAAGCACCCTGATTCACTACTGCTCATAAAATACACAAAATTAAACATCATAAACATGATTATTAATGATCACCACAAAAATTCTTTTGCCTTTGGCATGAATTTGACTGTATTCCATTACCCAGCCTTAAACCATAACTCAGGAGGTGTTTCACATGCAACGCGCAAGAATTTTATACCATATACTTTTATGTCTTAAAATTTTAAACACTGAAACAATTCTGAGGTTTGTTGAAAAACACGAGTTTATTCCAAATGGTTCCAAACCACATAAAGATGTTGAGTATGTAATAAGGGTTCTACAGCAATAAAAATGGACTTGCTATTGATTGATTCTGTACACATTTGAACAGGTTCATTTAGTCAGACAGTTTCTACAATAGAAAATAATAAAACTCACTATTAATATTTCAATTATTTATGCTATCCTCACACAATGCAGTTATTAATCTTTTTCGGTTAAGTTTTAATAGTCTACAAGGTTATACTCATTACAGTTTGCCCGCAATTTCATTTTTGGCATAGCTATGGATCAGCGTTTCTTCATACACATGCAATGCAGTAATGCCAAGCCATTGAAAGGAAAGAGAATCATTATCATTTGAGATCATGGGCTCATTGAAAGACAATATACTCACAAAAAGTAGTTTTGGGAGTCTGATTGGTTAGTGGCTGTTTTCGAACCCAGGACGTACTGTTTTAAACACAAGATTTCCCCCACAGCTCATAATACAACTTTACTCAGACATGTCCGCTGAAAATCTACCCTAAGTACGTAAACCCAGGGGGGTATCAGCATCTTCTGAGGGGACACTCACCCCCTCAGCAGGTCGGCAACTTTTATCGTTGACGCCCCCTCCCCAGTCAACAGCTTTTACCTTCGCCACAGGTTTCTTTTTTAAACCACCCTCTTGCCCGCAGCTAGGCTGACATACATGTGTCTGAGACAATTGGGGGGGGGGCACACTGAAGTTAGTCTAAGGCGCACCTACGCTTCTAATTTGCAGTACAGGTGGAGCACGTGCTGGTTCCTCCGTACAGAAATGAAGACATTGCAGACAAGCGAGAATTAATACATGACAGTAAATCAACCAACTCTGGGAAATCTCACAGACCGAATCTGGGAAAAATTACAGAAAAAAGAAAACAGGTGTGAAATGTTATGACATACGCTCATAACCACACTTTTAGAAGTCACTCTGGGATTCGACCTTGATTCCACAGGGAACTTACACTCGTCCTTTTGGTCGAATCACTTCTGGAAGAGATATTGACTCCCTGACCGTTAGAGGAGCCAATTCCATATGATAAACGACTCTTAACATATGATACAGCATTTCCCCCTTGGACAGAGCTACTGCAATAATTCACGCACCAAACACTAACCCCTATCATACAATCGCACGAGCAGTTGATGGACGGCTTACAATTCTTAAAGATAAAAAACAAAATAGGGAACAAGAAACATCATTTATATTACCACCAGTACTAATTGCGTATAATATATGATTTTACTGGGACAATTTAACTTTGTCCATGAATTAACATTCTGGTATAAAGAAATCTATAAAACACATGGAATCTCTCACACTGCTTTAATTAACACCCTAAACGTTCTTATAAAAAGAGGAGAGTAAAGAGGAATGCATGAACACCCCCCTCCTCCCCGTCCCCCAACTCCCCACGCCTTAAAATCTAATTAGGTTTGACGTAAAAAGAAGCCTGTAATTTATTTTTTTTAATGTTCTTAAAAAAGATTAGGCAGCAGCTTGTTATGAACTGCCAAACACATGGATAACAAGATGAGACCTTCTCACTGGAGGTGTGAAGTGAGGGTCTCTCTTGCATGACAGAGACTCGTAACTCTTTGATCCTTGGCGCTCTGCGGCTCTGGTCTGCTTGCTACTGGAGGTACCCTTTTGTTACCCTGACTGCTGCAGACATGAGGTTGTCCTTAGTTAGTGCAGCATTATGACAAGGACAGGCAGAATATAAATGTCTTGAATTCCTAATACAAAGTGCCCCCCCCCTTTAAATATTACAAACAAATGTCTGGTCGGTTCATATCACTCCACAGTCTTCCAGTGCCAAGGTAAACTATCATCTGCTGTAAGCAGCAAAACCGGCTTAATACTCACAATACTCCCATTCACTTTAAGTAACCAGGTTATTATCAGCAACAGGGTCAAAGTTTGACATCAAAGAGGAATCGAAGGGAGGTACATCCCAAAATTAGAACCCTTAAAATATTATTTTAAGCCTAGTGACGGACAGAGTAAAACTAAGCTTCTGTGAAGTAACAAAAGTAGGAAGGCATTTATGCATCATACTTCTTTTTGTACTTTTTGAACACTACAGTTCTGAGTAAAGAACATTCCCAGTTTGTTACTAATGTCCTATTCTGACCGCGGTACAATCATCTTCATGTTCGCTAGATTTCAGCCATAACTGATCTTTTTACCCCGACTGGCAAGAAGAAGATGCTGTAATGAAAGTATAAAATGAACGGAATTGTTTTACAGGATTATTTCAGGAGATTAAATAAACTACAGGGTCACAAATGAACTCCATATTTTCTCTTTTTTCAACAAATATTGTGTAATTCACTAGTAAAGGAGTGAGACATGGAAGCATTTAAGCAGTTGAAATATTATGTGTGCAATTATTCTCAATATCAGTGCTGTGAATCCTATTCAAACTCGAATGTACTGTGAACTATTTTATAAAGAGAATAGAAAATACCGTGTTAGGCACTGAGTAATTAATCTATGGAAAATGGAATGGCAACATAGGGACCAGAACCAAATGCAGTTTAATTGTTTAAACCTATGACTAAGTACATGGAGACAGATTACTTGATTATTGGACCACTGAAGTAATGGGGTTATGATACAATGCTGCCTATTGTCTAGAGATGACATCTTTATTTCCATGCTGTGCCATGGTCCATAAGCATGGAACACAGTTCACTTCGTTTGGTGTTTTATACATAAAAATTACAAACAATTTATTTCTATTGTAATATGTGTGTTTTTAGTTGTAGTATGTGAAACTTAAAATGGAGGATAAGTTGTGTAAGTGTTTTTTTTTCTGTTTGAAATATATTCAAGCCGGTTTGCCTATTTTTGGAACGTAGAAACTGGATTCCTCGTACATCCCTCTTGAATTATTTCTCTGGTTTCCCCACAACAAAAGCTAACTATGCGGTCAGTTTATGTCCCCTACGAGTCAGGCACTGGGGTTTGAAGCAACAGCTACTTTAGCCTGCTGGAAATCTCTGTGTAACGAGTCCTTCAAAGACTCTGGAAACACTTACAGCACAGTACCACAAACTACCAATTTCCTTCCCAGAATTCCACTTGATGATGGGCATTAATTGCAAACTGGATAAGTAAATATCAAGCACTGACACCTTCTGTTTAGGGTTCACTTACTAGGCATTACTTTGAAATCGTGGTAGTTTTAGGAGTACGTTCTGCATCTTACGGCGTTTTATGGTAATTATCGTCAAAAACCTAAAGACAAAATAAAACTTAATTACAAACATAAAAAAAATATTGCACTGTTGTATCACTCCAAATGTTTAATTCCAAAGTTGTACAAGTGACATTTGTATTTATAACCTATAAGGAAAAAAATATCATGGAATACTAAATTCATCATTTCTGGCATTTCCCACTGCCACCAAAAACCAAGCCATACTGGATTCTGTCCAATATTAAGTCAATAGTTATCAAACATGTGACCTTTACTGTTTCAGTGCTTTGCAAACATGTGCTTCACTATTTCAGTCCTCCTGTATCCATCTCAATGATCTCCCCTCCATAACCACACAGCCTGTACAGGTGGCAAGCACTCTGAGCTGCACATTACTTTCTGTTCCTGTCTTACTTTATTTATACGAAAAGCTCTTGGGCAAAGAGCAGAGACAAACCGCTCGCACCTGCATTCCAAGGCACTCATGTCCGCACTAATAACAATCTTGGAGGACCGGCTTTCTCCTTATGATGTGACTCCTCAAGCATAGAGAATGCAGTCTTGGCATAGAGTTTCTACGTAGTGGTCGTGTTTGTTCTTTATAATGGCTTTACGAGTTTTCGGTGACGCATTCTCTAATGGATATACCGCCCTTTCATCTGTGCCTGTCACACCATCCCAGCATAAACTCGTTTAATTTAACCTCATTTATATTCAGAATAATCGATTACTATCCACTGTTTCATTGGTCGCAGGAACTGCATCAAAACTGTGGCACACTTGAATTTTGGAAATTCGGATAAAATCAATGATAAATTGCAGGAAAATCAATACATTTCAAAATCAACTACCCAATAATAAAACTTTTTATTCTAGAACTAAAGTCATATACTGCATCATAGACAAGTTTAGCAAAAGAAACAACTGTAAACACTTTACTTGAAGGTGCCGTCTACAATGCATTATGAATACCTAAATAATTATCTGTCATGCATTATTATGACTGGTATAAGAATTAATAAAGCATTACAGCATCTGCTATTAACAGTCATATGGCATTATAGTGCTAATTATAATACATGGACAAAAGGATTGGGACACACCTCTTAATCATTTAAACCAGATGTTTCACTCAGACCCATTGCCACATGTGTATAAAGTCAAGCACCTAGTCATGCAGTCAGGTTTACAAACATTTGTGAAAGAATGGACTGTTCTGAAGAACTCGGTGAATTCAAGCATGGTACTGTCATAGGATGCCACCTTTGCAATAAGTCAGCTCATGAACTTCCTTCCCTGCTACATGCACCACAGTTAACTGTAAGTGATATTATTGCAAATTGGAAGCCCTTAGGAACAACAGAAACTCAGCCATGAAGTGGCAGATCACGTAAAGTAACAGAGTGGGGTCGCCGAGTGCTGAGGCACATAGTGTACTGAAAGCACCAACGCTCTGTTCACTCAACAACTGCAGAGTTCCAGGTTTCCTCTGGCATTAACTCCAGCATAAAAACTGTGCACCAGGAGCTTCATGGAATGGGCTTCCAAAGCCAAGCATCTGCATGCAAGCCTTACCTCACAAACCGCAATGCCAAGCGTCGGATGGAGTGGTGTAAAGCATGCCACCACTGGACTACGGAGCAGTGGAAATGTTCTGTGGAGTGACGACTCATGCTTCTCTGTCTTCTAGTCTGATAGACGAGTCTGGGTTTAGCAGATGCCAGAAGAACATTACTTGCCTGAGTACATTGTGCGAACTGTAAAGTTTGGTGGAGGAGGGATAATGGTATGGGGACGTTTTTCAAGGGTTGGGCTAGGCCTCTCGGTTCCAGTGATAGGGCCTCTTAATGTTTCACAATTTGGACAATTCTATGCTTCTAACTTTGTGGGAATAGTTTGGGGAAGGAAGGACCTTTTCTGTTCCAGCATAACCGTGCCCTAGTGCACAAAGCCAGGTCCATAAACATGGTTGAGTGAGTTTAGTATGGAAGTGCTTGACTGGCCAGAACAGAGCCCTGACCTCAACTCCATTGAACACCTTTGGGATGAATTAGAATCGAGCTAGGTCTTTAGGTCCAACATCAGGGCCTGACCTCACAAATGCTCTTCTACATTAATGGCCAAAAATTCCCTCAGACACAGTCCAAAATCTTGTAGAAAACATTCCCAGAAGAATGGCAGCTGTTAGAGTTGCAAAGGGGGAATCAACTCCATATTCAGGCCAATGGATTTAAAATGTGACGTCATAAAATCCTGTAGGTGTAATGGCCAGGTGTCTCAATACTTTTGCCCATGTAGTGTATTTCATAAGAAGTGACAGAATGCTTATAAGCAGTTGTGATGATGGAGCTTATGAAGTACTATAATCAACACTACAATACTTTACTTTACAATACTAGACTATCAATAGATGATGTCATGCTTTATTAATTCTTATAATGATCATTATAATGCATTAAGAATGAGAGCTTCATTGGAGCTATTGAAGTACAATATAATGCCTTATGACTGATAGGAGATGCTGTAATGCTTTATCAATTCTTACAGCAACCATTATAATGCATTATGAAGGTATCTATAGTGCTTTATAGATGAGAGCTTCAAGCAAAGTGTGAGTGAAACATCTTTTTTGAAGATCTGTTTTATTTTAAGATTAAATTGTTACATCAAGAAGTAAAAAATAATCCATTCATCTGAAAACCCCTGAAATCAATACTTGAGGTAAATAAACACAACTAATTAGCACAGTAAAATAATCATTTACCAGAACTACAACATCTAACCCAGCACCAGCCTCTGTTAGTACACTAAGACTTGTTTTCAATCTTTCAACAGCAATAGTACTCAAGGAAAGTCATGTTGATATGTTTCCCATGCAAGCAAGGAGCAGGAAATATTAAAGCATTCTGAACAGGTTATGCAAAGTTTACTTTATTTCAAGGACGACAGCTATTTCTAAAAGCTTCGCTGATTCCCAAATCAATGCTCAGATTTTCTACTTATTTCCAAAAACAGTATACCTGTAATTTCATTGCCTGTTCCGCTTGCACTTTATAAAGCCAGTGCACTCCAGGAACAACAGAATTTAAAAAATATATTTAATGTGCTAATAGCACCTTGTTGCAGTCATACATATCCCCACCATCAATGTCAAAGGGTAGACTTTTAATCACCAGAGCCTACCCACAAACCTCTACTACTCAAACATACTATATAACATATAATATATGTCATTCTATACAAGGGCAGATGGACCGATGGACAATTGCCTTGGATGGCATCTTCTTAGGGGGTGCTGACGTAGGGAACCACCAACGTCCCCTTAATATTGTGTAACATGTGGGTAATGCTTAAATGGATTTCATTTCAAGCACTGACATCGTATAAGCTTATAGACAGCTATTTTAATATCAATCCATATAATTATTCGGTAACACTTTACATTAAGTGCACCTTCATAATGCATTCATTATGCATCCAAGGGACCCTATCCACTAAACCCAGATTTGTCTATCAGACTGCAAGACAGAGAAGCATGATTCATCACTCCACAGAACATTTCCACTGCTCCACAGTCCAGTGGTGGTGTGCTTTACACCACTCCCTCTGATGCTTTGTGAGATGAGGCTTGCATGCAGATGCTTGGCCATGGAAGCCCTTTCCATGAAGCTCCTGGTACACGGTTTTTGTGTTGGGGTTAATGCCAGAGGAAGTTTGGAACTCTGCAGTCAACAGAGCATTAGCAACTATGCACCTCAACACTTGGCGACCTGCTCTCACATGTTATGTGATCTGCCACTTTGCGGCTGAGTTTCTCGTGTTCCTAAACACTTCAACTTTGCAATGATACCACTAACAGTTGACCATGGAATATCTTGCAAGAAAGAAAGTTTACAAACTTATTCATTGCAAAAGGTGGCATCCTATGGCAGTACTACACTTGAGTTCATTGAGCTCTTCAGAACAGTCCATTCTTTCACAAATGTTTGTGAACCTGACTACATGACTAGGTGCTTGATGTGTCCCAATACTTTTGTCTATATAGGGCATCACGGTTACGATGGCAAACCACATTACAATGATTATTATTATCCATCCATCCATTTTCCAAACCGCTTATCCTTACTGGGTCGCGGGGGGTCCGGAGCCTATCCCAGAAGCAATGG
>JAODJX010000027.1:12298342-12318629 GCA_026776945.1 Isichthys henryi
ACCCCCAGAAAACTTCAGTGCCTAGTTTCACTTTGTTTTGAGCTGATACATCTCAACCTAACTGCAGTGAAAACAGTGAGACGGGGTGAGGGGCACTGGGGGGTTTGCTAAGTCGGCAGCCCCTCTAAACCGCTGCCCATCTTGCCCTTGTCAGCATCCACCAATGCTGGTCAGCATTTAATTTTGCAGTGCTTTGCATGGTTTTTTTTAGATGATAGACCTGGACCTTTGCATATGACAAATCAAGGATTTTGAAAAGACTTTGTGACCTTCCCGTCTAGAATAACAGTTCAGTTTGTTACCACAATGCCTCCAACAATTATACATTAAGATGGTTACATGGTTCAAACAGAATTTGTGAAGTTTTCTGCATCCCTCTTCTGCTTATCCAGTACCGGGTCATAGGGGTGAGCTGGGAGCTTATCCCAGGATGCATAAATCACAAGGTGGGGGGGGGGTGTTTTATAGGCGGGATGCTAATCTGTCAGAAGTCATACATGTGATACAGGCAATTTAACCATCACCAATTCACTGAACTGCATGTATTTAGACTGTAGAAGGAAACCAGAACAAAACCTGGAATGAGCGTTCAATGTCAAGGATTTGAACCCATCATGCAGTATTAGGTCATAGTAATTAAAATAATAACAAATACTTCTGCTTTTTAAAATTACAATTTTGATTCAAATCGGCTGGCTTGACAAAACATTTTCTATAACAATATGACACAACCCTACAACAGAAAAGGTTACCATGCCAATACTGGAATTAAAATTACTTTCCCATGTCTCTTATTTTATAATAATGTGTTCCCCCAGCATTTAAAAATGTTTCAATTCGGCAGAACAGCTTCCTTTGGTTTGGCAGTAATCTGTTTTCCTTCTTTGTCAACGCTCACAGTTCACACCCAAGGGCACAACAGCCTTCAGCATTGCCGGACTGTCAATTGTCACAAACATATCTGGGTGAACTGTACTGACTTCTCCCTCTGTTCATATTTTTTGGGTTTCTTACAACAGACATGGTTTGTATCACAGGAATTAAAAGCAAGCTATATAAGGTATTAGAACAAACTGGAAACAATGCTGTAAAGTGGACATTAATTTCATTTAACTGAATAGAGTTCATTTGAATTCTGTGTGGGCTACATAAAATGATGGTGTTCATTGAAGATGGATCTCAATTAATAGTGTATTGATAGAGCTGTCGATTGAACTAGAAAATGAAAATTAAGTACGCTTGAGAATTCACTACATTTATCTCCTGTTGCTATGCTATCTGTATAACTATGAAATAGTTATTACATATATTTATTTTTTACTCTTGCTGAAAAATATAGTCAGTTGTGTTACTGGTTTCCCTGGATTTTAACTGTGTAGTTTCTATTACTTATCTACCAAAACCAGTGTACAATTTCATTCATAGTGGGCTGACTGGTTCACTGCAGAGGTCAATACCCTCTTTCTCGTCTGCAGCCGCCGTCTTTCAATCTTCCAAAGTGACACATTTATGTCATGAACCTCAATGCCACTAGCATAACATAACAAATAAATATGTATTGATTCAAGAGATTGTGCGAGAAACATTTGTACTAATACAATAGCGTAATGTCAAACTTTATATTGATCTGGAGCCAGACGTTATACTGGCAAACAACAGTAAAGAAAAATGATTTGTATTTTTTCTTGCCTAGTCTTTTTTTTTTAAATGAGCCTCTTTAAGTTAACAAAGGAGAAACACGGAGCGAGAGAGAAAAGAGTTTTGCTTTAGAGAGGGTGAAGTCCAACAACATAGAAAGGACAGATTTGACACTCATCGTTTGGAAACACACACAAATACTCCCACTGGTTAGGGGAGTAACACCAACAAAAAGAAACACACTTATACAGCACTAAAAACTCAAAAAGATCATTTGTCAGCACAAGTCATGATTCCAAAAAAAGAACATAGCTCCAGAAAAACCCGGTCCGCTGGTGGGAAGCAGATCCGCCACTTTCCAACACAGAGAAGTCCACTGCTAGCGGTAGTAACTCCTCCACAAGCACAGGGTGCGTGACCAGCGCAATGCACATGTGACCCTCAGACCTTCCTTGCGATTATGATATTTCTCTCCACTGAAGACTTCATAACTATCAGCACAAGAACTGCCGAACCATGCTTCTTATTTGCTATCGAAGAAAAAAGTTGCACTTTTTCTTCGTTCACCGAGACACAGCGTCAAAACAGCGACAGCGATAACGTATGTGTTGCAACACTCAATTGTAGCCTACAAATGTTGCTGTTTTTATCATTCAGCTTTTGCATTATTTTTTTGTCCAAAATAACAATTAGTGTGAATTGTTTTTTTTTTTCTTCTGCGAGTGCTTAATTTGTTGTTTTTTTAAAAAAAATATATATATATTTTATAAAACTTCGGCGGTTGAAAGTACGTTTCTCAGAGCAGTCAGATTTCCATCCATCAACATGTCATCTCTTCTATTTTTATATGTTTCCACTTTACTCTGTGTCTCTAGACCGTTTCTCTAGCCGTCATCCGATTGACTGCGAGACTGTAATTTATCTGACACGCTTTATGAAATCGAGTTTTTTTGTAACCAGTTATCGGTCACTTCTTTAAAAATAAGTTAAAATCAATCCACAATTGAATATCTTTTGATCTTTCTTATACTGTAAAGTAGAGATTATAATTCGAAGTCGCCAATTTACTCTCTATGATCGCATGCAGGCTATTTCAGATTAATATAGGATAAATAAATTTAATCAGACAACAATCTAAATGATGTAATTAAACTTGGGTCGTAGCATGTTCGAATAAGCCGAAATGACCGACTGTCATGCAAATAATTTTAATCTAATTTGCGGTTGTCTCACTCACCCGTGGACCCGTTGACTTCTGTCCGGAGATCTGCGGCAGAAGGGAGACCAACAGCAGCGCAAAAAAGCAAGGAAAAAGGAAAAAGACGAAACTTCGAAGAAACGTAATTGATGGCATTGTCTGAAGGGTGTGTGCTGTTCTTTCCCCGTGTCTATTTGGCCGTTACTCTGTTCTGTTCAGCTTTCCCAGAAGTTAATTTGACCCGACTTTAAGAGACTTGCATGAAAATATAAAACTTTTCTCTAAATATTTTGCATTTTTTGTGTATTTATATTTATGTATAGTTACATTGCTGAAAATGAGGACCTGTCTTTTACGATTTGATGGTCACCATAGCGACTGATTTTATTCACGATGCAGGGGAGCGGTGATCATGCCGAAAGCCACAGGTTAAGTATCACAGCTTCCATTGGGAACCATTTAAAACTGAAAGAGGTGGGCAGAAGGGCTGTGACTGACACATTTTACCTCCAATGGGAGTTAAGAATCTATCGACTACATTCTATGAAGCTCATCGAATAACATAAACTTGCTCAAATGTTACTACAGATTTTTTTGTTATTATAGTTTTTAAACTGTTGGGTTTTTTTTGTTTCAGCTATTATGTGTGGTTCAAATTCCTTTTTCAGTTTGTTTTTTCTGTCACGTCTTCAGTACTTCTATCATTTCATCATTATACATGTACGTTCGCACATAAGATTCCCATATAATTTATCAATTACAATAAAATGTAATAATTCAGTGAGAAAACAACATTTATTTATTTTCTCAGTGAGAAAACAAATAAATACATAAATTTATTACTTCTTTGGCAATTGTTGACCAATATATTCAATGTATAACACTAATACAATTATAATTATGCCCAAAAATGAGTTCAATTGTGAGACTTAACATAAAGAATCCATATGAATATATATAAAGCAGGTGAAGTGAGGGATCAGGGGCTGCCTCTTTTTGCAGTGAGGGATCAGGGGCTGCCTCTTTATGCAGTGAGGGATCAGGGGCTGCCTCTTTTTGCAGTGATGGATCAGGGGCTGCCTCTTTATGCAGTGAGGGATCAGGGGCTGCCTCTTTTTGCAGTGATGGATGAGGGGCTGCCTCTTTTTGCAGTGATGGATCAGGGGCTGCCTCTTTATGCAGTGAGGGATCAGGGGCTGCCTCTTTATGCAGTGTGGAAATGTTGCCTCTGCTATGGGAATAGACTGGCACTTGGCCTGCAGTGTCATTCAGTCTCTCTACCGGGGACACAATGGTAAACATCTAAAGTCAATAGCTGTCATGAACACAGCAGGAGGTCAGCCTGTGCGTCTGTAGTTTGGGGGTGGGTGCCCGGAATTGCCAATAGGCCCTAAGCTGCCGTCTATATCCTTTTCCTCTCCCTTTTTTTGTTGTCATTCTCTGTTGTCTTTTATTCCATTGACTCCTACCGCATAATTTATTGGGTAATATTCAAATCAAGATATATTTATCTACATTTATTTTTGTAGGCTCACTTAAATAATTATTTAACCTGGGGAATGAAACATTTTCACTTCTATTTTCTTTTTTTATGAACACCAACCTAATATAAAAATGTATAATTAAATTATTAAACATTATAGAAAACATTTTTCACTCACGGATGTATTTTCAGCCTTTGAATTAATTTGCCCATGCTGATGCATGTTCTCACTCACATATATGCGCGTGCACAAAGAGAGAAATTCTTCTCTTTGACATAAAAAAGACAAATGAAAGAGAATATGTATCCAATTAACATAATTATGTTGTTATGTACAATGAGCAGGAGGCTTGGGTAACAGGCCTCGCAGAATCTGGTCTCTCCGTGTTTCTACCCTTTGTGCATACCCCCCGACCCTCTTTTCGCTCCCCTCCATCTCCCTTTACCTTTTCAGGTTCTTTTCAGACCTCGTTTTCTTTCGTTTCTGGCGTCTGTGTGTGTGTGTGTCTGTGTGTGTCTGTGTGTGTGTGTGTGTGTGTGTATGTGTGTGTCTGTGTGTGTGTGTGTGTGTGTGTGAAATGGTGATTTTTTTCCAACTAAAAAGTGCATTCCTCAGACATTTGAACAGAAATCACCGACTGTTCCATAAAGTCACAAATGTAGACATTAAAGTATGAAGAATGCAGTACAATCTTTTCTAGCCTTTCATATTTTTGTTGCTAGATGTTCCAGTACCAGAGATAATGTCCTCGCACAATGTGTCATGAAACAAGTAATTTCGCATGACAAATGAATGCCACTGCTGTTGTAGATTAGCAATTTAAATTGTTTTCCATATAGGCCATGTTCTTAAGACCCTGGTTAAAGTGTAATTATACTACACACTTGAGAAAGAATCATAATAGTTAATTGTGATAATTAATTCAAGGCAAACAATAACACTATAATACGATTTCTACAGGTGTCTGTTCAACAGCAGAATCTTTTTATACATGATGAATGGGAGTCAGACCTCTATACAACATCAGTTTATATTCCCTACAAAGCAGAATGTAAAGGTGAATGCAGACAGTTACTACAATTGCTTAATGTCGTCTGAAGGCAAAAGAAAGTTCATATTTTATTTTATTGATACAATCTACTCTTGTAAATGTTTTTTAAACTGGTTGGAATTTCAGAATGATTTTCCTGAGTATGATCAGGAGATAAAAACCGTTGGGGAAAGTATTTTTAATTCTGAGAAGCAACGTAAAGGAGCATTGTTAACCAAAAGCATGCTCTTGATGGCCATAAACATGACTTATACTAGGAAAAATCTGTCATATTGAGAAGATTAAATGGAATTTGGAATTGATTTTGATAGTTTTACCACTGCATAGATTATTTCTAGCATAATGTTTCTCAACCGGTGGGTTGTGACCTAAAAGTGGGTCACAGACTGTGTGTCAAAAAAAAGTTATTTTGAATTTTTTTTTTCTGGACTTTTGTTTTTAAATCGGAGCATGAAGACATTGTGTAACCGCTACTGCAATGTGTGCTATTGACTATTGACACTGTTTTTGGTTCAAATTTGCAAAGATTTGGGTTGGAACCTAATGACCAAGGAACAATGTGGGTCCTGAGGGTTAAACCAGCTGAGAACCACTGATACAGTCAATGTATTGTGAAAATTTACAAGAAATGCAGGCTTTCTTTGGATGTGAATTTGTAACTTTGTGAATTTATTATTAAAAATTTTGTTGATTAGAAATATAATCTAAATGGGAAAAAAAAATTCTAAATATATATTAAGTGACCTGGCATTAAGGATTTCTCCATGTGTCCTGTTCAACAGTAAAAAGTTTTCATAATGAGTGATGAATGGGGAAGATTACGAAAAATTTGATATATGGAAAATATGATTAAGAAAAATGAGAGCTGGCGTGAATAGAGGAGAGTAGGGAAAAGAAATGAAACAAAAGAAAAAACATTGTTAAAAAATATAATGACAATATAGTCATAGATTCAGCTGAAGAAAAAACTGAGGGGAATATCGACTTATAATACACTCATGCTTCTGCTCTGTAGACAGTGTGCACATTCCATCCCAATCTCACACAGTGCATCCACAAGAGAGCAGCAGTTAACTCTGAGCTCCAGCCTGGATTCTGCAGCATATGGGAGTTGTGTGACTAAAACCCGCTGTCTGTGCGCCGTGCTAAAAAGCTCAATCTGTATCTGGATTTCAAAGTTACACTGGGGAGGTGAATCACTGGCCAGAGGGGAAAGGATGGGCAAGGCTAATGGAATGTTAATGAGATTACTTAATGTCCTGTTTTCTCTTTTTGTTAAATTATGCCCACCACTAAACAAAGACTGATTTCTCTGGGGTGTAAAAAAAAAAAGTTGGAAACTACACCTTAACACAAACTGTTGTTGTCATTTGGCTGGAGGAAAAAAAAGAATTAAATTATGAATTAAAACATGTATTCCCCAATTAGCAGCCTTTCAGAGATTTTCAGTGACTGGGCCGTGCTTGCTCACAGTACACAGAAAAACATTAGCACATGTCTGCAGGCACGAAAATATTAGACTGGGCAAGACAGTGGTTCCCACATGTCTCGACTGATGTAGAGAATTAAAGAAAATGTGAATAAATTAATAGGAATAAAACATGATATAATGTGGAATGAATGGATTAAGTTGTGCACGGATCTTATTTGGAAGTAATGAGGAAAAGATGACTACAGTAAATCCAAATATATTACATTATTTATTGAGACTTAAAAAATAATGTTTTTATTTTCCAATGTACTTGCACCTAACCAAAAAGAGACTGCACAATTCTCACCAAAAACACAAACTTCATTGCCTTATTGAGTATGCATTCAGGACATATAATGTATTAATCCACATGTTTCAAAGTGGTTTGGTTGGGTATTGAAAGTGAGTGTACACTGGTACTAAGGGTGTGGGTATAAAGGGCACAATGGAGGGTCCTGAAAAACCAGTGTACATCCCCAAGTTGCCCTCCTTACCCTGACTCAGACTGGGCTGCAGCCATGTCACAGGTGCCAGCTGGCTCCTGGGCACAGCCTTGGGGTTCCCATTCCTGAGAGCATACAAACAGAACGATGGAGTCAGAAGAAGAAAGACAGAAAGGAAGGCAACTTTAAACTGAAAAAATGTAAGGTCAAATAGAAAGCCCTCTCTTTAAAGTCCCTCATCTGGATTTCATTTTATAAATTCCACATCCTTTACATGTACTGGCTGCAATTTTCACCAGTTCCCAAATTTGAGGAGCAACACGATTCCGGCTCCAGCTGAAAAACACGGACGACGGTGACTCAGATTATGATTCTTCCTGCCTTTCTCTCTTCCTCCCTGACTAACATGCGCCAGCCGTCCGCACCATCCCCGCTACCTCCGTCGGCAGCCCGTCCTCATCTGGCTTTGATATGAAGAGCCTGAAAATGGAGTGCATGAAAAATGGCCAAAGAGAGCGGGGTGGGGGGGGGGGGGTTCCAATGAAAAAGGGGAAAGGGAGAGTGAGGCTGGTGTGAAAAGAACCATTGAGACTGCTCTGGGTGTCCCGCACCTGCGCTGGCTATTCACCCCACTGTTTACACACTGTCGTCCACAATTAATGCCTCCTGGGGGGGAGGGCGGCCTGCACTCCACAGGGCCCCCGGACCCATCCTGAGCCCTTATGGATGCCTAATTGAGCATACAGCTCTCTTGATTGAATTAACAGCTCTGCCTCTGGAACCTTTTTCCACTAAATGAGAGGGGCTAAGCACAGCCGCCCGGGACCCTTGTGCCGTTGCCCAACAGGGAGGAGAAAAGCTTCAGGGTTAGAGAAGGGGAGGTGTTGAAGCTGTGAAGAAAACGTGACCCATTCTGTTGGCAAATGCAGGCTGGAAATGTGAACTGGGGGCAATGAAAGGTCTTGGTCTTCACAGCAGCAGTCCCGGGGTCCTAAGCCCACCCCCCAGGCCATCCTCAGACAGCGTTCAGCACAGACGGGAACTTACAAAAGAACTGCAGATTGCTGTAACGCAGATATTTAATACTCCACGCCTCCCACCACTCGAAGTGTACTGCCTCCAGCCCATATTTTCATACGCTCTGCAATTTATTGAGAAATACAGGAGAACAAAAACAATGAAAAAAGTGATCATGTAAAAAATAGTATATATGTGGTAAAACACTAGACTGCTGTTAAGGTTGTAGTACCATACATTCCTGGCAGTGGAGGTGTTTAAAAAACATTTGAAACAAAAATACATCCCTTGGTGTCTCTGAAAACAGAAGAATGTTGGTATTAACCGTACGTGAGAAACAAAGGCGAGCTGCGCTTCTCTTTCAGCGTGTTTCAACACCCGTAACAACGAACAACGAAATGAACAGAGTGAGTTTCACATTCATTCGCAACCACAGCCACCAAATGAGTAAATCATGCGAACAGCATCTGTCGCTTGGCTCCTGAAATTCCTGATTTTACGTTATTCGACCACAGGTGAACAGACACACTGATTCCCGTGATAATAAGAAGTCAGTCTCCACATACGGAACAGGATGAATAAGCAAAGATGGACGACTGAACAATTTTCAAAAGAACTGAACCAATGGCAGGATAGCAGATGACGATTCATTGGCCACTTTACACATTAACAGTAGTTTACAGCCCCCTCTGAATCCTACAGATCTGCATTTTTTGTTAAATTTTGTTTGGCCCAAAGACTATGATGTGGGAATTCAGTAGTGCAGGCCTTCTATTGCAGATGTGGACCAAGTACCTCTTTGTGAAACTCCTAGAGTGGGACGATGGGACAGACTCCCGCATCGATGAATCCTCCACTCATGTCCCTCTTCCCAGACAGCTTCCCATTTAACGAGCCAGACAAGTGCATTTCTTCTGGTCACTTAACCCCCCGCTCCCCTGATACAGCATATCACTAAAGCAAAGTACACTTTCTGCCATGACCATCTCCCCCACACCAGGTCAAGAGTTCAGCAGGTCAGTGCAGTGAATTCCAGTGTCTGGGAACCCTAATGCAGTTTGGAGGCTCTGGCTGACTTGCAAGTGCAATATCTCTTGAGAATCCAGGTAATACTTTTTTAGCAGAAACCTTATAATCTCCGCTCTATTGTCCATTGTACATTCATACCTGTATATAATTTGTCCGTTTTTTCATTGATTTGTTAACAGGAGATAAATCAGTATGGAGTTTATAGATAGTTAACATCTTGTCGTCTTGCAAATGATTTTCTTATAGGTTCTGAATTTTGACGAGGAGGATGTAAAGCCAATATTATAATACAGAACACGAGAAGATCATTACTATAAAGAAAAAATATATAGGACATTTAAGTAGGTTTCATACCAAAGTATGCGTCTAACAATTTCTTTTTCATCATCAATCCATCCATCCATCCATCCATCCATCTTCTAACAGTTTATCCAGGTCAAGGTTGCAGGGATAACACACATAAACAATAAAACAAACAAAATATTCCACACCATGGACAAAGCTTAGTTTTCAAATACATAGCAACTCCCCCCCCCAAAAAAAAAGGTCATGACAAACTGCTGCTTAACAACCAGCAGATTTACAAAAAGGGGGGGGGAAAGGTCTTATCTTCATTCTGAAAAGCACATCCCAGGCGACCATATTGTGTTGTTAATATATTGTAAGAAACCAAAGGGCATGGGGCCACTCTGAAGGCACTAAGTCCCTTTTTAGCCAGAATTATAGCATCAAATCAACAGAACAGCAAATGCAAAATATAGGTGACACAATAATCAATTTTGTTGTTTGACGGGCAACTCTATGGATTGGCATGAATTATAACCCAATGAGATAATACTGCTGTTAAAGATTTGATAAGTATTCCTAAATAAAACTGTTTAACAGAGAGTGATATTCTCTTACTCTTTAGAAAGGAATCCAATACTTCAGCTACACGCTGTTCACATAGTGCCCCCTTGTGGGTGTGAATTTATTTAGTTCAAAGTTACTCGGTGTCTTTTGCCACGAGTAACTTTTCTTAAGTGCTTTTGAACCAGCCAGTAACACACAAATATAGATATTAAATATATTCACTCTGTAATGTGAAATACAAACTCAGACAAAATTTGTAAAATATTTTTGGGGAAAAGATTTATTTTATTTTTGAATGTGTCAAAAATAATGAAATGTATATGAAATGTTGAAGACATGATGATATTTTCTTAGGGGTAAAAGCAGTTTTATTTATATATGTTTTGCCTACAAGTATGTGTGGATAGTTTACCAGTCCCATTATAAAAATGCACTGTTAAAATACCAGCATCAGGCATAGATCATAAATCTATGTGCCGACTATATGTTGGCTAAATAAGTAAAGTGCAACACGTTATAACCTATTCATTAATATTTAAATCATAGCAGGTCAGAAGTTACAAAATTAGGATGATGCTATTTTATTTCATGCCCGACAATGAAAAGATAACTACATTAGAATGCTTTCTGATTAACAAATTATTTCATTGAACTACATGTCAGTTACATTCATTCTTTATATTCGTGAATGTTACTTATTAACATTGTTCACTTACTGTTGGACACTCAGTAGTGCCACTTTCTATATACTTTTCATTGAGAATAAGGCTCTTTATGTGAATGTTACTGTTTTTAAATTCAACAGATTTGCCACAACGGACTCTCAGAAGCAGCAATCCGGCTAAGCTGCATGTCTTCGGACCGTTCGTGGACGTTTGGTGGACCCATTGTGAATCAGAGAGAACCTGAAAGGTCCACGCAGAGCCAGTATGTGTCTCAGACCCATAACTCTGGTGCTGTCCTCTGACCGCCAAGCTGCCTACGTTTCAAAATATAAAAAGAATTGTATGGATTATCTATGGAAATTGTGGATATTAGGGATGCTCACATTTAATTTCCATGCAAATATCTCAAATGTAAAGCTGTAATTGTTAGGATTTTGATCTTGAATCTTCTAACCACCTACCCTGGACAGCGGGACAGGCGGCCTGGAGGCTGAAGCAGCATTGGGTGCAAAGCAAGGATAGCCCCTGAATAGGAGAGTACACGGCCAGGCACATATACAGACATAAGGGGCAATTTAGAGACACAAACTAGTCTTATAGACAGTGGGAGGAAACCCGCGAAACACAAAAAGATAATGTACACCCTCCCCCCCCCCCACCCAAGAAAGGCCTAGAAAGGTTCAGAAAGGTTGAACCCTTTCTTGGGAAGGAATTGTTTAACTAGTTTTGTCTGCAACAAGAAGACGACAAAGTCATTTATCTTAATCTTGAATCACTATGAAGTCATTTCCATATTTCAATTATAATTCATATTCTCATCAACATCCATCCAATTCATCCATATTAACCTTTTATCCCATTATCAGCATACAAATGTTATTATTAACATATATAAATATTGTAGAAAAAATGTTATACGTTTTTGAGATAGTACCAGACTTTGTAAGCTGTCTCTTGAATAAAGTATCAAAATATCAATCAGTCTTACCGAGAAAAACTTGGTAATGATGTGGAACTTAAGGGAGCATGTAAGACGTGCTACACTGTTAAATAAATGAAACAGAAAATGCAAAGGTCATCCCCAAAAACCCACACCCATACCGGCCCTCCATGGGACAGGTTCCCCACCCCTGCTCTACAAGAAAGGTCAGAGCAGTTTGTATTTCCTATAGTGGTTCAGTTCCTTCAGAGTCTGCAACACCATGCTACAGATGTTCTATGAGTCTGTAGAAGCCAGTGCCACCTTCTATACTACAGTGTGCTTGGCCTGCAGAGTGAAGGTGGCATATACCAATAGACTCAACAAAGGGTGGCACTAGACATCACTGATACTGTGACGGAGAGGAGGATGCTGTCCAGACCTTCTTCAGTCATGGACAATGCCACTCACCTGCTTCACCATGTTGTGGTTGGACAGAAAAGCACTTTCAGCTGCATACGACAATCAGCACAGAAGGCACCACAGAACACCTCAGGGAATCATTCCTTCAGACGACCATCAGATGGTACAGTCGGTCAATCAGGACATGTGCCTTATTATGTACAATAATATCTATTTTCAAATCAATAACTGCCTATCTTTCGAGAATAATATTTACCATATATATCTTCATATTCACCTACCTATTTATTCATCATCTCTACATGTCATTCTTAGTTACTGTATACAAAGATGGGTGTATGTGGTACTGTGTACAGTCTGTTTTTGTCTTGTTGCGTGTTTGTAGTTTCACGAACGATTTACTTAGGGTTAATGAAAAGTTTTCTTATTCTGATATTCCATCTGCCCGGTAGGGGGTGCATTTATTGTGTTGCCGTTCATGACAGCCAAAAATAGAGAATTAGCTGAATATAAGAGAAGAGATATTACCGTAACCTACATAAATATGTTGATTCATCATTTGTATATCAATGGTATTATTTATTGAAACTGTTTAGTTAATATAAATCTAATTAACCTAATAACTACATATTAAATTTGCCTGCTATTACTGCTTGAATAAAACTAATATATGATACCCTGCACTACATTTGTTTGTGATGGTTGTGTGGAACATTGTAAAGAAGCCGGCAATATCACTTCATATCACTAAAACACCTCGCAAACAAAGAAAAAAACAACTGCTTGGTCCCTCCCGAATTACTAACGAGCACAACAAAAATTCCAGTTCAGTATAAATTAAATTCTAATACTTGTTTTACTTCAGTTTCAAATGACATATGTCTATCTGTTGCTCGTGTATATATATATATATGGCGGACCGGAGTTTCAGCCCGGCAATATCACACCCCGAACCGTGTGCTGGCGGGGGGGGTGGGTGCAGTATATTTCGTCGAGCTGAAGAGGGGGAGGGTGGTGTCGGGGTTTGCATAATGTAAGCCATGCGTTTACTGCGTTTCCCGATCCTGATCACCAGCCCACAGCAAAGCCGCACCACACCAGCCCACAGCACCGATTAGCCGCACAACCATCGTATATGTGTGTGTGGATATCAAGACAAAAGGACAGATGCATGCAGGCGGAGGCGGGTCTGGGACGCAGGATTGGGGGTGACGCGTTTCTGTGACAGATAGCAGGTGGGAGACCGGGATGTGGGACGGAGGGAGGGAAGGAGGGATGAAGCAGCAGCAGTGCCTGCTTTAACGCTGCGTCTGTTCCGGGAGGGCGCAGTTTCTGCAAAAGAAGGAGACGATTTCTGCCATCAGCCATGAGCCTGCGAGCATAAACGCCTGCTTTACGCATCTTCAAGTAAAATGGGATTTTCTGCTGCGGCACTGGCGATCACAGCTTTCTTCTTGCCAGCCGAAATCATGCGGAGTGTTTAAGGTATGATATTATGCAATGCATGGAACAAAGCATCGATCCTGTAGGCAGTCGTAAATTAAAATGGTCAGTCAGTGTTTTTGTGTTCTGGTAAATTTGAGATTTTTCGTAGGAGCTGAATGCCACGATGAATGAAGGGAAATTCTGTCCGAAGGTTCGCTTTACATAATCAGTATACATAACAGCCCAATGCGGCAGGATCTGGTATATGCAGTAGCGGTTGTTTTGATTTTGTAAGGTATTCAAGAATAATGTGGACAGATAGAGAAAACATTTCATTAATGAAACAAAATAGGTCGTTGCTTTTGATGAAATGGTGACTAGACCACGTACGTATTACACTGTCAGTTAGTAAAATTTGTGTGTTCTTGTTTAATCTTACAACCCCAGACCTTCAAGTAAGATAAACAAACAGTACATGAAAATATCCATACTTTTTAAAGTTGTACCAGATTCCTGGGCCACAGATTCCCATTTGACATAAAATTCTGATTGTCCCTAACCGTAGTCTAATTCTCTTCATCTCAGCTAGACATGGTGGACCCATCAGATGAGGATCAGGGCAAGACCGAAGGCCCTGAGCTTGAGACACCAGCCGCAGCCTCCGAAGGATCTTGCATCCAGCAGCAAAATGGCAACAGGGCAGAGTCAAGGGAAGGTGACTTGGAAAGTAGCACAGAGCCTGAACACCAGCCTGAACAGTCCTCCGAGAGCAGACAGCAGCAGGTTCTGCAGCGAGATCAGCCCCCCGGGCTTCATTTGGATCTATTCAACTTCGACTCTCCAGATGCAGAAGGCAGCCGTTACGTTCTCACCAGCCCTCGTTCCCTGGAGGCATGTGCTCGATGTGGGGTGAAACCAGTGGAGCTGCTGCCACGGCCACTGGCAGACTTTGTTCGGGAGGGGCAATCCATGCGAGCCGCGACTGGGCTGTTTGAGATGTACGAGCGGGAAAGGCATGCTAAGCTGAAACAGTGTCGGGAGGAACGAGATAGGATTATCAGAGAGGAAAGGAAAAAGACATTTCTTTCAATTACTACAAATAGCAGCACATCTTCCTCTTCACTGGAAAGGTCTCCAGTTGTTGGCAGTCAAGGGACCAATCAGCAATCAACTGCTTCAATTCAGCTCCCTAAATCATCTCTCTCTAGCTCCGGTTTGACTTCTAAAACTGTTCCCAGTAGCTCAGTAACCTCAAAATCAGACGTCAGTAGTTCTGGAAAACATAGCAAATCTGTCCCACTAGTCATGGCATCAAAACCTTCTTTGAGCAAGCAACTGTCTGCTGGTGCCCCCCCGGTAACCCCTGTGACTACCAAGTCATTGCGCCCAACTGGAAGAAATGTGAAGCCTGCTAATACATTTCCTAGAACAATCTCAAAACCTACCTCCTCTGTCTCCAGGGCTTCCACCTATAAGTCAGGATCTGGTTGCAGTTTTTCAGAACCAGTCACTGCCACCACCACAACACCAGTAAGCAATGGTGTCACAGCCATTCCCTTCACCCACACTAATGGCCATGCTGTATCCCAGCCAAAGCACTGGGAGAGGAGTCATTCGCTTGAGTCCCTGCAGAGGAGACAAGAACCAGTGTGTTCCTCCACTACAACCCACACTTCTTCTGAGTCTGGTGCCTCATCCTCTTACAGTTGGGATGGGCCACGGGACCGCAGCGCTAAGGCATCCAGCCCAAGAACGCGCACTCTAGCTACGTTTAATTCCCTGATGGGTCGCAGTCTTAGCCTCGGTGATCTCAGTCACTCGCCGCAGACCACGCAAAAAATAGAGCGCATTGTGAAGGAGGTGAAGCGGAGAGGACTGAAGGCTGTTCCGGAGCGTGACCGCAAGATTGCAGCCCTGATGTTGGCCAAGTACCAGGAGGAAGACATCATGAGTCAGAGTCGCTATGTGGCACACTTGCAGTGGGACAGCGAGCGAAGGCTGGAGGAGTTGAGGCGTGAGCGGGAGGACCGCGAGAAGCAGCGCGCCGTGCTGCAGTGCCAGCGGGCCTGGCAGTCCCAGGTGTCGGCCCGACAGCAGCGTCTCACCCAGCAGGAACAGGAGGCCGCAGCAGCCAAGCTGCGGCAGGTGACCGAAAATGAGGAGAAGTGGCGGGAGCTGGCGGAGAGGCAGGAGCGCAGCCGGCTACAGAGGCTCCAGAGGACGGCCCGTGAGGAGAAGCAGAAGAAAGTCTTACAAGAGCAGAATCTGCGAGTGCTGGAGGAAGAACGGGTTGCTATGCTGGACCAAGAGCAGCTGCTATTCCGAGAGAAGCTCTCCACAGCGGAACTGAAGAAGCAAGAGCGAGAGCACCAGGCTCAGGAGGAGCGGCGGGGCCTGAATAGGGCCGAAAAGCGGCGGCACGCTGCGCTGAAAAGAGAGATCGCCCGCCGGGAGGTAGAAGAGCGTGAGACGGCCAGGAAGGCCATTGAGGAGAAGCTGAACCGCTCGTCTGAAAACTATGAGCAGATCATGGAGAGACGTAGCCAAGAGCTCCGGGAAAAGGCGCGGCGTGAGGAGGGACAGATCCAAAAGGCAAGGCGGGCGGCAGAGCGGCGGGAGCGCCAGCAGCGGGAGCAGCTGGAGGTGCGTGCGAAAGAGGCAGAGCGACGGGCACAGCAGGCCACGACGGTGGCGGAAGAGCGAGCCAAGGAGAAGGCTCTACGGGCCGTACTGAGCCGGCAAGAGAAGGAGAAGCTGCAGCGCATGAACCGGCAACGCGTGGAAGAGGAGGAGCAACAACGACGGCTGGAGCTGTTACAGTCCATCGAGAGGAAGCTAGAGAAGAGCGAACAGATTTTTCGGGAGAAGCGCGCCGTGCTGGAGAGCGCCCGCTCGATGGCGCAAGCTTCCTTCCATGTTCGAGACCGCGTACGGGAAGAAACCAACACGCGCACGTTCGATAAGATGGCCCTGGAGGCGAAGCTGAAGGCCAGTCTGGATGAAAAGTGAGCCATTAGGGAGGAGGCTCTTCCCACCTTCTGTTGCTGGGAATTTCGTTTGTACTCTGTGGGGGTCTTGTAGCTATAAGCAGTCATTACCCTGTAGCATTACACTTCCATCGTCAGACCCATTTCGTTTTGTTTTTTTGCCACATGATCCTGAAGCTCGATCATTTTGTCATTAACATCTGGTAGAGTTTGTTAGCTAATGTCCATTTCAGGCCAGTAGATGCATTTATGCAGGGAAAGACTTTCTTGCTAACTGGATAGAATAAGCTTATTATTCCCCTTGGAAGGACAGCGGAATGAATAGTTTTGGCAGATAGAAAACGAAAAGTCTGTTTAGTATGCGCTGCTGGTGTCAGGTCGCGCTTGTGCGTATTCAGAATCGCATCATAATCCCCAACTGAACATGCCATTATAAGAAATCAAGGCTGCTCTAGAAAGAAAAGATTCACTGCCGTCATGGAAATCAGATCGTAGCGACTGAAATGCCTGTCGGTTCATAAAACTAAAAAGAGGTTTATTAAATAAGCCAAAAGAACTGAATGCTGTGAATGCAGACGGTGTGGTGTGATTCAGCAAACATCAGCACGAGCACCCATCACTGTGCTTTGCTGCAGAACTGGCAGGACTGTGTTCATACTATCAACAACAAAGTCTTGGCACCAGATGAGATTTCAGAGAGCCTCTCACAACGAACAGCAGCTGTTCACTAGGACACCCCAGACTTCAAGAGGACTGATAACAGGTACACGCAATCATCAGAATGATTTTTAAACGTCGACTCTGCATGCACACGGTGTCTGCCATCCCAGCATTTGTAAACTTAATTGGAGAGGGAGAAATGTTTAGTGGCAAGTAAGCAGTCTTAGTTAATAGATAGTTGCCCTTATTTCTAAGAAACAGTTCAGTATTCTTAAGCGTAAAAACGGATTCGATAGCAATTGAAGGGAAATCTGAAAGGTTTGCCTATGTTACCATGCACAGTTATCAGTGGTTGATAACGCTTGCAGAATTACTGTTCGGTAGTATGATTAGTCTCTGTTGCTGTACACTCTGATGTAAGAATTCATAGATGAAGGTACTTTCTATACAAACTGCCAAATATAAAATAAGAAACAGAAGCGGAGGGGCGTCGCCCGCTGATACAGAAATATCTGCTGCTGTTCTTCCATGTGAAGAGAGGAGCTGCGGACACACAGCAGCCTGCACACACGGTGCAGGGGAGGGCTTCCTGGACCACAGTGATCGTTAATTCTGGAAGCAATCGAGAATGGTTGTATTGCTTGGCAGGAGAGGGCAGCATTATTCTGAATGAGCACTGGAATAGAAGGCCTACCGTGCAACTGCATGCTGTAGCACAGTGGACAAGCTTTTTACACGCCGTGTGTCAACCTGTATATACAGTGTGTGCAAAACATTAGGCTGTTTTTCTTGATAGTTTGACCAGATGTATCGAGGTTATGATTCCTAAATGGTTTAATTCCGTGTTTGTGGAGTTTGCATGTTCTCCCCGTGTAGTTGCAGGGTTTCTTCTGGCTACTCCTTTCCCCCCCCCCACACACAATCCAAAATCATATTTTACAATATTAAGAATACCCACCTAATGTTTTCTAATTCAGGGTAGATCTATACTTAATGTGCTTTTTACATGCTCAGCTTTTGATGCCCTGGTAGCAAAATGAAATTAAATTCCAGAGTGAAGTTTTTAACATTGCTTGTCTTCTGTTTTAAAGGGATGTGTGCATATAGCCACAAGTGCATGAGACTTATGCATCCAGGTCTCCCAAACTGAAAGGAAGTACAAACCCTAAGAACGGTGGAGCACTACGCAGCCCTCTACCTCTGCAGTTGACCCCAAACTTAACACAACTTCTTGGGTGAGTTTGAAAGCTGTGGTCTGTTGGCTGGAGACAAACTGCATGTTACCGGTCACCAGTGTCTAGGCAACCCCAACAGCAGGTTATGATTAACAAGGGTAACGTTTTACTTAACGCCATGCTTTTAGTCATTTGTAAACACTTTCATAATGCATTCATAAAACATTATAAACATGGCTATAAATATTTATCAAAAAATTATTAGAAAGCCACGTGTATTATGCATTATGAATGCTTTATGAAGCTCACATGTATAGTGCAGTATAAATACCTTCATAATGCAGTACAAAGCATCCTTAATGCGTATACTGACCATTATAATGCATTAAGAAGGTATCTAGAGTGCATTATAGATTTGAGCTTCACAGGGCATTCATAATGCATAATAGACATGGCTGTAATGTATTTTATACATATTTATAGCTATGTTTATAATGCTTTATGAATTTTATCATTTGCTAGATTACTAAAAACATAGCTTTAAGTGTTACCAAAACAAGATTATGTTCTATCAGCAGCAACATTAATGCTTAGCCAAACTAATGTCGCTCTCTAAAATAACCCCAGTAGTATTCTTATTGAACAATAATGTTTTTATTAATAGGTAACATGACGGCTCTTTAACAATAATGTATTTTCCCTCTCTTCCAGTGTATCTGGCCTGCAGAGTAAAGAAAATAGTACAGTGTCATCCATTTGATGTCTGCTTTTTGTTTCCAGTATGTTGGTCTGAAGCTAAGCAAATTCTGTTGTGGTTCTCTGCAGAACTGTTGTGGTTCTCTACAGCAGTGTTCTGGTTCTCTGCAGCACTGTTCTGCTGCAGCAACTTTTGAAGGCGATTGTTCCAAATGTTCTGCTCACTATAAAATGGAACGCAAGATCATATTTAATAATACATTACCTTTTCTTTTTCAAATGCAGTAGCTTCTCTCTAACAACACGCATCTCATTTCCATTTGTAGAGTGCACTGAACGTAGGATTTATTCATGCTTCAATAACCCCATTGGGGAGTAAATGGAAATGGAATGGAATGATTCCTGGATGACAGATGGCCTCCAAGGTGTTCGAACAAGTAAACAGAAAAGCAACAATACTTTTTAAAAATAAAATTCATGAATGATGTGAAGGTCTGCGTTATCTTTTTATGATGCACTACTTCTCTGTACATATCGAAATATGCTGTCTTTTTTCCCCATAGTCGTCTTCATACACTACATTAAATTCCTCCCCCCACCCCCAAAAAACAAGACACCTCACCCACTATGACTAACTAGTTAGTGTTGCAAAAAAGCAGTGGCATAATTCTAATTTCTTAGCTTTCAACCAATAAACTTTTTCTTTATTCAGATTTACAATATTTACATTAGACTTCCCGGGCCTCATCTTCTGCTTGCAAAAGATCCAAATCTATTATCTTTCCCAGTTGCACTTAGAATGTTATGTAACTGTATTCTAAAACAACCTTATTACCTGAAATGGGCCTGAGACATTTTTGTTCCATTTTTTTATTTTATTGTGTTTATATAGATATATAGATACATTCATGACATTCAGATTTTCAGTGTATTTTTCATTACATTATTTGATTATAAGTCACTACATTTGTAAATGATCACCCTCTGAAAGAGCGGTAATAGCTGATATTAAGCCCAGTTGCCCACAGCAAATTTACCATTTGGTACCTTGAGAAATGTTTCCTTCGCCACTATGCTAAGTGGCGGGGGGGGGGGGGGGGGGGGGGGGGGGGGGGGGGGGGGGGGGGGGGGGGGGGGGGGGGGGGGGGGGGGGG
>JAODJX010000027.1:12318729-12350228 GCA_026776945.1 Isichthys henryi
CCTTTTTTTTTTTACCTCACAGGAGTGAGGAGTGTTATTTCTATTAATACTTAAAATAAAATTTAATAAAAAAGGCATAGTACTGGGGAAAAAATAAGCAACATGTCCCATTCTCTCTGGGAGGAATCAGTCATTAGGCAACACAAATCTACATATGTAGATGTACTATCATGATTTCCTAAAGTAAAATAAAAGTAAGATTAAAAAACAAAGTTTTTTTTTTTTTTAAAAGAACCAGTTTCCTTTTTATCATCCTTTATGTCTATAGTCCATTTCATGATTGTAGACTCTAGGCTTTGAGACTAGATCATTACAAGCTTTTTTAAGTTTGCTACATCTAAAACTATTCTAAATTTCCTGCATGTACGTCTATTATCACTGCAAAACACTGTTCTATCATATTCCTGAGCAACTGATGGATTCTTAAATGCTACTTTTCTACATTCCCAAAGACAAAGTTTTTAATTTTCTAAATGAACAAGATAATGACTTTAATCAGAAACTGTAAAACTGGTATCCACCTATTAACACAGTACCCTAAAAGGAAAGTATTTTGTCATAACATGGTAGGACTATTTAAAAACATTTTTGTATTATCAGCAATATTTTTATTATTAGAACTTAACAAAAAAGGCGAGAGAATAGGAATCATTCAATTCAAGGATCTTCATAATAAACTATTAATATCTGCCATCAGTCTTGGCCCTGGTCATGGCGAGCGATGATCTTATAAACGTTTTCTCGTAAAGAGCTGTCAAAGGAAACTTGACGTGCAGTTTTCTTAAGATCTTCCAAAGAAGAATCATCTCCAGGTGGGAGGATGAAGGACTGAGATTGTCCTTCTGACCACCATTGGGGAGGTGAGGGAGGGGGAATGGTTGCAGCAGAAGAGAATGCCAGATCAGAAAGAGTAGGTCTGTCAGGGTTTATTTGTGCTGAAATGATTTTCATCTGTATACAGTACCAGTCAAAAGTTTGGCCACTCCTATCCATAGAAACGTATGTTTGTACCATTCTCTACATTTTAGAATAATTATGAAGACATAAAAACGATTTAAAAAAAACATATAAGGAATTATCCACTGACCAAAAAAATATTCAACAAAAAAAGTAATTTGTTGGTCAGGGCAGCTCTGTGGGTTGTAGATTGCTGGTTCAAATCCCTGGGTCAGCCACCACTGGGCCCTTGAGCAAGGCCCATAACCCCAATTGCTCCAGGCACTGGCTGACCCTCCTCTCTCCTCTACGCCAGTTTCATGAGGTGGCCTCCTGGGATGCTTTTCCAGCTGTCCTGAAGGACCGCCCACATATGTATATGCTGAGCTCTCATTGGCCACTTTTCTCTTCACTCTCAGACTCTTACCAAACCATTTATACTGTGTTTAGGTCAGGTGACCAGGTCATGTGATGTGACACTATCGCTTTCCTTTGTATGCGGCTTGGCGTGTCCAGACTTTTGACTGGTACTGTACTTAACTTCAGATATAAAATGAGACAGCTGAAATTTGTGTGTGTGTGTTACTGCATTTATTTATGAAGCCACTCACTGATTCCCTTGAGGTTTTTGGATGACTTCTTGCGTATACGGCAGCTCTTTATGCGACGGACTGTAGCCTTGTGAATGTACACGGCGTTCTTCATGATGGCCGGCAGCTTGGCCTCGATCTCCGCAGCACAGATACACTCTTCAAAGAACCCTGCGGGCAAAAGTCCAATCAACCATCACCCTCAATAAAATGACATTTACAACAGACAAAAACAGACTGATTTAACATTAAAAAAAAGATGAAAATCCATTGCTCAGCTATAACTCTGTTTCATCAATATATAAAATTACACAAAATAGTCACTTAAACAAACTAAAATCATTTTAATGTAAATCTGACGTGTCTTGGATTACACTAATCTAATTCAAGTCATTTTTGGAATATTTAGCTCAATTTAATTCTGAGCTGTTACTGTATACCTCAATTTATTTTTTAGTTATGTCTATATGTACTATGAATATCTTAAAATAACACAAAAAAATCCTTTTAACACGCCTAAGCCGTACTCAGTTTTTGTCATCCTGTAAGCAGTTAGGGTCATGGATCTTTGCCACTGAGCGTGTGCCCACGTTTGCGTGTAAAAGCTCACTTCTCAGCTGCCGTACATCGCCTTTCATTCTCTCCTCTTTCTCCCGGGAGCGACTGAAGCTACTCAAACCCTCCTCCAGACTCCGCAGAGCCTCTTCGGCCACTTTCAGTCTCTGCTCCAGTTCCAGCCTCGACTCGATCTCTGCCTGGTGATGCAGAGGGACGACAAGGAGACACTCAGTATGACAAACGAGATCCAGCACAAGCTTCTAGAAAACGTTCACCTTTAGTTCGGCCTCTGTGTTCTCCTTGTCCACAGTCAGCTCTGCCAGGGACAGCTGCAGGGTTTGGGCTTGGGAGTAGTAGAACTCGCGTTCCTCTTGCAATACCTGCGCTTGCTGCTTGTTTGTCTTCAGCCTGCAGGGGGAGACAAAACCCCAATGCAGCCAGTCCCCAGGTTACGAACCAGATCCGGTCCCTAAGTCTGTCTTTTAGTTCAATTTTTAGGTAAGTCGAAAACAATAATAATACAGTGAAGAAGAAAAATAACAAAGGTGACTATGTATGGTACCGTACTTGCAAGCCATGCAATGTTTTCACGTGCATCACAAAGTACTGTGTACATTCATTACCTGGAACCATCGTATTTAACCTAAATTTCTAATATAATCGGTTTTATGGCAGTACGAGTTGTCTGAAAGTCAGATATTCACCCGGGGGACTGCCTGTGTTCACAAGCCGCTTACCCTGAAAAATACACAATGTGAAATATTTGCTAAGGGTGTAACTGCCGTGTTCTTGCTCTTGGTACCTGATGACGTGCAAGAATCACAACTTTAGAAAGGGCCTCTGAGTTCTGCGCCTTCATCTTATTTATACATTCAGGCTATAGCTTCCATTTGTTTGCGATCGATACCCTGGACTGTCAGGTGATCACAGAGGGTTTCTCCTTTAATGTCCTCTGCCAGTCCAATCCCCCAGGAAAGCCATGCCATTAGGCCTTATGCTGCTGAAACAAAGTATTTCTGGGTTATAATGAAGGCCGAAAATTATTATGGGCTGGAATTCTGTAAAGAACATACATCGCATATCGCTTCGCTTTTAGCTACTGACAACCTACGTTGACCGTTTCTCGTATTGTTGCACTAGATGTTGATTGTCGCCTGTTAGTCTCCAGGAAGCCATTCAAGTAAGAATTTCATTATACTTTATGCCAGGACACTGAAAATTTGACAATAAACCTTTGAACCTTGAACCTGAAAATGAACAGAGGTTAGTGAGTGATTAGTTACTGCTCAAACTTGTGGTCCTCACTTCTCCTCTGCCTGCTCTTTCTCTCCCTGCAGACTCCTCATCCTATCCTCAATGAGCTGCAGGTTGCCTTGCAGGACGCTGGCATCTGGAATGCCCTGTGGAGATCCTTGTGGCATCTCCTGCAGCTCCAGCCCTTCTGAATCGCTCGTGCAGAGCAGCTCGAGGGTTTGCTGCTTCTCCTGGGCCAGCTCCTGCAGCCGAACATAGGGTTGCTTGCTGGATAGTTGCCTTGTGAATACATAAGCAAGAGTACATCTTTGTTTCTGGTTAGTACCTCCAGTGACTTCTGCAGCATTGTGGTGAGACCATGAAGCTCCTCCTTCTCCAGTTCCACCGCTTTCAGTGACTGAGCTGTCCCATCAAGATCCCTGACAATGGCACACATCTTGCAGCACCAACTCCCAACCCGTGACAAGGTTTGATTGTGCATGATTATTCCATGCAAAAGCAGGTCACAGATTTTAGAATTACACACATTCCTTTCCAGAGAATAACATAAAAATTCAAAAATGATATGTTTGTATCTATTAGGGCTGCACATATCATTTCAGGGATGCACAATATGTTGTGCGCATGCATAATAATCGCATCACGTATGTCGGTGCTGTTTCGTGTCTGTTGACACAACTTGCAGAAACACCACCAACTTATTTGACACTGTTAGTAGACAAGTTGCATTTGGCTATAGTTTATTTTGAGTAACTTCTCCTTTTTGTCTCATAAATATTGCAATATTACTCATAGAAACGTTTTCATATCGCCACGTAATATCGAGCAGCCCTGTTGTGTATATAACCCTCAACACTGGACAGCTTGTCATATATACATAATTAAACCATAGCGACCTTTGGCATCTCACATTTTAATCTGTTCCTGTTCCATCCTTAGTTCTGTCACTACTTCCTCAAATTTCTGGTTCTCCTCCTCCAGAAGTTCGTTCAGACGTTTCAGCTCCTACATCATGCAGAATAAAAACGAATACAACATCGACGCATGCATATGTTGCAAAACAAATGACTCTGAAGATCTTTAGTGCAGTAATTGTGTCATTACACTACGACTAGTTTATACACAGCTCGATGTATGACTAACCTCTTTCTGTTCTCTCTGCAGAGATAGTTCCTCAGTCTCCATCATTAACTTGTCTATACTCAGAAAAACATGTATAAGAATATACATTGATAAACTCACTTAGTATTACAACATTTACATTGTACATAACAAATGTAGTAATATTTGAAATTTGTGAGTAAAGTGGGCATGAGGAAAAGATTATTCGTGAAGTAAAAATTATTGTTATATGCAGATGCCTGTCTCTTCTCCGGCAAATATAGCCACAGAAAAAATTAAGAGATTACTCTATATATTTAAACAAATCTGCATTTTTGAAATTACAGTTTACTTGTGGTTCTGCTGACAGAAGTCTGCGCTGAGAAGCAGGCAGCTTCCGGGTGAAAAATTTCTAAGACAGCAGAACACAAGAATATGGTGAAGCAGGAGAGACTGGGAATGACCAGAAACCAGCCAGGTAAAGGGCAGAAGCGACTTTATAATGGCAGAAATGACCGTTAACTTATCAGACAGTTTCTCGTAAATCAGAGGATGACCTCAAGTGACCTTCAGAAAGAACGGGAAACACTAAGTGCAGGTGTGAGATGCACTGCTAGGACAGTTTATATCAGGCTCCTAGAAGCAGGACTGAAGTCCCATAAAGCAAGGAAGAAGCTCGTCATTAATGAGAAACAGGCAATAATCAGACTGCAATCCGCAAATATATTACTCACAGACACACACCCATGAACTGAGAAATGAGTGAAACAAAATATTGTGCTATTCTCTCTCAATTTTTCCCGCAGCTGTATTACAATACTACGCAGGTACTGCTATACTTCCTCACCCAGGTACTCCTGCTTCTCTTTCGCCAGCTGCAGTCCTTGTGCCTCCAAACTCTCGATCATAGCCTCACCCAACAGCGAATTCATCCAGGTGCTTTCAGGTTCGAACAGGAAGCAAGTCCAATAAGAGAAGGAAGAAAAGCAAGGTCAAACACCAACATAAAAATTAGCTTTCCTGCTTTGTTTAATCCTTTAAACTCCATTTCTGATTTAATAAAAAAATAAATACATATATAGTGTTGATATCAGTATAAGTTCATGGTTCCCCCTCACACAACTACAGAAAAGTCAGAACTATATGAACACATTTACATTTACAGCATTTGGCAGACGCCCTTAGCCAGAGCGACTTACACACTGGACCTTATTCTAAACATAATGAACTACATTTGCAGGATTCATGACAGCACTGTATGAAATTCTGTGTTTTTTACAGGGTTTTTTACAGAAACCCAGTGCACACTGATGAAGTCTCCCAGACAGCCTGATATCTAGTGTCATATGACACTCGGGTTCGATGCCTCTCAGTAGTCGTGTCTTTTTGTATTCCACCATCGATCGGCTGTGCATTAGCTTCGCAGACTCACACTTTGCTCGATTCCTGCAGCTGTTTCACCCACTGACTCTGCTCCAGCTCTGATTCAGCTGCCAGGACGATGTTGCCCTATTATGAAAGCCAAGAAAAAGCTTTTCCTTCGTCTTCCACTGATGCATAACAATTTATAATTTACAAATGCTGTAAATTATACTTATGGTTGTTTTTATATTATGATAACTGCTAGAACTTACTGAGAAATCCTGATGCGTGATTGTCAAGGCGAAGGGCATTCCCTGTACGTCTTTAGAATTCACCACGCATCCTCCCAAAGGGAGAACTCCCTGAAAAGCAGGTTTATGAATGAGAGAAACCTAGGGGTATCTAACTGCATAAACAAACCAGCCATGGCTTTACAGTATATAAAGATACAGACATTAATTCCCCTGCTATTAATGTCGCCTCTGGCCTGCTCACTGGGGGCTTTGGACGGGGATGATGTAAAGTGCTTTGAGACAATGTTATGTTGTGAAAATGCGCTATACAAATTAATTTTTAATTGAAATTAATGTTAGTATTTTGAATCTTGGGGCAACACTATTAGTGAGTTATTTTCTAATGATATTGCCAATAATAAGTTAATTTCATATGCAAAGTTTTTATCAGAATCATATGAAGCGTCGTTTAATGTATCATCGTCATAAACACTTTTTTAAAGATGTATCGTGTATCTTTTAAGGTGACCTTGCAAGCCGGGTCACTGAGGAAACCTTACTTTGGGGTGGATGTTGAAATATCGGTTTGTCTCAAAGTTCCGCTTCTCGTTCTCAGCATAGTAAAGCAGGAAGCTGTCTTTAATAATAAAAAATCTAAGGAAGCAACAGGTAGAAGGAAACCGTGAACTGAAGAGGTGGTTTCTATTAATATCACACAACCTCTTGCATGCTACTCTCATCATTTTAATATATGCTAACATATTAGTAACCCCTCAGAACACCTTCAATATACTTTTCGCCAATACAACATAATTCCTAATTTAGAAAATAAAAAACATTTTTTTTTTTTATCTGAAAAAAAAAAGACGATGAATATCTAAAAGCAGGACTATACTATAAACAGGAGTGGAACTTTTTTTGCTACCAGCCCACTGGACCAATTCAGTAAAATATGTCCAACATGCAATTTTTTGTTACAAGCTAGCAAGCAACTATTTGTTTTTTTTGTATTTGCACTTTGTGTAAATTACTTGCTCCAGGTGAGTGGTGAGCTTAATTTGACTATAAACCTTCACAATTTTCAGTTCAATTCAGTATCATCAACATGCTCTTAAATAAAATTTGAATATCTTACATTTTTAACAATACTTCTACAAATATTGAACACATATTACTATTGAACACATATTGATTTAGATGTTTTTTAACTCTGCGATCTGTTCTTTCTTACATTAAATGCACGTGGCACAGTAACAGCAATATAGAAAACTCACAGGAAACTGTATCATCTTTCCACACTTAACGGTATCTGGAATCATACCTTCGCGACCACTTGGAGGAAGGGCGTCCAAAGGGCCTTTTCCAGAGGACGCCATACAGCTGCACCTTCGTACTGATATCCAGGGCATTGGAATCACCCTGCTCCATCACAGTCTAAACCAAGAACTATGGGGCTTAAAGAAAGCTAATTCTACTACCAGATGTAAAAGCAATTTAGCAGATAAGAGACAAAGAAAACAGAAGGAACATCTAATAATTCATTCAGGCAGAATGATCCAGTTTCCAGTAACACCATGAACTTACTGCAGCTGGAGCAGAAATAAAACCTGCAAAGGAGTATCGGCGGGGAGGGGAGTGTGTCCATAAATATGAAAGTGCTGGTCAATATCCTGGCTGAACTTCCTGCCAAACACAAATCATGAGATCATATTTAGATTAGACTCCATGACACGGTTGGGTGATTTTAACCTTAAGTGCCAGTCTAATGGGGGCTGTGAATAGACTCTAATTTAACTTACCTGCAACATGCATTGTGACGACATACTTGAGGACAATGTAAAAATACTTCCAACTAAAAACAGAAACAAAAGTAAGGCCTGGACCTGAATTTAATACACTTTTAATGATGTTTATTGCTAGAAATGCTTCTCACACTATCCAGTTATAGTTTCATATTCAATTTGGTTTAGATTTTGCCCTTCATCAAGATGTCCAATGATATATGAGGTTTATGACTTATATACACACATTAAGTGTTCCTGTTGGAAGATCAGTATTTAGTGCAGAATATTATTAAAAGCTCAGTCATTTTCATTGAAACCCACAGACCCTGCAGACTCACACACTTTAAATGAGTTATTCTGTTATAATATGAAATAGAAATCAGATCATGTTCTGTGTATCACAATCACTACTTAATCTTAAGTGTCCCAACTGCCACAGGAAAAAGGTTTGACTTCATCTATGCTCAAATTAGCAGGAGTGTCGCTTATTCATTTGCGCCGTCCAGCAAAGACCTTCAGGATCCATAATGGAACTCCATTAAAACTCATAGGATAAATGAGAGTAGAAGCAGGTGACAGGGAAAAGATCGACTGTAGGATTCAATGAGAAACAAATACAAATTTAACTTCCAGAAGTTTTTAATTAAAAGAAGCAAATCTTTAATAGGAAATTCTTAATTTAAAACACTTTCTTCAGATTGCACCCATTTAAAAGGAAATAAAGGAAAACGCTAGATCATGAGTTTTGCTATGTCTTGTAAATTTTCACAATCAAGAGAATGAGATAAGGCAGACTCCCCATGGAATGTAAATATAAAGCAGGACTCACTAGTCTAGCCCCCGCTACACCCAAACCCTCTGCCTAAACCATACAGAAATCCCTTTGGCCACGGACAGAGAGGAGGGGCCCAGCGATACCAGTAGTGGGTTGGGAGCAGGAGGGTTCTCAGTAATTAACACGAGCATCTAATTTTAAAATGGGTTATTAGTAGTACTGCAGCACACCCCCACACAACTCACGTTACCCTTTGCCCTCCCGTGATTGATTCCAACGATTACGCTGCGTAAATACTATCCAACACCCCCCTCCAGTGGGAGAGAGGTCATCTGGCGACAGGCAAGACTAAGCAGCCTTGATTCCTGAAGTGGGGGTGCGCAGATAACAGGCTCAACCAGGAATGTGCAGGATAATCATAATGAAATTAGGAGAAGACTGCTGTCTATAATGCAAACTGGAACTGGGATGGGAAGTTACATCTATTTCAGTTTACAGAAGGATGGAGGAAATGGAATAATTAAAAACAAAGAAAAACCTGCATTAAGTGTTAATTACATGGACCCTTTGCCTTTTTGTTTAAATTAAACCACCTTATTCACCCAGTGTTTGACCCACCTAGACTCCCTTGAATGTCATATTGAAAAACAACAAATTTCTGACCCATCGGCAAAGAACAAAAACCTTAAACCAAATAAATTTGATTTTAGAAATTATACTATATATATTTTAAAATAAGTCTGCTTCAATGACTTCAGTTTTGACAGACAACCCCAACCTCAGCTGGGAAAAATGGAGAAGTTTCCATTCTCTGACTCATTGATGAAGTCAGGGACTAATTTGTTTCTTAATTATTGCTGGTATTCAAAAAGGCTGGGATCTCAACAGCTTTAGAAAAGCATGGCAACTTAGGTCTATTAGTCATACGGACAAGGCTCCTCCTCTCCTGGAACATCAGTACATAATTAAATGTATTAAAAGGGACCCCACACTGCAGCGGTCCACAGACATGAATGGACCATCTGCAGACCAGAACTTTCACACCTTACAGCCTATGCTCTGGTCTCTTGAAGGCAAAGACAAATGTTCAAGAAGACTCAACTTAATTCCCTCTTGTTCAGTACAAATAATTATTAAAAAAAAAAAAAAAAAAAAAATCTGTTCACAATGTTATTAATCTCACTAAAATAAACTAACCATTTTAAAAACTTTTTTAATGCAATCTGCACTGGAGTAACCATTCAAAAACTGGCATTTTAGAAAACAAGAGAAGGGGGGGGGGAAGTGTTCAAGTGCGATTTGACAGTTCTGCCGCGACTGGACAACACAGATGTGGAAGCAGAGAAGCAAGAGATGAGATTCGACAGACAGCAGAAAAACAAACGTTTCTCTGCAATTCACTTGGCAAAAGTTTAAGACAAAGCTCGGGAGAGCATTTATGAAACCGGCTGAGCACGTGAATAAATAGCCGTTTGGTGTGAGAACAATTCAACTGGATTATGTGGATTATTCCATATTCTCTTTTGTGAATGCGAGCTTCAGTTCACATGTTCGTGTGCAGAAGCAGCAGATATACTGCAGAAGCAGCTGCATCTGGGAAAAGACCCAAAACAGAAAGCAGCTTTTTTTTAAACCAATATTGGCTTTAGTACTTTTCAAACTATATGAGGAATATGTTGCTATTCAAGTTGGTTTGGGTAACATCAAATAATATATACACACACAACTTGGGTACTCTAACAGTTAACTGAAGCTTCAACCACAGGTTACAACTGACCAGAACAGCAAGAAAAGAGTTTTTTTTTTTTATTCTTCTTACTAGTGCACCCTTTTCTGATGTTTACCATTAAATTTCTGTTTCAGTAGGCAACAGCTCTAAGGACCATGACATCTGAAAGTTCACTGATTACCCCTGCTGACATAAACGTGGTCGGTAGGCTAACATTACTACAACCCAATTCCCGCTTAATGCACTTACCCTAAAAATATTTTAAATTCACAATAAAAAAGAAGGCCGTCAGGCTCTGTCTTCATTCACTCGGTACAGCTTCAACGAGAGAGGTACCAATTACCCGATGCCCTCCTAACAAACCCTGCCCACTATACCATATTACAGTGCCCTCTTGTATGGGAAAAGCAGATTCCCGTTCATTCTGAGTCAAGGTGCCCGTTGCTCTTGACAAATAATGTCTCCTTGCTGGGAAGTAAAAGTTTCTATTTTTGTAGTTGATTTCCGCCACCGTCCTAAATCTCCATGCACTCCCTCTTCGGCCACGCTCTGTCCTCTAGTGCTGGTGTCCGATAGAGAGCACCAGAGGAATGAGGCAGCCCAGCACTAGGGCCACGACCTCCACCTTGCTTAGTCCGTTGTTCCCGCTTGCTCCGCCAGGGCTGTGACTGTGGCCGCCCCCACCCACCTCGGGCAGCACGTGTACTGTAGCCACATACAAGAAGGTCCCAGCAGAGAAGAGCATGGCGACTCCTGTGGCATTAACCTCCGACAGTGCCTCTTTACTGCTCTGGAAGGAGAGAAAAGTACAAACAATCAATACATTCGTACCCTATGAATAGGGTTATTACATTTAATGAAAAATAAAATGATAAAAAAAAGATACAAAAATCAACAACTAAACGACAGATATACTTTCTGAAAGTGAAATAAAATAGAAATAAGTACTTAACATTTTTTTAAAATAAGTAGCTAAAGTAATGATTTAGTTTGTCTGTAATTACCATGAAGACCGTGAACATGTTTTGCACATTTTGAGGACATTCGTACATAATGTGCGCAGTTTATTCATGTAAAATTCTCTGAAGATCAGACACATAAAATATATTTTAAGCAAATAGGAAGGAACATTAGATTAAATAAACTTCAATATTTTTAAAACCAAGAATTAATACTCGGGTACAAGATGGAAAAATGGTCAAAGTATCACGTTTACTGATCGTGAGGGACGTAATATTTACCTGGCTGAGGCCGAGAAACGTTAGCATGGAGAGGACAGGGGCAGCCAAAGCAAATACCAGCAAGTGTTTGCGAATCCGATTCCTCTCCAGCCCGGCGTGCATCAAGAAGGACACTAATCCAAATGCAGCTGGGGCCTGACCAATGGAGATGGAAAGTGGTCACACACATATTGCAGTACTTCATGTCCATGACCCACACTTTCTTGAAGATACACGTTTATCATATTCACCAGTATTCATCATTGCAAAATCAGCATGGCTTGTACAAATCTCTCAACTCAACAAGTTTGTGATTTTTTTTTCCTGTGCAAAGTGACAGCTTGGCAAAAAAATTCAACAACAGTCAGCATGCACAGCAGGTTTCAAGGCAAAATATGAAACTTTTGATCTATGGCGTGCTAAACGACAGACTAACTGCAACAGAGCAAGAATATATTCTCAGGTTTAGCAAAAATTGTATTTAGAAGTGAATAAATGAAACAAGCACAGGATGATTAACTGTGGATATGTATAAAATTCAGTATTCAGTTGTAAAAACATAAGCAATTCACATAGCCTAATTTGTTTTTCTGTACCTTGTGCAGCATAATCGCCACAAAAACAATAAGTTGGACGCTGGTCTGGGATGTGGAAGCCGCAGCCCCCAGAGCCACTCCATCGGCTGGACAAACAGCACAAAGCACGCTCAGCTACCGCTCAAACCCAAAAGCTATCAAAGGAAATAAAACAGCTAACAAGCTAATTCTTTTAAAGTGAAGGAAAAGTTTCAAGATTTATAATAACGGAAGAAAAATTTCATTAAATTTTCACTATGCAACTACCAAAGATGCGTCAAGGGAACAAACGAACATTATACCATTACAAATTTGTAAATATCAAGACGCAAACAAAAGCCACAACTGAAATCAAACAGGCCATACCTAAAAACCCAACAGAAACAAAAGCACACATGCAAGCCCAACAGGTGAGGGGTTTCGTCTGCCTAATTTTCGTTTACCTGCTGCATGAACAACCAATCCCAAGGTAGTAGTAATTTTTGAGCTACCAGCCCGTCCAGATTCTGGATCTTAAAAAAAAAACAACAACAGTTTATGATGTTGTTCACATTCTGTTAAATGGCTCTTCCCACCGTGAACAAACACTTTCTATAGTTAAGGAAACCTAAACAACTAAAAATACTCGCCAAAATGTTAACAGACTCAGTCACTACTTACTGCTACAAAAAAAAATTACACAACATTAATAGTAATGAGTTGTGGTAGGTTGTGCATTTCGATAAAGCTGGTAACCAAAACTGCATGTTTATTTAACGGAGCAAGTGACACTTTACACTACTTCTAGCATACAAAAGGTTTTGGTTGGATATTTCCGATATTAACTGTTTTACCACTATTCAAAGAGGATTTGCTGGATACTGGGAAATGGCAACTGAATACCGACAAACAGGGTGGAAAAGCCAAGGCTGGATATTAAGCTGACCCACAGGCCTGAGGAGAGTAATTTAGATGAAGGGCGAGTACAAAAAGCTGAACTGTAACCTGGTAGGTAGTAAAAAAAAATAATAATAAATCAGGTCAGACTACATTGTATTACCAAACTATTCCAGTTGGCCAGTAGCGAAAATTCCACCTCTGGGTACAACATAGAATTAAGTGCAGGGAAAATAAAAATGTCTCTAAATGCCTACATGTTTGACTCCTACTGCTCACTGCAGTACACTGTCTGAGGAAGAAAAATAGCAAAAACGGCAGATGGAAAAATAAAATCAGAACCAACCATCAGTGCTGTGCACATGGGAACTACCAAGTTGGTCGACGAGGAGCATGAACACGAAGCCCAAGACGAGCGACACCCCGATGTAGGCATGGAGCTGCTCATGACCGTGTAGCTGGTTGCCACCAGTGCCTGCAGATCCATCCACTGCGACTTTCTGCTCCAAGACCCTGGCCTCTTCAACTTGCCCGTGTGCGTGGTGACCAGCTTCGTACAGAAAGACTCACTGTAAACATCTAAGACGATCTAATACAAACATGTAAGAAACTTGCAACTGTCTCCCATACAGACCTTCCAGCACCTCCTCATACAGTGCATGAACCCCCTCTGGAATAATAACTGCAAGTGCAGTGCCGCATAGCAACCCTGCCCCCAACACTGTAACCAGCTTCAGCCGCTCCTAGCAGGAAGTAAAATAGGGGACAGGTTTTCATTTGCAAGCAGGATATAATCACTATTATGACCATGAAACAAGACAACAACCTTTATTTTGGATTAATTTCAGGGATATTACTCCTAAAAATCTTTTTTTCATTATACGTAACATGGGTCATTAAAGTCTAAATAAAAGTCAAAACAAGAGAGACTAATGTCTGAGTGTAAACGGATTGGCAATAAGTAAATGGGATGACAATGGGAGATCAACACTGACCACACACAAATATACTGGTGGCCGACACCAATCACTAGAATCTCTCCACTGTGTTCTAAAAAAAAAAAGTTCTGCATAAAACTGCGAAAAATATTTAAATCCCTGTAGGAATGCCAAACACGAACAAGAAAAGGATTCCTGGATAAAGTGAATATGTGCAAAAAAAATTGTTGGATTCATTTGTAACTTGTTGATTAAATTAACTCTTTTAGTCATTCATGAATATGCCATAACGTTATAATACACACTGCATTCCAACACTGTCGCTACATTACCAAGAAAGATTTACTTGGATATATAAAGACAGCAAGTTTGATATGCTCTAAAACGCTTGGGGATTCGAATTTGCGTTTCATACCCAACTCATATGATTCAGGTCTACTATATGTGAAGACGGGTGACCTGAACTTTGTGCGGAATGAACCAGGTTTTTTACACCAGCAAAACGAGAAAATTCTCGCTGAGCAGTTTCGCATTTCGCTCAGCTCCTCCATTAAAAGCAATTTAAAGAAATTACTCACCTCAGAAAAGTTCACTGCTAAGGGGATGGTCCCGGCGATGTAACATCCCACCAGCATGGCTAAGGAGAGCAGGCTGATCGACAGGAATTCGTCCATTTTGCCAAGTTTTCTAGTCGACGGAAAGCTCGCTCGAAGTCGATTATTTGACTGTATACGGCCGCTTGTAGCCCGAACAACTGCGACGACGCGAAAACCTAGATGTCAATAAAAGTCCTAGCAGTACGAATATATGAACAGCGATGCTGAACACCAGAAAACACTTAGCCAGCTGCATGTATCGCACATTTGCCAAAATTCACAATAGGTGTCGCTAAGACTGTAACACTATACGGCACGGATCAGCTATCGCACAACTGTAAAGACAAGGTTTCAACTGACGCTCTTTTACAATGAATTACGGTCAAAAAGCAAAACGGTTTAGCTAGCTAGCCTGTGAGGTAAACTAACCAACGGTAATATTGTATTCGTGATTGAGCGATTAACCAGTACTTTGTTTCTGTGTATTGAGACGTTGTTATTCTATGGCAAAAAAAAATAACTACCGCATAATATTTAACATGATCGCTAAAATCTTTATTCTTGCTTGGTTTGTCGCTATTATTCAGTACAAGCGCTTAGCCAAGCAGCTAAACATCCACGGTGTGAACTGCTTCCGGTTCGAAGCGGACTTTTCCGGTTGACCCGAGTCGCTGAATCTGCCACGTGTTCCGCCAGTAAGAAAATCGGCTGGGCGGAATAGAATTAAAAATATGGTCACAGGCAGAAAGAGATCGCCCCTTTAAAATCTGCAAATAGAGGAAGTTATACAACTAAAAAACAGACGATGTGGTGTAATTTTGGAATATATTAAATTAGACATAATTTTTATCGACGTTTCTGAACAGAATCAAACTTCTAAAAATTGTTAATCTTTATCTAGAGTACAGTAGAGTGCTATACGTATAACATAGTTGCTAACTGTTACGCATCGGACTCACACAACAAATTTTACGGCAAATCTATAATATTCCATTATAAAGCTAAAATTAGGTATACCAAAACCATTGGGGTAGTTTGCAAATCCTACAATTTACACGGTAATAAACAAGTAATATGTATGTAAATGTATGTCTCTAAATTGCCCTCTGCTTGTGTTATGAGCTAAAGCAAATGTCCTGCAAAAGATTAGCATCCCATCCAGGGTACACGTGGGCTTCGTGCTCAGCACAGCCCGGGACCGGCTCATGAGACTCTACACACCATAAGCTCTCATAGGTTCCTGGTGGAAAACCTGTTTGTTTAGAAACTCCATCTTTTCCAGTGGCATCGTTTTGAAATCAATACATACACAAGAACTAGACTAGATCAGATTTTCCACAGTTGATTGAAATACGTAATATCCAAGACTTGCACATCATTTCACAAAGACTTTGCTTTTGTCATCATTTGGTAAATAGACAATTTCTGTAGATTTTTAATATATCTCCAACTGTACACTATTCTCAGCAAAGCGTTCTAACGTGCTGGGAAGAGAAGATGCTTGTATGTTGTAAAATTGATACTTAAACCAAATGTTACAATAAGGAGATTTGACTGTATTAAATGGTTCGAAACACAATGGCCTATAATTTACAAAATGAGTTAGATTTAGGTTTTACACACTCTAAAAACCCATGGAACTTTTTTTTATGCTTACAGGCCCATCATGCATCTAGGGGTTCACACACTTGTGTGCACCCTGCCACCCTGTCCAGGTTGTGTCCTACCTCGAAGGCGGTGACAAACTGCAGGCTGCCCCAACGCTCCGGTCCAGGGTAAGCAGTTGGAAGACAGACGGGTGTAACATAAGTTTCAATGCGGCACTGTCCGCTTCGTGTGTGTGCTGCACTTAAGTGAAAATCCATCTGCTGCCCCTAACTTACACATTTGAAAATATACTAAGTTCTGCTTTATTTGGTTTAATTTCTGAGATATGAGTACTCAGTACGGGGGGTGGATGGTATTGCAGACATAAAACAGGACCTGGCTGTCTATTCGTGTGAAAGCTGAATTGAATAAGTGAATAGATTGACTGGATGTGGATATCGATTTTATTTGGCAGCTTAGGGTCCTTAAAAGTTTTTTTTTTTTTTTTAACAGATTTTACAATTTCTCATTACACCTTTGCTTGAACCAATTCAGACAAGTGCTCAAATCAAACGCTCACTTTCTCAAACGTGAACAGGCACTTGATCCATTTCAGACATCATGCCTGAGGGGAAAAAAAAAACCAGTTCCTTTAGTTTAAAAAAAAAATCATTTTAATTTCTCCAAAGTCTACAAGACAATCAAAGGGACAAAGTTGCAGGAGGAACAACTCTGAGTGACATTTCACTGTGATCCTCATTGTGCTGTGACCTGTCAATGCAACCTCCAGAACATGAACATGAAGGGGGGGGGGGTCGGAATAGGAATTGTATGTTCTGGGAAGCGTCAAGCTATGAAATCAGGTGCATGTCACTCGATATTTAGATGTTTGGTTAAACATAAAACTAGTTTATATGCACAGATGTTAGCTGGTCAAAAGCAGAGTAACTTTTACAATCCCAGAGCAGTGCCCCCCCCCCAATAAGAGGAAGGGGGGGGGAAACATTTAAAATTAACCAGGGCACAGCAGTGATTTTTCACTGAGAACCGTGTGAAATCTTACTTTCACCCACTGTGCCAACCTCTTATCTATTCCGAAACAGAGGGCAATACAATTCTGGAAATGAACATCTGGCCATGCAGTTAGCCATATGGGTGCTTTGATATTAGTGCACGCATCAACATATACAAACATGCCATCTCACTCACACATCAGGGAGGAGCTGCAGTTCTCAGATGTGCAAGTCTAGTGGGTGGTGGGGAAATGCCCATTTTTACACCTTCCTCAAGGAAAAAAAAAAAACCCAGTGTCCTTTCCATGGGTTATGTTGGGGTATAGAATGGATTGTAAGAATCAAAGAAAACGTAGGAGTCCATTCAGTGCTTAAATTATTTCACAAGTCCAATCTTCTTGGCTTCGGTTTCATATATCAACAACCTCCACATTTTTACTATGAAGACCTCTGCCTCTTCATCCAACACCTACAAGAGAGGGAGGTGATAAGTGATTTTCACATGATACACAAGACATTCATCCAAGAGTCAAGACGACTTCCACTAAACGGACAAAAAAAAAAAAAAAAAAACCTTTCTGAATACTCACCATGGCGACATCATCCAGTATTCCTTGTGGTGTGCTGTGTGCCATTACCTGGAGAGAATTAAATGCAGTTCATGTCAGAACCATACAGGAAAAGAGCTCCTTTCAGTGTTCGGGATTACTCATAAATCTCTATCATGTAACACAGAACAGAATATTATTTATAGTAAAAGTCATCTAAAATGAAACCCGTCGTATTAAATAGTATGTTCAACTACAGAAACATACCTTTGAACAGACAAAATCAACTAACGTGGCCTCCTCTTCCCCAATGTACTCAATAATCTTCTTGTTAATCCAAGGTCTGATCCGTCGCTCCATCAGAGTCTGTGGGAAAGTTGACACTATTTAATTAAAGAAGTCTCCGCCTTATTTTTCCTTATACAAGTAGTATTTCACCTATATTAGGAAACTAGTATAATAAGCATTAAAACTGAAAAAGTTTCAAGTACCATCTCTGCCTTCATTATGCTAGTGGCTTGATTTCTTTTTCCTTCGATGTAATAAAAGGCTTAGACAACCACTAAGGGTCAGTTTCTAAGTTGTACCCTGACAGGCTAAAATACAGTAAGAGCATTCAAAATACAATCTGACCCAGGAAGTCATCCCAAAGGCATGTAATTGTTTTTGTACACGTCATAACACCCTCTGACTCCACTGCCCCTGTTCCCGAAGCATCTCACCGAGTCAACTATGGCCCAGTCCAGTGGGTAGGAGAAAAGTTCGGGCTTGGCAGTGGGGATCTTCTCAATGAGGCTCTTTATGTGTTTGCGCTTCTCCTCGGTGTTGACACTGCCCTTGGTGCCTGCAACTTCAGCTCCATCCAGGCCCAAGCCGCCTTTCTCATCCTCTCCATAGTCCAATGGCACAAGCTTCCTCTTTCGGGGCAGCTCATCAGCCTCCTCATCGTCAAATTTGTTAAAAACACTGTCCACTGCGAGCTTCTTGCGTTTCACTGCATTCGGCTGGCTCGGACTGCTTGTTGAACCTAGTTAAGAACAGGAAGGATCCGGACTCAAGTCAATTTCAGTGTCGGAAAGAATCCGAACAAATGAAATGCGACACGTGAATCAAAGTTGCTCCAAGACTCACCAAGTCTAAGACTGAGACCGATTTTGGGGCGGAGCTCCTCGGGGGGTGGGGCCTCAGGAGAATTCTCATGGGGAATGATTATGCCGCAGGGAGAGTCGTCGCCAGGAGTGTTGGGCGAGGCATTCCCGCTGGCGGATGACACAGACGGGGCAGATGTGATGGGCCGCAGTGTCGGCTTCAGGCAGGGCTTGGTATCGGGCACTTCATCATCCTCTTCTTCACCCTCCTCAACTTCATCCTCTGACTGAGGGTCAGGCTCTACAATGTCTGGTCCTGCTACGCCACCTCCCCTCTTCTCCCGTTCTTCCTTCTGCCCCTTGTCCTCCTCGGCCTCCTCCTCAGACTCCGGCTCCTGCTTCACCGGGGGCTGTCGACGGCGCTCGGCCTCCTGTTCCATCTGGAGAGAAGATATGGGGGGGTAAATCAAGCAGAAGCTCACTGAGAATGGGGAAGCCCACAAATTCTGTCAAACAGAAGCTGGATGTGTACTTACCCTCTGGAGCTCTGCATCGGGGTCTGGGTGTCCCTCTGCCAACAGTCTCTGTCGGATTTCTTCAAGTTCCTCCTTCTCCCGTTTCCTATCCCGGTCATCCACCTCCATTTCTTTCTCTCTGTCCCGCAGACGCTTTTGCAGGGCGCTGCCCCTAAAGCACAGAAGTAACACCACAATAGTAGTACCATTTCATTCTCTTTTTACACTGCCCCAATGTGCGCAGAATTTTTTTCAAAATGAACTACATACTCAATGACGAACTCAACTATACAATGGCAAGGTATTAGCATTTGCCATTTCGTGCTGAGCTTCTTGATCTTGCTTTTAAGACTTGGAAGGAAGAATAAAATCCAAGTATTTTTAAAGATTAATCTAACAATTTTAAATACAGTGAAGAGGTCCTTGTCTATAAATGCACAACAGGTATAAATTCCATTTAAATATTGCCTGGTTTGCACCTTAAAAACTTACCGATAGTATTTAGGGTCATCTCTGTCGTCATCATAGTCCTCCAAGAACTCTTTCAACCGTTTGGCTTCTTTTGCCTGAGGACCAATGAAGGGTTTAGCGCAAATCTTTGATCCAAAAGAACAAAAATCACGGCTAAGGCCCATTTACGGTTACCATTTCTCTACGACGTTCCTCCTCTCTTTCCAGCTCCTTTGCATAATCCCGAGCTTTCTTCCTCTCTCTGATCTCCCAATTTTTTAGGCGCTTTAGAGAACCAACAGAAGTGGTTAGTCACCGTTTGGGACACTGGAATCTCTCCAGTGGGATCTTACAGTGCACACTCACTTCTTGGTAGGCGGCCTCCTTTTCTCTCAGCTTCCTCTCGAGTTTTCTCCGCTCATAGGCTTCCTCCTCGTCTTCTTCACGGTCACGTTTCTTCTCCTCTCTGTTTTTCTCCCTGCAGCGGTGGGTGGGAGGTGGATTTACAGCCACGTACGGGAAAGCGAGGCTCTAACACTCACCATCGCCGTCTCCTGCACTCACCTGGATCTGCTGCGGTCTTTACTGCGGTCACGACTCCTGTCCTTCTCCCGCTCTTTCTCACGCTCCCTCTCTTTGTCCTTCGTCCTCTCGCGGTCACGGTCTCTCTCGCGTTCCCTCTCCCGCTCCTTCTCTCTCTCTTTCTCTCTCTCCCGCTCCTTTTCCCTCTCGCGGTCTCGTCGCTCCCTCTCCCGCTCTCTCTCTTTGTCTCTCTCCCTCCTCTCCCTCTCAATCTCCTGTCGCTCTTTCTCCTTCTTTCCCTTCTCCTCCTCCAGTTTCTGCAGACCCATAGGAAGAACAAAAAAGGGGGAAAGAAGAAATATTACTACAAAGAGGCCAGGTGACACTTCAGAATGACAAAGCAGCACAAAAAGGACACATTGAAAGGAAAATTTCACAATTCTAAGACGTGCAGTAGTGCAAAGATCAAGTGGTTTACAGTCCCTGGCCCAAAGATGGTGCACAGAACTCATCTCTGCTGCCATGTGGAGGACGAGGAGGAGTTCCACAGCATGACAAGACCCAAGTCAGATGTTTTTTAAAAGAATGCCAATAGTCTGCAAGACCAGCAAACCCACCCCTATCAAAGCCAAAATACTATAGAATAAGTACCCAACCTAATTATTTGGTGAAAAGGGGGGCAGGATGAGACAGAAAGCCAAGCTTGCTTCTAGGCATATTTAGCCAATGCAATGCCAAATTTTTCTATTACAGTAGCAAAAGTATTTAAGTTACACTAACAACCTATAACAACCGTACTCAGACAAATAGTAACAGCTACCATCATTGTTTATGACTTGGGTCTGGGAACAAACTAAAACCGCCTAAGTTCATTTTTCAGAGTATAGTTTAGGACAGTTTAGGACCTTTCATAATGAAGTGCTGAGGCACCCTTGAGGCTTTCCGATGCCTACAGACCTGAGTTTCTTAACCTGGGGCATGAAATGCCAGTGTGTTAAATTCCAACCTATGATTAGTCCAAAGTAACTAACAGAAGCTGGAACCTACCACATACAAGCTGCACGCAACAATTCAGGAAAAAAAAAAAAAAAGTTAAAAAATCCTTAGGAAATGAAGAAATGTCACTTCATATAGGTGGATAGCAACAGTGAGGTTATGCTCAAAAAAAATGTCCTCCCTGAGACCATCAAAGCAGCCAGACAAACATAAATGCTGGAAACCACTTCATTATTTAAAGGAAACTCTTCGGCATTCCAAATGACAAGCATTGAATGTAATTCTGGGGGCTTTTCCTTTATATCAGCATGGTTTAAATTTGAATTCTATTTCAACGTAGATAAGATGAAGACTCTCTCACAACAGAAAGACCGATCCTCGTGGAAACTAGTTTGTGACTTACAGGTGTTGAACTATGGATTCAGCGCTTCACTGCCCCTACAAGCCTATTAGCTAGGCCTGGGAGGAAAAGCAGGTAAAACGGTTCATAGACATAAAATACGAGGCAAAAAAACGGGGAAAAAAAAAAAAAACGTATGCGATCCCTAGGACCAATAATTCATTCTTACGAAAAAGTTATCCACACACACAAAACATTCCCAAAGAACTCCTAAACAAAACACATAGCATGGATACATCATGAGGCATTGTAGGATTTAAATTTTGGCAAAAGAAATTAAATCAGAAGCCGTCTTACCCATCTGCAGTCTTCTGATGCTTTCCCAAGGCTTGTTCTAACCAACAAGCAATGACAACTCTCCTACCAAGCAGCATGGCACCCACCGTGCACAAAGTCCAATATAAATTACTAAAGGCCTTCAACTGGCCTTCGTTTACACTTCATGATCAGACTGTTAATCACAGCAATCACTTAACTGTTACATAAAACTTCACAGAAACCAAAACAGGAAAGAACAGTTAATTCTCAAGCATACCTGGAGTTCACTATGGGTGCCATGCTGCGATAGGCATAGTGAGTAACATAGGATAGGACAGGAGAGAGACCAAGAGAAAGAATTCATCTGGGAAGGAGGGAAGGACAAGGGGAAAAAAGGGAAAATCAGGGAGGAGGAGGAAACACCCTATATTTAAGAGGGTCAGTTAAGAGCAAATAACTAGCAGTCTCTGAATCCCCTAAACAACTTACCTCAGCTACAGTAAGAATAAATGAATCTTAGTGAGTGCGGATTAGAGCTGGGCGACATCAGTAATCCAACAGCGACTACCTGGCGAGTACTGCATTTGTCAGCAAGGTAGGCTTGCTCTATACACAAAGCAAGATTTCTGATCTGCCTTTGAGCTCTACCTTGTAGTCTATGCTTCACAATTTGCAAAAAAAATGTTTTTAATGATACAGGAAGGTAACGGTGTATGTAACGTTTAATGCAGGTATGCGGCTAGGTCTTTACCATAACTGAATTACTGCATTACATGGTCTGCCACATTTTAAAATCATTATACCCAACCCACCAATCGATCATCTCCGTTAATCAGCACCACCTCCAACCCCCCGGGTGGTAAGTCTTAACGCTGGCTGTTAAGCAGATTTTCAAAATATTTTTCCCTGCTTTCACGATTTTCTTTCGGTTAAAAAAAATAAATAAAGGAAGTCTTCACTTGGTGCATGTGTGAGGGGGTGCTGGAAGACTCAAAATTGTTTATCCTGATATTTTCTTAATCAAAACATTGCATTTTATTTTCAATATCATCCAGCCCTACCATGGATATGACAGAACTCAGTGGCTGAGAACTTCACCGCTAAGGCAACAGTTGCAAATGATTGTGCTAACAATTAAAATGTTCTGGTGGTCGATCTACACAACATTCAATATCTGACGTAAAATAAATGGGGTGTGGGAAGTTAGGAGCAATAAAGCGGGTTCCAAAAGTCGCACTAAGTTTAGATGCACAATGTCAAACAGTGCTTCGACTATTTGGTTAAATAATCCTTTTCTGTCCAATTAGTTAAAGACTGTCCAAGCTGCATAGCTAACCTCTCAATTCCCCAAAGCAAGCTTTGTAAGCCAAGCTTGACACAATGTGCACATCCTACTTCTGGCTTTTTACTGAATTAAAACTTTCACTGAATTAATATTTAAGGACAGTATAATGATCGGGGGCGGAAAACTTAAATCTGACCCTAAAAACTGAGGAGCAAAACAAAAGGTACTGAACGTGGTACATTAAGCATGGAATGAGAATTAAAGGTGGTGAAAGTAAGGAGAGACATGAGGAGCACAAGTGGACAGGAACAGATGTCTTACCTGGCAAGTCTTCAGAGCGCAGCGTGCTGTGGAAGGGCGCCCCCTGCTACAGTATAGGCTGCAGCCAAAATCACTGCAGTGGTTAATTGTTTTTCACACTGGCCATTTACATAGCAGGACTCACACAGGTTCACTGGGCTCCCCGAGTCCCGCTGGCATGATCCAAGTACTTAAGGTGGGCGGGACACTTTCTTGCAAACAAATGCCACACTAACGCCCTGGTTAATTCCAGTACCGCAATTACGAAAAAGTTGTGAGTGCGTCTCAGAGCCTGTTGCCCCCATTGCAAGTCCTCCAGAAGGGGGCGCCCAAGATGTGTAAAGAGGAAATGAAAGCTCATACTTACATCCTATCCATGTAACTTTTTCCAAAGCTCTGAGATTCATCTTGCTTTAGTCACCATATGATCTCTATCATAATGGTGGGGTTTAATGAATAGATTAGCTTGAAGGGAATTTTACATTAGGTCCATGCATTTTGTGTGGTGAATGAGCCCTAACTTATTATTCACACCTGCCTGTGTCTCCCATAGATTAACATGAAACGCATTTCTACAGCTGAGTTTTATCTTTTGGGAAATTAAATCGTAAGGGTAAACTCCTTGAGATTGTAAAGGTGATCATCTTCCTCTGACAATGTGATTTTTCCTGAGCAGTGTTTACCAAATCCATTACAATGGCAAGAATGGTTACATTTCTGGTACTTCCTCAAAAATGAAATTTAATGTGAGATTGTTTTTGGCAACCCCGAATAAAATTTAAGTTTCAGCAGATGTGCAAACTGTCATCCAAATGAAAATTGTCACACAAATCTGATGGTGGGATTACAGTAACCTGCATAAACTACACATGAAAAGATTCCAAAGTTCAAAGTACAAGACACAAACAAGCGTGCATTTTACCTTGTGAGTATCTCGGAATTTACTGATCTCTCGGGAAATCAAGTCTCTCTTGTCTTCCTCCATCTCAATGGCATTAATATCCTCCTGCAACAGAAACCATTCATATTAAAAATATTCAATTCAACTAACTTTTTAAAACACGTTCAGTGGACGCAAAAAATGTAAAAAAGTTCTCAAACATACGTTTAACCAAAATTATATTAAGTCTTGGTTAATTCTCATAAGCAAAACTCATTTGAGAAGACAAAAAAAAAAAAAAAAGTGTGTAAAAGTCCTCTGCACAGTTTAATGAAAGGTTTAGATGTTACTGGTTACACCTATGAAGAAAATGCAGCCAGGCTTCCTGAAATTTCACCTTGTTTTCATTCAAAGGGTGAAATGAAGACAAATGTGTGCACACCTTTCACCTAACACTTTGTGGAAACTCCATCTGCATCTATTATAGCAGTAAATCTGTTCTAAACCTTGTAGTCTTATCCCACCCTACTCAACAGTTCACTGCAAGGGTACCTCCTGCACACAGTGCATTCTAGATTGGTTCACAGATGTTATATAAGATTAAACATCTGCAAACCAACTGGGCCACTCCTGGGTAATGATTGTTTTAAGTGATTACTTGGTTGACCTGGCTGTGTTCTTATTATGGCAAAAATCCTTACCTTTCCAGTAGAGGGCAGCGAGTTCCATGCAAAAATCTTTTGTTTTTTCCAAGCTGTTCATTTTCCCCATCTATCCTACCCAACAACTCCTACTAAAATAAAGGCAGCCCCACAGCCAGATGCTGCCTCTATGACCGACAATATGGGTGGGTTTCAGGTACTTTACCTGGCAATTTTTTCTGTACATGCATTACTGGTAAGATTGGATTTTTACATTGTGTTGTAACATATAAATTGTGTATTCCATATAAATGACTCAATCATGAGGAACGCCCAGCACTACCTGGGTGTTCTCCATCAGAAGCATCCTGCCTCTTGCCGCCCTAGCCCAAAGCACAAACTTATGAACATTATGCAAAAAATTGTTGTAATATACAAGGAGTGGCCAGTTATAGCCAGTGGCAGTGTGTGGAAGTAAGCAACCTGCCATATATCCCACACTTAATTTCAGCAAATACATTGAAAAACCACAAATTTCAACTGGGATCTATAAACCTTTGCTGCCCATTTTAAGTAACATGTTTTGTACTCAAGTTTTGTAAAGCGTGTCAGATTAGTAATCTGATAAGCATCACCAAAAGTCTCAAAATTTAAGTCCTAGGAACTGGATTCTTAATTCAAAACAGATTCAGAAATGTGACGCTTGCATTTTTAAGAGCAGTACTAATAATTAGTAAAGATAAAAAGCTGAAATGAATTTTAAAGGAGGGAAGCCAGTGCTGCTTTTGCACAAGCCGGACGATTTCTACTGGAATGTGAGATCACACGCAGGGCAACAAGAACCACACAGAACTTCATTGAGAGTAATTTGGTCACGTGGTGATGAGCCAACCCAGAGAGGTCATTAGGGAACACAGGAAGCACTTGTGAAGGAGACTTACTTCCTCCTTCTTTTCCTTTCGTTTCTTGCGGTGGTGGGTGTCAGCGTCTTGAGAAGGAGCGTTGAGCTCACTGGAGTACTCCCGTATCAGGCCCTCGATCGCGCCTTTCACTATCTGGTCCCGTCGCTTCATCTCCTCATCCAGCACTTCCTCCTCGTCTTCCTTCTCCCCATCCTCCACCTTCCCTGTCTATTGGAGGGGAGAAATGAAGATGTAAAGCAGCATCGAGGTGTTTCATTACGAGAAAGAAAATTCTGAAGACTGAAGCCATGGTAAAAACTACGATACATACCCCATTGGAGTTTTTCTTCTTTGCCTTCCACTCATCCAGTTGGGCCTTGGTCTTTGCATCCACCTTTACAAGCAATTTCTTGTCACCAATTTGGAGCTCGTGTAGAAGTCGCAGTGCACGCAGCGTGGATTCTGGCTCTTTATATTCACAGAATCCAAATGCTTAAAGGAAAAGCAACCATATTACATCAGGCAGCCAAGGACTTAATCTTATTCATTTCCAGGATGATGATACAGTTGGCAGAAGGGGGATTCAGGAGATGTTAAACTGTTGCACAGCTTAGACAAGAAAGGCGACAAGAAAAGCGCTGCTTGGTAACTTAAGGCAACTGAACTGGGCAAAAGCAGTAACTATCGCTTAATAAAAAAAAATCTATAAATCTAAACTGAAATAAGCAAAAGGTCATTTTTATAGCATGGCTTTACTCCCACTCAAGACACACAGAATGGGGAACCTGTTCTGCTACTTATCTTTGACAAGTACTGACCCAGCATGCAAGTCTCCACTCAGCAGCAACTTTGGCAGATTAGCATACCCAAAACCAGTTAAAGGATCCAAATGAAAAGGTCTGAATATGATGATATACAGAGGAAGGTGAGGAAAATATTTCAGAAGTGTTGTACCTGTTTTATTTTTACCTTGAAGTTTTCCAGAGGCTCCCTGGACTCTCTTCCAGCTCAAGACCAAGCCACATTTCTGCAAAGAAGAAATTAGTTTGTGGAGGATATATTTGTTGAGATGACGAGGCCAGACAGAGACACACATATTTACAACAGGTGCATACAAGCCACCTATTCTAGGTATTATCTTGTAAAGTCATCCTTACAGAATATTTTACATTTTCTGCACTCAGCAGACACTGACTGCATCACAAATAAAAGAGAATATGGACAAAAAAAATGGAAGACTGTCCTGAGTGAAGAGAAGGAATCCATTAGCGCGCACACAGCTCAGAGTAAGAAGTTAATCTATCATCTACCATGTGCTTAGATAACCAGCTCCTTCCTTTAAGAAAAAGGATCTGGTGCCAAAATGAAAACATTTAAACCACTAGACCTGAGCAGCTCTATACCACCAGAGAATAAAAATATATATCATGGCAACTAATGAAAGCAGAAACACAGAGCAGAAATGTGCCAAGATAACACCAAAAGTGAATCCTCCGGGACCTTTACATTGAATAATGCATGCTAGGGGGAACAGTGCAAAAAGCAAACACACACTTAAAAGGGCATTTAAGTTACCATCTTGTACCGAATTTTTTATTATTATATATGATACTGGCATTATAGTGTCACGCCTAAAAGTTACAAAAACATGCATCGCTAACAAGAATTAACATTACTCAAACTTAGAGCTGTTTTTAGGCATTGGTATATTAATCTAACATAAAAATCCCTTCGTGGTCAGAAAAACAAACCAAAAAGGTACAACAGACTGTACTCACCGCCAGCAGTTGCCTAATTAGCATGTCTGAAGCCTTTTCTGAGATGTTCCCCACAAACACTGTGGTAGTGGGACCCCCACTCTCCTCAGTCTCCTTGACCCGTGTTCCAGTGGTCTCCTTACGAGGGCCCATGGGTTTCCCTACCATTGACATTGTGGTGGGCACTAGCACCTGTTGTAAAAAGCGCTTTTCAATCAAATGACTTAAACACACAACAGAAATCCATCTAACATTCCCCACAAAATACATATTTGAACTCAGTCTACTGTAGGCCTATCATTACAAATTCACATTAATTCCAAGATTTAAACAAACAAATGCAACACAGTTTAAAAAGAAACTGCAGTTATTTACTGTGGGGGCTGGAGTCATAAGGCCCATGTGGACAGGAATCATGGGTGTTCCTGAAAGAGAAGAGACTAAATGAACTGCACTTTAATGACCAAGCATACTACTTTTGCATAGGCATGACTAAACTTCACACAAAACGCATCAGCTCATTTTGTGTCAAAATAAATTCAAAAACAGGAACTTCCTAAAAACCATTATTTTGAAGCATGGATAATGTTTATGTACATCTCATCTTCACACAGCTTTTTCTGGAGAGGGTTCATGTGGCACAACGCCAAGCAGGTCAGACATCTTTTTCCACGGCTCCAGAGTCTAGCTTCTACTGGGTGACCCCCAGACATTCCCATGCCAATGGAGAGATTATCTCGCCAGCATGTCCTAGGTCATCTCTGGGCTTCCGCCCAGTAAAACATGCCCAGAATAGTTCCGTCGGGAGCCAACTTGATATATGTAAACATGCATGAAACAGATTAGACCTAATAATATTCTAGGAGTATCTAACCTGTTTAATTGTATTTTTGCACCTACCTGGTGGCACCGCTGGAGGAAACCCTGTAAACTGCGGAGGAGGGATTCCAGGGGGCAGTTGGGGTATCCCAATCTGTTGTCGATTGAGGTGAGGTGGGTAGGACATCTTCGCTGTTACCGACCTGCAACGGATAAATGGTTGATGAGGACCTAAAAAACTGGTCAGCCTTCTCAACAAGAACCGTGCAATTCTTCTACAGTTCCTTCACGAATTGCTAGCATACAATATAAAATTTTTATATAATTTCATGAATGAAGCCCAAAGAGCAAACTACACAATAATCATGTATATACTTAACGCACTGCCAGCACACCACTAAAACAAAACACTGGTCTATTTAGCCAATATGTGATTCCCAGCTGACAATGAAATTTAACGTTCTCAATTTTCCAGTCAACAAATATCTAGAACACCTGTATGATCAAACTTTCCTACAAAATAATTTGCATACATTACACGTTAGAATTTAGATTTCGACTAAAGCGTCAAACATACTGGGAGACATTTACTTCGCTCTGGGCTACCTAAACGCAGACCTTGCGGGCGAGGCCTAAAAAAACTCCCGGTAGGTAAAAGCCACGATGGCAAAACAAGTTCTAACGAGTTAGTTAGGCAGCATAAAGAAAACCACACACGCTAAGACATTGTAATCGCTGAAACACGTGCAATGAAGAGTTTAAAGAAACCGTAATCTAAAGAAAGCCACACAACGAAATGATTGTTTGAACCCGCTGTATAGCAAAGCTAACTAGCTAGACAGCCCGGCGACTATGGAGTCGAGTTTAAATAATATATAAATTACCGACTTGTTTCAATTTCAAAATCTAATCGAATTGCAAGTATGTTTTTGAAAACGCTAATACTCGGTTATTATCCACAAATAAAACGATATTAATTATTTTTGCTTTCGACTCATCACAATAACTCGACCCGCAGCAAAAATGGCGGCTTTGGTTTTGTCGTCCTCGACGGATAGTACTTCTGAATTCCGATCAAACATAACCATCTTTATTCTAAATATCCTACGGACTTAGTACTACACGATTTTCATTTTACTCAAACTATAACTTACCCCAAGCCAGGCGGCTAGAATAGAACACAAAGAGACCTTCGTTTATCGGGGATTACGATGACAATTACCCACGACGTTAGCTTCCCTCGCAGTCTTTCCGACACCTACAGCTTAGGAGAACCTTCTGTACAACACTATAGAAATGCGTGTCAGGGAGCTTTCCGCCGTTTGTGCCGCATTGCAATATGGGATGCAAAAGCATGCCTGGAGGTCCACGCACACTACCACTATCCTGCCACTTGGGGGTGACAAAGAGTAATATCGTGTTTCAAAATACTGTATTAAATGTCACGTGTATCAGCTACTTCCCTGATGGTATGTTAGTCCGCTGTCTTTCTGCTCACGATTGTTTGTAGTGCTGTGTCATTTGTGGCGGTAGTTGTCCTTCTGGCTACATTTCCATTCGTTGTTCCGTTTTCTTAAGAAAACTTTAAATTTCCCGTTTCCCTGTGCGATGCAACGGTTTTTTACCCATATTCTTGCAATTTGTTCTGTCACTCTGTTGGTTTCATTTAGGATTTTAAAGCTGCCTCTGAAGTTCATAACAGTAACGAATTTCGGCACAAACCTTTGATTAGATCAAAATTGTTAAATGCCATTGATTAAGTGATAATATTTGGTTTGATGGTGTGAGATACTGGAACCCCGCTAAATGTTAATTTATCGTTATTAATTTAATCATTAAGTAAAAAATCCTTTGTTGTGATACCACTTTCTTCTTTTAAAAATTCTCAGGAGAAACAAATGTATAGTTTATTGTTTAAATATTATAAAGGACTATGCAGTATTTTTGAAGGCAGACATCGCGTACAGATCAGCTTATGTATTTGTACATGAAACAATGCAGCTATTAGAAGATAAAGTCCATGTTTCTAGGTTGTGGAAGGAACACACACACACACACACTTTTTATCTGAAATGGCATGGTCAAAAACAACATATTACATTTTACTTAATGAATGGCACGATGACTTAGTGGACAGCAATGCATTATCACACGTACCTGTATAGGAGTGTGTGAATTTGCATATTCTCCCTCAGGTTATGCAGTGTGGCTTCTCCCTGATCATTCCAGTTCCCTTCTGTAGTCCAAAGACATGAAGCCAAGATAATTACCATCTTTTAATTGCCCTGTGATGGACTGGTATCCAGTCCACAGTGTATCCCAGCCTTGTCTACTATACATCATGGGAAGGGGTCCAGAACTTCCCACCCCCTAAAAAATACTCTGATGTGGCTAAATGGATGGAAGATGGATGGACTTTATGTCATTTGTAAGTTACATGTAGGCATACCTTTCGTTATTAAATATTCAGGGTCATTAACTGGGTGCGTTAAAGAACCCAGGTCGGCCACCTAGTGACCACTACATGATCCTTGCACCAGGCGGTAATATATGGCAGTCTTATTTTGAATGAATGTAATAAATGGTTGCCATACACACATGTCACAACACACACACACTTTGGGGTGACTATACAATAACTGGGAAAGCGGACAGTATGACTATGTGGGGAGTCCTTAAGGGAACAGTGCGACAAAATTAAATGCTCTTACTTTGGCGTGCCGATGCCTCAGCTGATGATTTGAGATTCTTATCGTTGCTTAGGCGTGTAATTACTGTCTGAAGGAAAAAAAATAACGCAGGGTGTTTCGGAAAAACTTGGCAGGATAGACTTCCCAGCTAGCATTGGTTCATTGGGCCGACGTCGGCTGTTGGTCGTTACGTCGATGGTCAAAAACGGACGTCGACACAACGTCTGGCCAACATAATGGTCTCCATAATGAAAATAAGATTTTTGGATATTATTGTTTGTTAGATACACTAACTGCCTTTTAATAGGCTAATTTCCTTTC
>JAODJX010000027.1:12350328-12360514 GCA_026776945.1 Isichthys henryi
TGCTAATGACGTTGGGCCGACGTTATGTCCGACGTTCTACCAACGTTGGGCCAACGTTGAATGTTAGCTGGGTTATTATGGGTTTACCGTCAAACGCGGTAAAGCCGAATGACCGATTTATTCTTCATTATTCATAAAAAAACCTTTCCAAACAAGTTTTTCTTGCGCTTGAAGCAATGAAAAATGGAGATGTAGATAAATGAAACTTTTCTGCAAGAAGTTTGAAATGACCATTAGGCGGAAATGCTGTTTTCCGTCAATTCAAATCAAATTTGCTGTTTAAATACTTCCAGTAGGATCGTTTTTACTGGGTTAAATAAACAGCAATACTAGCTTGATGTATTGGTTATACTGTACTGGCATGAGCATCTACTGATTTCAATCAGCTACGGTTCCGGAACATATCTCACAGAAAACCTAAACTTACTATAACGCGTTTCGGGGGTATGTTTTCTGGCCATTCACCAGTACTGTGTTTGTTGGCTTCTGATGTAAATGGAGCTGTGCGAAAAAGCGTTGTGACAGTCCCAGGTTTTATTTTAGCCCGGGTGGAAATTTCCGCCAAGGATAAACAGGGATGGTCACCATGACACTACACGATCTCCTGACACACCCCCTAAACAAGCCCACAGCCTGAAGCTCTCCCATTGGCTCATAAGAAGGTGTGTCACCAAATCAGACGCTGGCAGGCGTTTCTTCCATTCGTGCAATTTTATTTAAAATCTAATACTTTAAAGTTTTTCTATAACTATCTTTTGGTCTGACAGATATAACAGTTCTGTTTTTGCAATAACAGCTAAACCTCCTTTATGTTGCATGTTGTACAAATGTGCACGTTTTGAACCGGCAGTGCTGTCTAGCAGACGTTGTCTCATTAATATGAATTAGTTGGAGGCTTAAGACGTAAATTCCCTCCGCACTGGCAGAATCGGTGAGAGCGAGACTGTAAGGAAGTGCTAGCGGACGATTTTGTTTATCTATTTATTTATTATAAAATATCCACTTGGAAATTTAGCATCTAAGTTTCAGCTCTTGTGAGAAATATTTCATATCTGTGGACAAGAACAAATGAAATGGCTCTGAGCGGGTCGCTGCTCGGTGTGTTCAGGTCGCATCTCCGCGGCGTGACTCAGCGGCACCACGTTCGGGCACATTCTGTGGCTATTTTAGGGGCGCCATTCTCCAAAGGACAGGTGATGGAAATCAAAGTGCAGTAATATTAGCATAAATTTAACCAGCTGCCCGTTTTGGGAGCCGGAATACGCGGAAATCTAACCAGTGATTTTTTTTTTGTTTGTTTGTTTCAGAAAAGAAGAGGAGTAGAACATGGACCAAAGGCGATCAGAGATGCGGGTTTGGTTGAGAGGCTGTCCAGTTTAGGTGAGGAAATAACCGCATGTACACACTTATATGTTCCTCTGAATATCCATTCTTTTTTATTAATACATACATGTGTTTTATAAGGCTGTGTGTTTATTGCAATTTTCTGAAGCATGTTGAAGATGGAGCATGCTTTCACGGATTTGTCAGTAGGGGCACGTCAATCAGTTGTTGTATTTTAGACAATATTTCATAATCTAAAATTTAAAAAGGTTGTTTCTCCCAGGCTATACATTGAAACCGGCTAGGACACACAGATAAACATTTTGATAAATCAATAAATTGCACTTAGTATTGATAAGTTGGAACAAGTAGACTGCCCTCGATTTTCTGCTTGATTTCAGATTGTTTCAAAAACTAAAAATAATACTGAACTGCTTATTAACACGGAACGCAGTGATAATGTATGAGATTTAAATAAAAAAGCTTATTTTTGACGCAATGGGCGTAGGCCAGGACACGCAGTCTCCCGCTGAACTAAACGTGACGGAAGGAAGCAACTGGCGGCTGAGCCGCTTAAAGTTATTCGGGAAGCTATGCATCAATTATTTTATTAAGCTGAAAACGTCTTTTTGACGAAGCCAGTCGTTTAAATACGAGGCCCCAAAATAAAACGATGTTATGCTGGCTGTAAAGTTGCATCAATGCACCGCTTTTTATTACTATGTTAAAGTAGAAAATACTATACTAATACTAAAATAATACTAGGCTATAATAGACCTGTTATGCTTGCGTCACAACTGATGTCAATACCAACTTGGTGGGGAAAGGTCCAATAGCTTAATATTTAAATCGGTACTCGTTTTAATGAACATGGAACATTTTTCTGAAATAGAAACTTGAGTCTGTCGTATTGGTTGCACATTGTCAGCTGAGATTGGGAATGTCATTGCCAGTAATACTGAGTAATAGAAGACGCGTCTCTTCCGCTAACACTCAGCTAGGCAGATAAACATCGGATAGCCAAAATGCTTAGCCATTCACACGTTACGTAACCAGGTCAGCGCTTGTAAGATGAGATCCCTATGTATAGACTGAATTTTCCGACGCTGGCTGGGATACTGACAGGATTCCTTAATCTAGACTCAGCCCCCCATAAGTCTAGATGTTTTTCGCGACACTCACGTGTGTATTCGGGTATTCATACCTTGCGTCAGCATTGGCGTAAAATTTGGTGTGTTCGGGCACTTTTTTCCCCACGGGAAATGATGCAATCGGCATATGCATTCTTTACTCTTCTTTGCTAAACCGCATTTAGCCGCATCTTACGGGTGCGCTGAAAGAACAAGACATCTGGGAAGCTTGAGTGGTTTAGCTGCTAGTCTTATTTGCAAATGTCCATAAAGGCATGTATTCCTCATTTAAAATGTAGGTTGTTCTGTGTTTTACCCAGATAAGCCACTCGGTCACCTAAGCCATTGTCACCTCACAATAAGCGTATACACATAAACACGCACACAAAATTGCTGCCTGCTCTCATAACTTTAAAATGGAAAAAAATTGAATCTTTTGAACCGTTCTGTGGGTGTTTAACACTGGAGAAAGGACTTGCCGATAACTTTCCTTTTAATGTTACATTCCGAATATCCCGTTTGTTATCTATACCCTTGTAATTGCATGTCGATTCTCTAAATGAGAGCTTGTGTGGTGACCAGGTTTCCCCTGTGTGTGTGTTGATGTACACTAACCATTGCGTTCATATGTACTCAGAATAGGCTCCGTGTCATTGCGACCTTATTTTGTTGCATGTCATTTGCAGTATATGCTATTTATAACTGTAGAACTCAATGTAAAACAAAGATATTGATTTAAAATGCACTTTACGTGATGCAACTTTTAAAACAATTTTAATAGTTAAAGTCGACCAGTTTTTTGTAAGCTATGCAGGCATAGACTCTTTGGCGTTTTATTGAATTGTGACGTGGCGTCTCGTTGCATTCCTCATTTTAAGCTCGTTAGGATGTATCTGATTTCTTGTTTACTTCATGCCATATCTTGGATTGTGCACATTGATTTCTAAATGAATCCTGAGTTGGGCCCTGCTTGGGAAAACGCAGAACATGGAGTGCCCCCCAAGTGTGTCAAAACACGGAGGAATACACAAATCGTTAAAATATTTCAACTCCAGCATATGGTTTTAATTAATTATTATTTCTTTATTTTGCTTCATTTACAGAGTATCCTGTACATGACTATGGAGATCTGAACTTTCAACAACTGGATAAAGATGAGCCATTCATGCACGTGCCATTTCCCCGCACGGTTGGCCGTGCTAATCAGCTATTGTCCTCTGCAGTTAGTAGGGCTGTGGGTGGCGGACATACCTGCATCATGCTTGGTGGGGATCACAGGTGAGCAATCGGCCGTTCAGGATCAAAAGGAAAGATTGGGCAGATCAGTGATGTCTAGTTCCGTGGACCATAGAATATAACTTAGAACATTTAATGCTTGTCTTTTTTGTCTATTTATAAGTTGACTAATGACATCTCTTTCCATACCCTAGTTTGGCCATTGGCTCAGTGGAAGGCCATGCTCAGCAGTGCCCAGACCTCTGCCTGATCTGGGTAGATGCTCATGCTGACATCAACACACCACTTACCTCGCCCTCCGGCAATCTCCATGGCCAGTCTGTTGCCTTCCTTCTTAAAGAGCTTCGGGGAAAGGTACGCAAATGGAACCATTTCAAAACTGCTGCTATCAGATTTCTCAAGTATTTCCATCCTACTGTCAATTGCAGAATACATAGGGAAAATACTAGGTTTGTTTTATAGTGTTTATTTGTTTCCCCCCTGTTTTAGATGCCTGAAATTCCTGGTTTCTCCTGGATGAAACCCTTCCTCTCCTCTACAGACCTGGTGTATATTGGCCTGCGGGATGTGGACCCTGGGGAACAGTATGTACCACATGGATGACTTCTGCTCTCCCAGTCATGTGTGTTCAATAATATTGTGTTCAGTATTACTGGAATTTAATCAATGAATAGTTGTATGTGTAAATGATTTTTGAATTTGTCTATCCTAGTTACATTTTGAAGAACTTGGGAATCCAGTGCTTTACCATGCGGGACATAGACAGGATGGGAATACACAGGGTCATGGAAGTCACTCTCGATCATCTTTTGGCCAGGTAGGATGTAATCCTTCTTTTTAAATACAGCATATTGCATTTCCCATTATATTGCCAGACAGATTTATTCTGTCTGTGTCAAGCTGTCTTCACATATTATTTAAAGAATAATAGTCAGAAAATGTATCGTTCCTTAAAAGCTGAAAAGTATCTGAACTTGCAGTGATGTGAGGCACTATTGGTTAGCAATTTGTGCCCTAATCTGAAGGGCTGACGGTTTGAATCTTAGTAACTGTATCGTTGTCACTTCCCCTCGGCTGGGACCTTTAGTCTAGATCCCACATAAAAGGCTGATTCTGTGCTTTGACACCCAGGCTTTGCTTATATCTTTACGTTACATAGGAAAACGAGTCGGCGCATGAAAAATCCAAATGTACCAATAAAATATTTTATCTGAACAGCTATCATATTCATGATATAAGGATGATGTTATGCACACCGTCTGTACCAGAATAATAGATTGAAAAGTTCAGAAATGATTTTGAACCTTTCCGGATATCAAATGCAATTTGTTTTGTCTTCCCTGAAAAGGAAACAAAAGCCAATTCACCTAAGTTTTGATATTGACGCCTTTGATCCATCCCTGGCCCCTGCTACTGGGACCCCTGTAAATGGAGGATTAAGCTATAGGGAAGGAATCTACATTACAGAAGAGATTCATAACACAGGTAATGAAAATTCAGTTCGGTTTATTTTTCTATAGCGCCTTTCACAACAGTTGCCCTAAAGCACTTTACATGGGTGTGTTGCAATGCAGTGATGCATCATATATACAAGAATAATAAAAAATCAGAGAAAATGAAAAGGGAGAAAGAATAAGAGAAAGGAAGCTAGCAATGCAATATAAAATGTAAGATAATGTGCAGTGGTACTTTATGGATGTAGTACAATGATCGTAATTCCCACCTTTTTTGTTATTGTGTTTAATGCTGACCGTAAGCCCTCATGTCCTGGTTTGACATTTTGTACAGGACTGTTGTCTGCCATGGATGTGGTGGAGGTGAATCCTGTTTTGGGGGCAAGCCGCGAGGCAGTGGAAGTGACTGCCGGACTGGCAGTGGATGTCATCGCATCGTCTCTGGGGCAGAAACGAGAAGGCGCGCACATGGCCTTTCAGGAAATACCGTCCCCTAAGGTGGATACAGAAAAGTTGTGTCTCTAAACCGGAACCTTTAGCCGTAGCTTACAGAGACTGAGGACTTGTCATATTTCACCACTCCTGCATTCCAGATACTAATTATCCACAAGGAAAAACCTGTTCATACACCTGGCTGAACTAAAGTCAAAACAAACTTATTTTTCCAACGTCTTGATTAAATCTTAACCTTGGTCCATCACTTAAACATTACAGTGCATCAGACAGTTAGGAAATAGTTACATGGATTAAACAGTATACTCCTTTTAAACTCTTTTTTTTTTCAACCTGGATTAGCCTGTTTGGTCACTGGAGTCTACGATTCTCTACCAAGTAGCACATGTACCATTTAGGTCCCTGCAGTAATAAGATTTTTGCACTTTGGGCCAGTGGTAAATTTTATGTAATTTCTTGAAATGATTGTATAATAATTTAATTGATGGACTTTTTTTGTAGATGACTGATTTTTACTTTAGCAATGTTGTAGTTGTCTTGACTATGTCATTTAACCTGTAAATATGTGAAGTCACTTTTCTTAGACTATGAAATAAACTCACTTTTGTTTATCAGTGCTGTCCATTAAAAACATCTGTCATTTGCTTTTAGTTAGTAAATCAGAATCTTAAGTTGTTTCCAACATAACCTCCAAGCCTTTCTGCAACTGATAACCGGCTCTATTTTTGACAGAGCGCTGTACGTGTGAATAGCCATATCATCTGTTTATGACCTTGATACACTACCAGTTCTTACTGAAATTAGTTTTCCAGAAAGAAGTATTTTGTCTAAAAATAGATGCAACTAATCGGCAACATTAACTTCCTTAAGTGTGCTATTTTATTTTCTTGTTCACGATTGCTGGTAAGAGGGAGATGAGAATGACAGGCACTGCAGGCATCCATGGTGCTAAAGTAGGGGTTAAGTCTTAGATTAAACCATGAGTATTATCTTGTGTAACTATCCTGTTTTGGGCCTTGTCCCATTGGATGGAGGCCCAAAGCAGACCTGGAACTGCTAGAGAGATAATGTCTTCTAGCTGACCTGGGAATCTCCAACGCGAGTTTCTGGCCAATGAAAATGACGTCTGCATGTTCTGACCTGTTTGGTATGCTGCAACTACAGCCCTCAGCAGGAACCGTGGTGGTAAAATGATTTGAATTTTGATAAAGAATAAAATCTATTCAAGAGTATGGTGTTTCTGGTCTCAGTTGTTGCTTATCGGCCAACAAGTTGAACGGCAATATGATTGAGGATGGAATGCACTTTCAAAAGTCAGGATGAACACTGTGTATGGCGAATTCCTTATGCGATGGGACATGGGCTCCGTGAGCTGTAATAAACCACCAGGAGACATGGGGAGAAACTCCAAACAAGGAACATGATCACTGCAAATATAGGCCAATCTCAATAAACTATAGATGCTTTTCTTAAAATGTCGTAATTTAAAATATTTTAGCTGAAAAATGCCATTTTCTTGTGGAAACAAGTATTTGTAATACAGTGTTGTTATTTATTTTTGTTAATCTTGCCAGAACGATGCTTTATATCCGTATAGACTAGTAGTTTTCACTACTAAACAGATCTTTAACTTATACTGAACATCGAATATAATAGTTACTTTTGCATGGATTGTTAATTGTTATCAACACTAGTATCCGCGGTAGGCCTAAAGTGGTAAACCATTGTTGGCTGCCTGGATAAAGTCTATCTGTTCACCTTCCATTGAGGAAAGACATTTTATATGGCAGAGAACTTGCATTAATTAATGGTAATAGTGATAGGCAATGACACATTCTTCTAGAAGCAATATGCAAACAATATAAAAAAAAAAAAAAACACAATTGGGAACAGGGGCCAGCTTCCTATCTTGTTTCTTCGGCAAAGCAAAGGCGGAAAACCTCAAAAAACTTTGTGAAATTCACTATTTTAATTCACAAATTACATGCGCAATCTTCAGTACAACTGCAGAAAGACTAATTTGAAACCGAGAGTCTTGTTGGATGAATGTTGATGCATGGCACATGCGTCAAGGGTCAGTATTGAGCGAAAAACTACAATCCCAGAGTTCTGTGCGGGAGGAGGCACAGTTGAGTGACAGTACATGCGGTGGTGAAGATATTGGTAAATGTACGGCAGCCTGCAAACCTATATAGCCTTCCTTCTTTAACATTTTAGAATCTATTGGAAATGTTTGCATTACTGTTAACCGCAGGTTTGGGAATGGTTGTCCTGCTATCAGTTTTATTTGCTCCTCACATCAGGTATGTATAATGTATCGAATATCTGCATGCAGCTAATCATATTCTTTACGAGATTCCCGGAATACTCGTTTTACTGCTTTATTTTTCTGAGATTAAACATAAACTTGACACCATTTACAGCATTATGTAACCAAAGACTTGTTTTATAACGTCGTTAATGTTTTTGGTATAACTGCAGAGATACTGTGTAATGCCTGTATGGTGACATACCCACAGTTATTTTTACTTAATTATTTTAAGTATTTGTAGCTTATGGTTTTTCAGTGTAATTGTGTTGCTTTTATACTTGTGAAATAATTCATTAATGGACGGCCACCATTCAAAAGCTGCCTTTTCATTTTTCTACCCACTGAACGATTTGCCAGAGGGCGGAGTTACAACGTATGCCGCTATTTGATTGGTTATGCCAGTTTTTGCGTAATATAACCCGACTGAGAAATGTTCGAACATTATAAGCATATAATATATAACAAAGGTTTGTCCTGTTATTGAAATGTTATTTCGGTGAGTGGTCGAAATTACATGAATATTAAGACAGTATTATATGCAGGTCGCTATAATTCTCTGAACTCTTCCTCCCCCCATCAACATTTCATAGCTTTAATAAATATGGATCGGAGACAGAACCCGCAGTGCTCAGTACATTATATATGATGTTTGCGTAACCTGATCCACTGCTTCCAAAGTGATGCCAGATGTTATGTTTTTCCTGTTCGTTTATATGTTGCTGGCCTGGATATTAATGATTTGAATGCTGAATGTATGTGATACCCGAGTTTAGGTGACTGTCTTGAACAGTTACATAAAAAGACGTGGATTTATGTATTGTTGTTGGCTGGTTACGTTAGATTAACTGGGGCACCTTTAAGAATCAGGTGGTGCTTGGGGAGTTTAAGTTGTAGAGCAAAGGTCGTTGACCCTGGAAGGGGAAGGGGAATAGAATAGTGATACTTTAATACATTCTTGTGCTGCTTATGCTGGTCAGGGTCGCAGACAGCATGGGGCATAAGGCTGCAGCATACCCTGGACGGAACGCCAGTCCATCACAAGGCACACACGTGTACAGTCACAGACACAATCATACTATATGGGCAATTTAGAGACCAATTCTAGCTTTTTTAGGATTATGGGAGAACATTCAAACTCCACACACACAAAATAGAGACAGCCGACCTTGGACGCATGGGTGAACTCCATTCCTCTAGGGCTGAAGGCTGGAACCCATCTTTAGCTTATTTTTGCCTTTTATACTCTGTGCTGTATGGAATTTGCTCCAGGGACCTCCATGACCCTGCTCTGGATAAACATGTCAGATTGAATCTGACATTTTATCTAACGCAGCGTACAGTAGAAAGAAGAGTTATACTTTATGTGTGCTCCCTGGGACTTGAACCCACAACCTTTACATTGTAAACAGAATGTCGAGCTGCAGGAGCTCAAAAAAGCATCTGTGGAGACTGTCATACGAGCTGGAAATGATGCGGCAGACACTGCGTTTAGGTGGGCTTTTCACTTGCAGAAAATATGCAGCCGGTGGGGTTTGTAAGTCCCAAGTCCGACTTGATGGGAAGACAGCGCTGATTACCGGAGCAAATACGGGGATTGGGAAGGAGACGGCACAGGATCTAGCAGCACGAGGTAGCGCCCACAGGCTGAACTGCCTGTGCATAAATTGTGATTCACTTTTAAGAGAGACTTGCTGTACTGCAGTTAATAACTGGATCCTAGCAAATACTGCATACTAATTATCCATAAAATTGCATCTGGAAAAACACCCATTCAGTGAAAATAAGTATTAACTCTTTTTGTCTTTTTTAATAAAGATTTGCTTCCTTTATTTTCATACGAGTTATTTAAGATGGACGCCATTTGTTTGAATGAAAATACGTAGAATGTTTTCGTATATATATTTATTTTTATTCAGGAGCTCGAGTTGTGCTGGCTTGTCGAGATGTGGAGAAAGGTGAAGAGGCGGCAGCCAACATCCGCTCCAAGGTGCCGGGGGCCAAGGTTGAGGTGCGAGAACTCGACCTGGCCGACACCTGCTCTATTAGAGCATTTGCACAAAGGTTCCTCACAGGTAACTCCAGCATCTGCTCCAAGACAGTATGGGCAGTGGTTCCATTGCCTGTGTGTTAAGATAAAACCTTCAAACACTAGGGCTGGGCAATTAATTGAATTTTAATTTAAATTACAATTCTGGCGGGGGTGGCATGGTGGTGCAGTGGTTAGCACTGTTGCCTCACAGCTCTGGGACCCGGGTTCGAGTCTCCGCCTGGGTCACATG
>JAODJX010000027.1:12360615-12372905 GCA_026776945.1 Isichthys henryi
TTATTCCCTGCCTCGTGCCCATTGCTTCTGGGATAGGCTCCGGACCCCCCGCGACCCAGTAGGATAAGCGGTTTGAACGATGGATGGATTACGATTCCAACTTCCAACGATTATCAAAACAATATAATCTAAATAAAACCATTTTTGTGCCACATTTTGTTCTGCAGGCAGGCTTAAGTGAAGACACCGAGGTGATTAATACCTGTGTATGTAACAGCTAATGGGAGTGGAGGAAACTACATTATCTTGTTACATCCAAAGATTGTGAAAAGCTGTTTTTAGACACTAAATATGGCACAGAAGTCAGGTCAAAGCTGACATAAAAATGACTGTTTTCTAATGTTTTAATATAACACAGAGGTGGTAATATTCTAGCAACACAAACAATGCATCCACATGTGATACAGACTGATAGAACCTCCTGGAATTTATGACTCACGATAGACATGCAATCTGCATGTTCATCTACATTGAGGGATTTTTTTTTTCTCCTAACTTGCTATCACATGCAAAGACTGATTTAAAAGTTTGTGACGTGATCTCCAGTGTTGTTTCTTTATCTTCTGTCCTTTTTAGAGGTGAACCACCTACATATTTTGGTTAATAATGCTGGAGTAATGATGTGCCCCTATATGAAGACCACAGACGGCTTTGAAATGCAATTAGGTGTTAATCATCTAGGTAAGAATGGCAGTCATGAGAAAATGGCATTCCTAAGTCTTGATGCTTTTTAAGGAGGCAATAAGGCAGTTTTCAAGAATTCTGTTGTTTGAGTGTATTTATTGTGATCTGAAGGTCATTTCCTGCTGACGTACCTCCTGATCGGGCTGCTAAAGCGTAGTGCCCCGGCTCGCATCGTCGTCGTATCATCCTGGGCGCACGTCTTCGGCTGGATCCGCTTCCATGACCTGCAGAGTATAGGCAGCTACAACAGTGGCCTTGCCTACTGCCAGAGCAAGCTGGCCAATGTGCTGTTTGTCCGGGAGCTCGCACGTAGACTTGCAGGTACATGCTGGTGATAGAAAGGGGGGGGGGGATTTAATGTGCAAGTAGCATATAGTAAAAAAAAAAAAAAAACAGTGGTCATTTCCATGTAACTTAAATTAGGAGGATTCCAAAGGAAATCGGTGTAAGAAAACAGTTAAGTTTATCGTGGTTTAGGTAAAATATAGGAGCACACAGATTTTCCATTTTTAATTAGGAGCCCTCTGAATCTGTCCCTGTTATGTTCTTGTTTGTGTTGCCTCTGAGTGTAAGACATGGCATTAGAATGCAGCAAAAGGTATTTTTTACTTCAGATTGCAGCCCCCCTCCCACTCAGCTTTCATGGTCACACTTTTTCCATTCCATGACCCTGGATGTCCTGTTCCTTCCATTTTTCCATAGGTTCCGATGTGACCGTGAACTCCGTGCATCCAGGCTCCGTGTGCTCTGACCTGGTTCGACATTCAACTGTGATGTCCCTGCTTTTTGCACTTTTTTCCTTCCTCCTCAAGACGCCGCGGGAAGGAGCGCAGACATCCGTGTACTGCGCCGTGGCGGAGGAGCTGCACTCCGTCAGCGGAAAGCACTTCAGGTGGGAGGTGCATGGGGGAAAACGCCACTGCAGCAGCACTACGATCAAATAGTCATTCAAATATACCATCTCCGATTTATTTAAAGGCAGAGGACGCCATTTCTTTAGGGCAGTTGTTTATGGAAGAGTTGTGTAGAATTTCCTTGCCTTTAGTCGAGTGCCAGGTTGTTCTTTTCCAAAGTTTGCTCCGTGGTGATGGATGTATTGGTTTCCTCGATGCAGCGACTGCACCCCTGCATTTGTGGCTCCCCAGGGAAGAAATGACAAGACAGCCCGCCAGCTGTGGGACAGCAGCTGTGAGCTGCTGGCCATTGAATGGGAATGACTACTGATTAAGCTCACCCCCACCTACAACTAACAATGGAACATTCCACCATTCTCCGTTGTCCATGTGACCCTGATCAGGATAAGCAGTTGATGGATGGATGGATTCCGTTTCTGCTACGACTCCAGCTTTCTATCACACTGCTGCTGTGTGGGTTACTAGTGGCCAGGGAGTAGAGAGAAATGAAACCGTTCATTTTTAATCCATTGTCTTAATCAAAGCTGATTCAGTGTTAAGTTACTTGTGTTGGATTATACAGCTTTTTACTTGAACATTCAGTTTGTAAATGTGCAGATGCATTTTGTGTTGAGCATTTCTTTTGCTGCCTTTGTTGTCATATTTAGAGGGGAAGCTGTTTGTTTTGAACAAAGAAATGAACATATTGCTTTTAAATATTAATGAAACTGCCTAGTATGATGCTGGTGTTAGTTCTCCGTGATACAGTGTCTGTTTCCTACCCACAAAATACTTTCCATTATATTTCCTTTTGATAGTTTTCATTAGTTGTCTTATGCTGTGATTTCTTGGTCATAAGACAGTATATAAAATTACAGCAAATTCCACAGCCAACTTTTTGTACATTGTAAATTGCAATATTTTGATTAAACTGTTGATAATGGTCTTTGGCTATATTAAATCCAGGTCTGTTTTCATTGGAATTAAACTGATTTAGCAACATTTCAGTATTTTATTATGTGTTTGGAATAAAGGCACACTTCTGAAGAAACAAATTTGGTACAAGGGGCTGGACCCCTACAGAAAAGAGCACTGCCTCCTACTGAACCGCTTCTGTGGCACTGTTAGGGCGACATGCAGTTTGCAAAAGTGACCCTTAAGAAAGCGAGAGACTTTTCACATTAAGGACAACACCGTACAAATTCAGGACTAAAATGAAGAAATTACCCTCATTTGAAGTTAACAGCAGTGACCTACAAGGCAAGAAAATGTAGCATTTACAGTTACACATTAATATAGTATTACAGTGCATTTAAAAAAATATGTCAAAGTCCAGTGAATAGTTGACACTCCCATTAACTTCATTAAGGTAAACTACCTTATTTTTTAGAAGATTAAGGTTCAGATACGCATCTGAGTATTAAAATAACTTCAAAGATTATGAACAATATAGGCACGTAGATTTAATGTGACAAATGGCAATGACCTGGTGTGTCAACCTGCCTTGCATTTCCCAATATTTCTGTGACATTTACGGTATTTAAAAGAAGATACCTTCTCTAGTGCATAGGATGGCTGTGAGAACACTGCAGACAAGCAGATCGTTTTAAGATTATAACACACAGCACAGGGATTAGCAAGAAGCAACAGGAAGTGACAAAATCTGCTGCCTGTTCTGTCACAAAAAATCTGTAACTTTGTAATTTATTACATCGCTGTGCAGAATCCAAATTTCATTTTAAGACAAATTATAACACTGCCAGAAAAATAATCATTTTCCAAAATCATGATCCATATCCCTTTTTAAATCCAAACACTTGTAGTTTCTCACAGATTTTCAGAATTCAGTCTGACTTCCCTAAAATCTGCTCACGGTTCCTGCCAGTATCTACGAAAAGCAAAAGGGTGAAAACGACTGAACAGACCTTGATGAACAGTAACACTACATATCAGAAATGGAACCTGTACAAAAAAAAAAAACACATACATAAGCTTGAAATAAACACAGAATGCTGAATATAACAATTCCACATATATTACATAAAGACAGGTTTTATGGAATAATCCCTTTTCATAAACGCAGGAAAGGAGAGTTTATCTAAAGTACAATAATTTTAGTGACAAATTGACTGCAACTAAGTACTTAAACATCGAATTATCGATTTTTTTTCTCCCTCCCCTGACAAAAAACTCGCGATGCGTCTGCCTCCAGGTGAGAATGGTGCACGACAGTCTAACAGTCAGACTGACCTTTAATCATATTACAGCAGCAGTAATAACCTCCACTGGTTCTGCACATTCCACATTGCAGCATTTTTCCCTGCGTCATCTGGCGTTGCTGCGCCCCTGCTGCCTCGGGGGCCGGTCCTGGTGCTCTGCCAGCCACTGGCGGCAGATGTCCTGCATGATTGAGTCTCCAGTCTTTTCTGCGGCTTGCATTACTTCCTCCACTAGGGGCCCGGCGCGGCTTGCCTCCAGTTTTACTGCCAGCAGGTATGCGGCACGCAGTTTGCTGCACAGCAGGTAGGCGTTTATCTTGACAAAAAGAAACGTTATGCAAACTCAGAATTAAAAGTGGAAGAAACTTCAGCATGGACAAAGATAGTAGTTCAAGGAACACAAAGGTTTCTCACCTTGTTCTCTACACTCTTTGACTCCAAAATCAGACTCTCTAGCTCTTTAGCCTAAACAAATAAAATAATAGAAACAGGTTTCAAACATTTATATTTAATTTATTTCACAATAAATTTTGTCCAATGTACAACTAAGGATCAGAGAATGAGGTTGCCAGTGCCTGGAGCAACTGGGGTTAAGGGTCCAATAGTGAAATCACTCCGCTAGCAGCGGGATTTGAACCAGCAACCTTCTGACCTAACCTGCAGAGCCACACACTGTAATACATTTGAGGTTATGTAGCGAGCATGATCTTGAGAACAAAGAAAGAGATGGAGGTGTCGTGACAGATGACCTGGCCCCTCAAAAATCCCCCAACCTAAACCCTATAGAGCTGGTTTGGGATGAGTTAGATTGAAGAGTAAGGGCAAGGTAGTCAGCTTGTGCCCACAACTTGTGGAGGCTTCTTCAGGACTGTTGGAGAAACATGCCAGGTAACTACAGTTGGAAGCTGGTTGAAAGAATGCCGAGAGTTTACAAGGCCGTCACTAGAACAAAAGAAGCCATTTCGAAGAGTCTATAATGTAAGAACATTTTGAAATGTTGAATACTTATTTTTTTTAGTTGCAAAATTTGATACGTATCTTTTCGTTGCCTTGAGGCCTTCTATCATAAGTTGAATAACATAGCTAAAATAGAGACACATGCATTAAAAGCCGTCGTCCCCAGACTTTTGACTGGCATGCATATCTAGTTTCAAAGCAGATTTGTTTATACACTAAGCCTTTATTATTAAACTGCATGTTAGACCAAGGTTCACCACATCTACTTCCTAACTGTGGACAACAGCGAAAAACTCACGTCGGCAGGTCCTTTGTCGGCAGCGGAGACACAGCTCAGCACAATCCTGTCACAGTCATTCTTGGTGGCAGCCCCCGACTCCCCTACACACCTCAGAAGCTGCCTCACTGCCCCGTACTGCCGCTGACGAACAAGCCACTGGCCTGTCCGCATGTACACTGCCAGAGATTCCAGCTGAAAGTCCTGAGCAAAGACAGAGGAGGACAAGGAGTTAAAAGGGAGTGAACTTGGATCAGCAAGGAGGCTGTGGAGAAGCAAGCGAACCAACATAAACAGAGAGGAACCATGTACAAAAATAGTAAATATACAATACAGTAACATTAGAATGCAACTTTAGAGACAAATACAATAAATGCAATGCACAGTAATATAGTAATAAGGTTTACTGACCCGAGATCAGCATTTAGATGGTTAATAAATGTGTTCACTGCCTATTACTGCTTTTCTTTTACCTGAATCACTCTGTATGCGATTCCAAATCCTTCTTCAATATTCTTCCCCCCCAGCATGACCTGCAAGCAGAAATGCGCATTAAAATCCACCAGCACAAGAGACGTGCGGCTGTTTCTGCAAGAAGAGCAGTACAGATCCTCTGTTCCCTCACCTTACAGGCCACATCGATCTTCATGGGGCTGCCCCCGAAGAGGGTGGGTGGGGGGGCGTTGCTAGCTGGGGGCGGAGTGTGGGGGGTGGGGCCAGAGCTTGCGGAACTCTCGCAGCGGTGCAGGAAGCGCGTCACCTCCAGTTGCAGCTCAATGGTGTTCATGTGTCTGAAGAAGAAAATAGAGGAAGGCAATATTGCTCCTGGTTAAATATTGTAGACATTCTATTCTTCTTCATTTGTTTGTTTATATCTATTCAATTTTTCATTTCTGTCAAATTCTTCACTGAATCTCTTTAGATGCCGTACCGCACGAGAACAGAGTGTCTTCCTTTAAGTATGATCTAGTCACCGTTTTGTTGACATGTCCTCAGCAACATGAGTCCTACTTCGACCCTGTTCAGAAGTTTCAATTCAACTCAATTCAATTGTTTTTAATGCAGCGCCTTTCACAGCAATCGCCCTGAGGCACTTCACATATTACTGGATTGCCACACGCTGTTGTCATCAGACAAAATGGTGCATGAGACCGGGAAAGAAAGAATGCCAGAAGACAAGGGAGGAGAGGAACAAAAACCTGCCAAACATGAAGAAAAACTTAATTCTACGGTTCCAAACCCCCAGACAGACGAACATTATAGCGGACAGAGCAAAGGGGTCTGCTTTAATAAAACAAATGGCGTAAACTATGATCATGGTCCGAGTTTAAGTAGAGGTTGGTTCTGCTAACCGGGATACATCAGAGGAGGACATCTTCTTGCGGAAGGTACTGGAGGACTTCCTGCGGCTGGAGCAGCGGCCCTGCTGTTCTTGCAGGTAGGTCCTCAGGTGCTCCTTGGCCCTCACCAGCCAGCGCTGCTGCTCACCAAGCTGCAAGTAGGACTTGGCACCGTGTGCAAAGAAGCGGATGCAAGTCATGGCCGCCCGCACATGGTCCTGTGGAAAGGAGGCGCGTGAAGAGAAAACCCATATCATCATCAAACTGGGAGAGTACAGAGGGGAAACAGGGTAGCGTTAGGAGATGCTGACCATCATAAACTGCTGCAGCTGGTAGAGGGTGTGAAAATGTCCACGGCGCTGCAGAAACTGGCAGGAGGCAATGAGGTAGTGGCTCCAGTTCTCCAGGCTGGGGTCAAGTCCCTCCAAGAGGCCCTGTACGGCCCCCAGGCGCCCTTGCTCTAGGCTGGGCTGCAGGACACCCTCCAGGAACACCTCTTCTGGGCACTCCTTCATGCCAAGACAGTAGGTTAAAAAGGACGAGCCAATTCCATCCCTTCCGTTTTAATTCTGTATGTTATTGTGGCGTGTTAGTACATCGTACTTAGAGTACCAGTCAAAAGTCTGAAAATCATTTGTCTTTCAACAAAATAATGGCCCTAGCACACCTCGACATTATGTGGTAAATATTATCTTCTGAACAGGGAACAAGATGGAATGCAGCGACAGATGACCTGGTCCCCACAATCCCCTGACCTAAATCCTACAGTATAGAGCTGGTTTGGGATGAGTTAGATTGAAAAGTAAGAGCAAGGTAGTCGGTTAGTGACTAGAACTTGTGGAAACTCCTTCAGGAATATTGGAGAAGCATTCTAGGTGGCTACATCTGCAAGCTGTCTGAAAGAGTGCCAAGAGTCTGCAATGCTGTCATCTAAGCAAAAGGGCTCTAAAACGAGATGATTTCTCTTGGTCATTGAACTATTTAGTATGTATGACTTCAAAGCCCTTTACTATAAGGTGAATAACACAGCTAAAACAGACACAAATGCATTTAAAGCAAGACCTTTGACCGGAACTGTATGTATTTACAATAGCTATTACCTTGGACAGTACAGGTCTAAAGCACAGATATTGTTAAATTGCTCAACAAGTACCTTAATTTTAGTGCCTTACAGCAGTCCTTCCCAATCCGGTCCACTGGGACACACAGGCAGTCCATGTTTTTGCTCCCACCCAGCTCCCGGCCAGACAATTCACTGTCTGGGGCCCCCCAAGAACCACACTTAAGAGTATACTCAGATTTACCTTGCTGCGTAGATGCAAGAGCGCCCCCTTCATGTCATCATGCCGCATGTAAAAGCTAACTATTGCCAGGTGAGTGCCATAATGATGCAGGTAATAGAGGCATTCCTCGTAGTAACAGTTTTGCTGGCCCTGCCCGTTGGAGCGGTCTTGCAAGCCAGGATCAGCCAGAGTCTCCTCCAGCTCCCGCAGGGACGCCAAGATGTCCTCCTCAGCATACTGACAAACATGACATCATCAGGACGCGACGCAAGGGAAGCAGTGCACTGCGAACCCCTATGCAGACATGTTTACACACAACAACTCCACTACAACATCTACCACTAATCGTAATGAATGACAACGCTACCTGAGTATGTGAGGACCACACTATAGACTCCAGGTGCTGAATTATCTCCCGTAACAGTCGCGGACCACGGTTGAGCTGGTTTCGGTCAACTGGAGCCTTCAGACAGCGAGCAAATTTCTCCCGTGCGATCGTAAGACTGCCAGCCTTCAGGGAAGCTATACCCCAAGCATGCCACACCCCGCTGGGGTCCAGGGCACTTTTAGTGGACACCTACGCATGAAAAAGTGAGAAGATGCACACATTTGCCAATTAATTCCATTGGCTCCAGTCACAGGCTAATTTCTTAGTAATTTTAAGGTGGATATTCAACGTTAAACAAAGGGTCTGAAGCTCCTCTTTTCCCGCCATTTTCTTCTCACCTCTACAGCTAGCTGATAGTACTCTGCCTCCAGTAGCTGGTTGCGAAGCCTCGTTATGGCAGCGGATTCCGAAATATCGTCCAGAGAAGGAACGTACTTGTAGTTCGCCGCTACCAGAATCTTAAGAACATCCACTTTGCTTATATAACTGGAGGACAAGAAAATGAATGAGTCATGAGCACGTCTAAGGCTTATAGACAAAAAAAAAAGATGATGTAATTTCTCCCCATTACTAATCCATAAAGACAGACATTGTATGTTTATTCTTCCAGACATTCTGCCAACACCTTAGGTTAAGCAGACTTTTTGCCAGTTACCTGTCGCACAGCGCAAGGTCCTGGCTCTGGCCTGCCTTGACGAACATGACCTTGGCGCTGAAGAGCAGCTGCCTCATGATGTCAGTAAGGAGTCTGGCATCGACCTCGGGGTTAGTCAGGCCCCGTGAGAGAGAATGGCAGTGATCGATTAACTGGTGGCCACAGACCACATGGTTGCTGTGCAGAGAGAGGATAGCGATGCATAGGGAAGCACTGGGAGCCTGTAACGGGAATGAGGAGGACAACAGGTTTCAGTCCTACAAAATTTCCTCCAGTGGCACTGATTCCCATTGTGCATGGTTTATAGTTACCTCTGTTCACTGTTCCTAGTGTGTTACTGGAAGAATACAGACGTTCCCCGAGTTACGATGGGGATGCGTTCCAAAAATATTTTTTAATAGAGATATTATTAAAAAGCATTTTAATAAAATACATCTAACCCTAACAGGCCTATAACCTTCCTTATACATGCTTGGAAGACTTACATATGCCTACAGTTTGCTGTAGGCATATGGGAGCCTGCATCGTTTGCGTACGCTAGTGAGTCCCGTATCAGGGAAGGGGAGGGTTGACCTGCTCATAGTAGAACTCGTTCTGCAGCTGCAGATTCTCGGCAGGATCCATGCTGAGGCGATACTGCCGCCGTGGGACCTCAGGCAACGTAAGGACCCCACCGAAACACTCTTCATTAGTCACAGGACTGCCAGCTACTACAGAGAGACAGAAAAAAAGTTATGAAGACAGAGAAACAGTAAGATATCTGACCTATACAAAATTCCTGAGAACTTGTTATTCTACCTTCTGCAGGTTCCATTTCCTCATCGGTGCTGTAATTAGACAGAATATCACAATTACACTGACATGCATATGACTGGATTCGTTTGCCAATCGGTCGTTTGACAGCTAAGCGGCAATGCCGAAGACAGCGCTTACACAGGGTGGAAGTAGCTGTAGCACTCGTCGCACACTCGCGACGTGTCCTCGGCAAAGCCCTCGACCGACATGCGATGCCCAGAGCACGCCTGACACACCAGACGCCCACAACGCCGGCAATGGTGCCTTCTGTTGAACTAGAAAGTTAGAGAGATGACCTAAGAATTAGAGATTGTGACGTCATCGGACTTCCTTAAGGTACATCAGATTAGGTTGCAGTTAATTAAATAATTTCGGTTGCCCTTATCGTGCCTGGGTCGATTTTCAGGATTGCACTAAATTTGAACAAATTTTGCCTTATGTATCACACCCTGTGCTTACGATTCTCTGTATGTATCTTGTTTCTGGTATATAATTTTCTATCTGTTCATGCCCTAGTTGGTAATTGTCTGTTGTCATGAGGACTCAGACCGTAGCAAGCTGTGCCAACACAAATATCCACCAGTCTTGGTCGCGTGGCAATAAAGATTCTACAAGATTCCAAATCTAATCCACAAATATGTCTTTTTCTACTCTCCTTGGCCTTACCATGGTGAACCTCTCACGGAGACAAACCATGCAGACAGATTGTTGATGGTCAGGGATCCAGTCTTTGCGGCTGGGGGTTTTTTCTGGGGGTGTGAAATGAGCAGTGGGCTTGGTTCTGCGACCCCCTCCGGAGGAAGGTGTGTGCACAGGGGTGCTGCCTGCAATCACATGAAACCAAAGGATTAGGGAAGTGCAGCGGAAGGTTCTCCAAAACCTCAAAAACAAGCTGACAGACCAAGGCACGTCTTCTGTATTGCGGTGCCGTACTGGATCAGAAGGACAGAAAAAGATAAACACTATTGACATCAGCAATGCTTATATGGATACTTGATGCGGAACTGAAGCCTTCAGACTTAATATCACTCTAGAAGAATTTCAGAGGTAATGGATCATGTAATGTACAAGGAATGGAACTAATAATGGAAGCATCCAATGAGGACCCATAATGAGTAGGGTCACCCTTTGCATTCAGATCAGCTTCTATATTTGCTTATATTAGGCATAAAAATAGATTCAAGGCAAGTAGTGTCCTCAGAGAAGGGTGCAAAGAACATTCCAAGAATATTCTGCACTTGTCTTGACGCACGACCACTGACAGACACGCATCTTATGTTTTTGGATGGATTGTGAAACGCTGAAACTTCATGCCAACTCCCAACTGAACGACTGTCCAGCCCCAACATCCACCCAAAGTCCTTGCCAGTCCTGGCACCTGAATCTTTCCAGAGGGTGACTGGTGCTGCGGTGCACATTTCCCAGTCTTCTAGGTCAAGGTCCCTGACAAAGTTTGCTGAGGCAATGTTGCCCCACGTTATTAAATTGCCCCACCTTTATTAAGCTTCCTGACACACTAGAACTCAGGAGGAGAATAAAGAGAAAGTTTTATTTGGTGGCTGGTTGCCCAAACATCCTCTGGGCCAAACACTGTACACACGTTTGCCATGACAGCTCCCGCTGAAAGCGAACAGGCTAAAGGCAACAAAGTATCAACGTACAAGTCATGTGTGACTCATATGACCGAATCCTGAGTCTCAACCCGTGATTCATTTCCCCTTTGATGCAAAGAACTGCGGAACTACCTGACCAGTACATCTGCATAATCGACAACCAGAATTAGAATTTAGTATTAGAATTCTACATTCTACACAAAATGGGGTAGATGTGTATAATTTTAGTGGCAGTGACTAGCAATTGGTTTATTATAATGCCTCACAGCCCATGACGTAGTGTATTCGTTTGTGTGGACTGTACAGTTGAAGTATAGCAGAAGTCGGAAAATCATATGGTTCTGTTATTAAACGCCATATAGTTCGAGGAGACTGTTGCAGGATCACTGTGCATTTTTATTAGATTCACACAAAATTATAAAGCCCGTGGTTCCACATTTTTCTTGTTGCCAAAACCACTGGAGGGTTATCCTCCATTTCTTATGCGTTGAATTACGTCGGTCTTTCACCGCCGTGCCTTCATGTTCGGGTTAAGCGCTATGGGCGTCAGCAGGCTGCTGGCGGGAGAATATGCGCTTTGCATGTATTGTGGGAGGCAACTATATATGCGCAAAAAGATCTTACATGCCTGATGGGAACATCGTGTGAAACAATGAGCATTATAGTCATGAATAAAATGGAGCTAAACTCCTTGGCGACTAAATAGCCATGAATGAAACATAATGACTCACACAAGATGGACGGCAAATCCCTGTCATGCCTAACAGCTGGCAACTGAAATAAATAACAAACATAACTCAAAAATAACTGATCTATATAATAAAATGCCTGATATAGGACTACAATCTGTTAGGTATATGATCCTGTATTAGGATGAATTCACGGACGATTACGTCGACCACGTGGTATGGACTGAATCCTTTTACTGTAATATTCGTAATGGTGGATTGATTCTGATCGGGTGGGGACTGATGATCGTCCTGAATTCAGATCAATCGTCCATGATTCTCCCCAAGTGATCTGCACGAACATGTTGTCCTCTGCCGATCTCCATACCATGAAATCTATTTCGCCATAAATAACTTCGGCTCATAAAAGAAACCAGGATACTTATCTGAGCCATTAGATCGGCATGCAGAATGCTTATCTTGGTTTCGGGAGACAGGGGAGGGTCGTTATACAGCCC
>JAODJX010000027.1:12373005-12397718 GCA_026776945.1 Isichthys henryi
ATTCGTATGATTCATGCTATTTCATATCTGTTGTGGTACAAGGTTATTTTGCATTGTTTCGATTGATATACTGATATTGATTTTAATGCGAGGTTATCTTGTATCACTTGTATTAAAGTGTTTTTTTTTAGAGTGAACCTAAGCGTGCCTGTTTGTTCCTTCGAGAGCCCTATATCCCTCTCTCATCCATTTTAAGACAGATCCGTCCTCGTGCTCTGCACCCGCAGTGAACTGGCCTCAGTAACACGTGGATTCATAATGAAAGATAAGGAGCACGCTCTTAATTTCTTGTCTGTTTCATCTTTATCATGACATAAAAGCGTCCCTAACTAGTATCGTTCAGGCCTAAATAGATATGTTTGTGTGGCATTACTGAGGACGTGCTGAAAGCTGTAGAGGCCGTAGATATACGTGTTGGCCGATTTGATTTGTATTTTAATTTTTAAGCAGATTTTTCTGGACGAGCATTTCAGGTCTACATTTAAAGGAAAGGTAAGGGCTGTAACAGTGCATGTACTCATCATGTCTTTCTGATGCAGCGTTTTCAATTTGGAGAGCGCGATGAAACAAATTAATACATGTCTTGACACGGATGAAACCGAAGTTCACAAACAGATGTACAACATAGAAAGCGTTACGTTAATGGAAAGCGTCACGTTAATGGAAAGCGTCACGTTAATGGAAAGCGTCACGTTAATGGAAAGCGTTACGTTAATGGACTGAGTTGGTTACTTATTCTACCCTGCTACTACTTAGTTTCAGTGCCAAAGTCTTATCTATTTATTAGATCTAGTGACAGACTCTATGTTACATAATAGCATTAACTGAAACGGGAAGTGGAACTACATCATTCTTGAGTGTTTAAAGGAAATGCACAAGGTGTTTGTTCCTTTACGCGATTTAAGACTGGGTGTCTAAAGAGAGGTCTTCTCATCGTTGTTCAGCCATGATGGCTCCTGAAAAGACGTCAAATACCTCCATGTCAGGTCTGATATCGTGAAATTTACTGCGCTGGCAGGTCTCACCTGAAGTGGAAGGTGACGTCTCCACACTTGCCGAGGAGGAGCTGCTCTCTTGAGCAGGACACTGCATCAGAACGTCTTGAAGACTAATGACTGAATCTGTGGGAAATGAGAAAGACAGACGTACTTTTATCTACACGCTTACCAGTTAACGCGCACATTTTAAGTATGAATGTTCGGGCCGTATGTTATCATGTTATATGAGGACAGACCAGAACGTGTCCTCTCTCTGGGAGCGTAGGGGAACTCCAGGGCCTTGCAGGCATAACTGGACAACAGTGCATCAATATCGCTGGGACTGATGATGCACTCCTGGCCCAGCAGTAGGCCCCGAAGCGTGCGTACTGCAACTGCCGCCCAGTCCACTTTCAGGTTCATGAGCAGCTGCTCCAGCATGAGCAGGGGGTTTGACAGCAATGGGAAGTAGTCGCCCTGAGCATCTGGGGCCAGGGTCAGCAGTACCTGCAGTGCGGAAAAGCTGCTGACATCTTCACACATCAATAGATTAGCCCATCCTGTTGTCTGTGTGGATCCCACTGCCCCAGTGCAGTGACGGGGACACTGTGCTGCAAAAGATGGTGCCGTCCTTCGCACGAGACGTGAAACCGAAGTCTCGATTCTCTGAGGTCATAAATGATCCCTGGGCATCTTTCAATAGAGTAGGGATGGTACCTCCATGTCTAGGCTAAAATTGCCAACTGTGGCCCTATCGAATCTGCCCTCCTAATCATCCCGTAAATCTAAATGGTGAATTCTCAGCACCTTAGCTACTGTGTGGTGAGTGTACTGGTGCAGAATGGCTGCTGTTGCATCATACAGGTGGGGGCTACACAGTGGTGGTGGTTGAAGTGGCTCCCCACTCGTTCTGTAAAGTGCTTCGGGTGTCTTGAAAAGCGCTATATGTGTGTTCATGTATATGTATATGTGTGTGTATGTATAAGGAAAACAGACTAATGACAGAACCAACACTATCTCTTGCAAAAAAAAAAATGTTGTTACAGTTTTTAATATTATATTAGTCAAAGAGCAAAAAAACAAAATAACAGTGGTTCCTGACCTTGGAACCTAGATGCAGGGCATGGATGAGATGGCGCCGGGCAGGGGACATGCCGTCCTGGAAGTGCAGCGTAAGGTAATCGGCCAGGAAGTGACACGCAGCCAGCCCAGGCCGCCGGTCCAGCGCTTGCTCACAAACTTCCAAACACAGGGCTGAGTCCGTCAGACTCTCCAGCAGCTGAGGGCAATAATAAATAATAATAATAATAATAATAATAATAAGGATAATGAAGATCATTTTAAAAAAGGGAGGCAGGAAAACTTCATTTTACTTCATTAAAATACATAGTAAAGTCAACATCACTGCAACTACGTCCTATATGTGCTACAAAGAATGAGTGAGCTGGCAGCCTGGCTGCTTGAGAGCATTACAAAGAATCACTCAGGACTAAATAGAACAGAGTGTAAGAGGGCAAGTGACAAGCAGAGGTGGACATTTCAGGCCCAGAAAGCCAAGTAGTCTGTGACTGCGACTTTATACCTAATGACCTAAACCTCATTTGGGATTTGAATGTGGAGAGAACACCTGAAAGGCTTCTTCCATCTGCCCCCTCTCCAGCAGGTGAAGCAGGTGTTCGGTCTGGAGCTGTAGTCTTAGTTGCATAGCAACTGGATATAGCTGCACCCACTGTCCACACAACTGGAATTCCTGACAGAAACGACAGGCAAAATATATGTGAGGTATTACATACGGCAGTAGCACACTCTCCGAATGATTCAACCTGAACGAGGATGAATCATAAAGCTTAGGTCAATGATTCCCAACCCGGTCCTCAGGGACTCACAGACAGTCCACGTTTTTGCTCCCTACCAGGAAGGCAAGGAGGTGGGAGGAAGCAAAAACAGGGGCCGCCAAAGGGTCTCTGAGGACTGGGTTGGGAATCACTGGCTTAAGTCAGCAGGGAGCAGAAGCAGGACCTACATTGGCTTCCAGCATCATGGAGAAGACTGCCTCGGTGTTGCACCCAGACTGAACTTTCAGGTCCTGCCATGTTGTCCAGGACAATGGAGGTTGCAAATTCAGCATCTAAGCAGAAGGGAAAGCGAGAAAAATGACTAATTCCCAAGATTTTACCTTTAAAAGAATCATATACACAAATCTGATGGGAGATCGCTGTGAGAACCAGTGGTTACCCTTTGGTAGATCTGAAGTTCCTGCTTCTTCAGTTCCAGCTCCTCCTTCAGGCTGCACTCGGTATTGCCGTCGCTCAGGCAAAACCGCAGCAGCTCGAGGCACGATGTCAGTGGCCACTGCTCAAGGCCCTGAAGGGCCACACGCGCCCTCAGCTCCGCATCTTCTACTCGAAAAAGATGCTCCATAGTCCTGTTCCCCTCTGAATGAAAGCACAATATCAGAGGGGTAATCGAGCGACCATGGACGATTACCAAGACAGCAAAATACAAATGCTCACAAACAGATTTACATACACAAAGGAATCTACATTACGACAGTCGTGAGTTACGGTAATCTAGGCTTGGGTTTTCACCTTTATAAAGTGCCGATTATTAATAATTCCACAGGAACTTGCATTACGTAAAATTACTTCAAAGCTCTGTCTTTAGCACTGTAATGTTTGTAGTGTCATGAATGTTACACCGTGGGTCCAGGAGGTAGATTATTTAGTTTCACTATATATTGCGTATCGCTAAGATGACAATACAGCTTGACTTGCCTTGACTTGAGATGGTGATTACATCACAGCCTCTCTTACCTTGTAGGGCTGAACACGCCAGCAAGGAGTCCCGCAGGATCTGCTCCTGGTGGCTGTCCTGCCCATACAGTTCTAAAAGATTTAAGGCACGTTCTACGTCTTGGGCGGTCAGCGCCTCTTGGAACGCTCCGGCAGCCGCAGAACAGGCTGAGGCTCGATGCAGGCCGGAGAGCAGCAGACTGGCTAGCGGCAAACCACACAGGGCAACACTCAGGATAGACACCCCGCCAGTGCCTTCTGGGCTGCCCGCAGGCCCCAGCACCGGCTGGGCCATGGTCTGAAGGTAGGCATGAAGGATCGGGAGGTCCCTCAACAGGGCCTCTGCTTCCCGAGCCACTTGTTCGATGTCCAGGACGCCCTCCTTCCGGCCACTGCGGAAGTAGGCAGGGAGGCCGGGCCACGCTGACCCGGTCCGGCCAGTTCCACCTCGGCAGGCACTCAGGCAGGCAAGAACCGCCAGGATAGGAGAGTGGGACTTCAGGAAGGATAGGGATGAGGGGGTTAGAAGAAGGGAGCTGGAGGAGCTAGAGGATGCTGGGGAAGACTGCGAAGAGTTTGCGGTTGAACTTAGAGAAGCGGCCTCCTCTGGAGATGCATCTGAATCAGAGGAGGGAGAAGCATCACAGCTGCCGGGACGCAGAGTGAGAGGATGATCCTGACTGTACTTCTGTAGGAAGACTTTGACACTATTCAAGCTAAGGAGGCCCCCAGTCTTTCTCTCAGTCTCTCCCATACTTTCACAGCAGGTTTCCCAAACTGGAAGCGTCTCACAGCACCGCTGGACGATCACCTGCTGGATGTTCAAACCCAAACCCTCCTGTTCCAGCAAGGATGACACCCTGCAGAAAGGGAAGAACAAGGAGGAGAGAATATCATACAAATTTATTCACTTTCACGTTGACATTGGTGGCATAGTACATTTAGCCGACATAATCGCACAGCGGATGAAAACGGACTGGCCTACCTGATGGGAGAAACCTGGCGGTCAAAGAGCAGGTGGGAGAGTAGCTGAGAAGGAAGCTGCAGCAAAACTAGTAGAGGGTTCCCAAGCTTGACTTCGCTTGCTTGGTCTATAAAGTTGGGAAATGTTGGCGTCCGGAAAAGACTGCATGTCAGCACTGCTCACTCATAGCGTCCGACCATTGATGTATAAAACAGAAGCACCTTACCTTCTGAACCAAGGCTCCGGACTAGCACCACAGCCAATGTGTTGACGTAGTCTAGGAAGCTACGCACATAATCTGGCCTAAAGGAGGCGCTGTCGGGTTCATAAGGACAGAGCTGGTCCAAAGTGCGGAGTAACTGCTTCATTTGGGAGCGCACGGGATGAGAGTCCAACTCGGACTGCTTGAGGCTCGCCTGTTCCACCAAGGCAGCCAGAAGACCCCCACCTACACGGCCATCAGCTGTACCAGGACAACAAAATTTAAGATGTACCCTCATGTGCCCACACATGGGCATTTAACGCCACAAAGACGGATTCTTAAATGCCAACATCTTTCCTTCCTTCCATAGCGCAATATGTATTCTGGTTCTTACTTTAAACCATTTTCCTACCTTAATTACTACAATTATACAGTTCGTCGTTAGCAAAGAAATTCATTATCGCAGCATAATCACCAAAATAACTGCACAAGAAATCATTAAAAGCAGTGCTTCCCAGTCTGGTCCTTGGGGATCCACAGACAGTCCACATTTACCAGGAGATCGGGGTGAGCAAAAACATGGACCGGCTGTGGGTCCCAAGGACAGGATTGGGCACACTGATATAAATAATCAAATTCCACTGATGGGCATCTTGCCATATACATCTATAAGGACGCATTCTGACCTGCAGAGTCTGTAGCGGATGCCAGGGTACACAGGGTCTGCTCTAGATGTTGGGTTAGGGAGAGTCGTGCAGAAATGGCCTCTTCAGTCAGAACCGGATGCAAGCAGAGCAGCACGTCCCGAGCACTGCAGCCAAACGGACTCGCAGCTGCGGACTCTTCACTTGGCACTTCTGCAGGCAAAATGTGTATTTGGTGCTAAGGGGTGCCTCTGCTTTTGGTCCAACGAGATTATTTGGCGGTCATAAAAATCACTGAGGCAATATGGCTCCAACAATGAAAGAACTATGAAGTAACCAATAATCATTTATGTAATTAAGTGTGTATATTCTTAAGAAAAGATTGCTACAAAAAGTATAACGATCTATGGCAGCGTTTCCCAAGCCAGTCCTCAGGGACCCCCAGCCGGTCCACCTCTTTGGCTAGGAGCTGGGAGAGAGCAGACAGGAAAGACATGGGCTGTCTGTGGGACCCGAGGGCTGGATTGAGAAACAGATTTATTGGATATAAAAGTGTTGACTTCTTCTAGCTTACAAATGTCAATCAGTAAGAGAGTATCGGGATTTACAGGATTCCCCTTCATTCTTTTATAGCTTGAGATACCATAATTATTAATACAATTATTAATAATTATTTAAATGGAATCTAGCAACATAAAACAGGGGTGTCAAATTCCAGACCTGGGGGGCCGGAGCCCTGCCGATTGTTTGGTTTACTCTCATTTAACACACCTGCACCTGATTGAGCTGAACCATTTGTGGTGGAACAGGGAAAGAACTAAGTTACACAGGGTTCTGACCCCCCAGGACTTGAGTTTGACATTCCTGGCTTAAAAAATTATTACTGTTGCTCTTATTGGCTAGAGATTTATGGCACTTTTCTAGAGACGTCATTAAGATTTTGTTTTTTAATGTATCTGGGGTTTTTTTTATCAATTGCTGCCAAAAATTTTCTTGCACTGCAATACGGCACAGAAACACTACTTGATCAGACGCTGATATGTGATACTGATGTAATACCCATGTAAAAAAGAAATCACTGTCATTTAGACATAAAATGCCCATACCGGCCCTGGGAGAGCCTTTGCCACTGACAGTGTGGTTTATGATCTTGCCGATCTGCTGAAGCACAGCAGGAAACCCCTTAATCCCATGAGAATGGGGCGCCGTAGAGTCCGTTCTTACTCCTGAGTAAAAGAATAGAAGCTGTGATGGAAGAAACCACGAAAACGACAGCAAGCATTCAAATGAATCAGGTTATGCTTCAACCAACTGCACAATCCTACAGGTCAGGTTTAACAATCAATATTTATCGTGTTGTATCACTAAACTGAAGTCAAACAACTGTCCACTTCTGAAGACAGTTGTACTATACCACACTCCAGTGCTATACCACACTCCAGTGCTATACCACACTCTGCTACCCACCTCGCTCTTCCAAAGGGATGTTCAGCCTGCGCTCTGCTGTCTCCAGCAGCTGCCGGGAAGTCTTCCACAGCAAGCAGTGACAGCAGGCCAGGTCAAAGGTGGCCATGCTGGCAGGACTGAGCTCCTCCAGCAGAGCATGGAGCAGGCCAGAAGGGTCTGGTACCTTGTGATTTAGCCAGTAGCCCTCCTCCAAAGAGGGCACTGGACGTCCTGGGGTGCTGAGGAGCATATCTGCCATGTCTGAGATAGAGTAGAAAGCCATGCCTCCACAGAGAAGAGAAGAGCACAAGTCAAGTCATCTTTAAGGATGACCAGTAGTACCTCAGTCTGTTACTTTAACTAGTCAGATCAAGTAGGTTTATCGTCTTTTCAGCCATATGCACAGTACGGAGTGAAACGAAACTGTTCCTCCAGGACGACGGTGCAGCACAAAGAACAAAAATAGAAACAGCACAAGACTACAATCACAGGACAAGACACCATACAGTACAGTCCACAAAGGCAGTAACAGTACTAGGTTGAACGAATACACTATCATGGAAGATACTGTATTCTAGCAGCAGAAGATTGCAAAAAATGCAGGATTAAGATAGCAATAAATAGTTGCCTGAAACCACACTTTTGCACCAAAGTGTTGGACCAAGAGAGGCCTCAGCAACTTAGCTTCCTTCAAGATAGCAGCCTGCTATTTAGTATAAATGGAAAATGAAGTACTTACTTATTCAACATGCTTAAAATAACACAAGTTCTACATTGCTGGAGAAGAACCCTTGGAACTATGAGTAACACTTTACTTAAAGCAGTCATCATAATGCATTATTGATACCTTCATAATGCATTATAATACATTGTAATGAACCATTATAATGCATTATGAAGGTATCTATAGTGCATTACAGATGAGAGCTTCAAAAAGCATTCATAATGCATAATAAACATGGCTATAATGTGTTATGTCGTGTGTATAATACTTTATGAAGGCATTATGAAGGTATCTATAATGCATTATACGTGAATGCTTTAATTGACACTGTCAACAGAAAGCACTTAGCATAAGGTACCTGCCGCGGCAGCACTCCCGATGGCCTGCAGCGTGGACCTTCCGCTGCTGCCAAGTCTGCTGCGTCCACTGGCCGATCCATCTGCTACCTGGTTCTCTATCTTCTGCTCCACGCAGCCCAGCTCTACCAGGACGTCTCGGTGGTGCTCCATAAACACCAGCTCGCCAGAGCAGGCTGAGCCATCCAATCCAAACATTAGAGACACCTGTGAGAAGAGAACATAGAAGTCTAAATGCATGTCCAAAGGTCTTCAGCTGCCTCCAGGCCTGATAAGCCCTGCTAGTTACCTGATGAGCTTCCAGAAAGTTCCCCCGGCGGATACAGGATATGAGCAGTGACTCTGGGCTCGACAGCATGGCTGGAATTAGCCAGCTGTGAGGACCCCCACACGGACACACCTCATGCTCTGTGCGAGTGGCCGCTACGCCACCACCTCCATCTGCCAGTACACAAATGCTAAATATTAATGAATCTCAACATTTATTTCATCCAGATTTGCATTAATTTCTTGTCAAGATCTTGTACTGATGACAGGTGAGTTGAGTGTGAAAGGCTTTCAATGGAGCTTAAGGTTAAAACTCTGTGCTGCCCAAATCACGTGTGAAAATGATTCCTCATGCTCTATAAACCACTCTTTGACAGTCTGATCCCTATGAATCTTGGCATTATCATCCTTTCAGGTAAGAAAACATCCATTGATAGGATTACCTGGCCATTCAGTAGATACAGGCATTCAGCCGAGTTCACCTTATTGCTGCTTAACGTTGCTACGCTTTAATAAAGATGCTATCATTGGCTTTTTAGTGCCCGCTGATTTAAATTCAAGCGGAGGCTTCTTTTTTGGCCAGGCAGTGTATATTGACGCAATGAGTTTAGTTTACAGGAACTGCAATCCCCGCAATTAAAATCACCAGAATTGCAATTCAAATTGATTGTGCAATTCAATTGAACAAAACTGCTTCTCCTAATTCCACGTTTGAACAAGAAATGATAATGACATTCATTCACAATTTTTGGTCCACATACCTGAGGTACTGGTGCTGACCTCGCCATTGTGCTGCTCCGCCGAAAAATGTCGCTCCGTGCGGTGCCGCCTGGTCTTCTTCCTCCTCTTCATCCCTCCGTCGTGTTTCAGAGGTGGAACTGGGCTGACTAATTTTGTGGTCGGTATTTGCCCATCTGCACCAGTAAGACAAAACCAGAAGTTTCATCTCTATTTTCTGCAATGCTTTGGCTAAATCCCTGTATTCCACTTAACAGTCACATGTTACATATTCAGAAAACACGTGCCTTCAAACACAATTGCATTTCTGTCATCCCAACTGATCCCACTCCAATGCAAAGCCAACGCAAACAGATGGCAATCAAGAGAAAATGTCAAGACATTTGGACATTTCAAAGCTAATAAAGTCACTTGGTGACTAAAAGAAATTTTCCCAAATGCCCCAAAATATATCTGCATAAGCATCCTTGTCTGACATCCTCTAATGAGGTGTTTCCCAATCCAATCCTTGGGGACCCTCAGACACCCCACATTTTCACTGTAATCCAGCTCCTAACCCACCGATCCCAGGTTTTCGGTGTTCCTGATTGGCTGGGAGAGAGACAAAATGTGGACTGGCTGGCGGTCCCTGAGGACAAGGTTGGGAGACCCCGCTCTAAAGAACCACAACCTCAGTCACTTACTGCTGCTGCTGCCATGGTTACTAGTGATGACCTGCAGTCTCCAATGTGCCTCAGCAATCCGTTTGGACAGCCTCTGGAGACGTGTTCCGAATGTCTCTGGAGTTACGGAGCAGCCCAGGCTCTCGGCCATCTCCTCCTCCCCAGCCAACGCTCTTCCCTCTTCCTGGCCATCCCGTTGGCCTACCACACAAACCCCCTCCAGGCTCTCTCTCAGAAGCTTCAGAAAACCCTCCATAGCAACTGTATCTACCAGGAATCCCTTGCAACCCTGGATAAAATGGCCCAGATCCACATAATTACACAACAGATTTTGTAGTGTGTCTCTTCCGGGGTGCTGGGGTTGACGCAGGGTCCAATCCTCCCTTGGCTCCAAGTGAATTTGAAGTCCATCCACCACCACTCCACCACTTTTAATCTCCTTTCTAAATTCAGGATTGTTAGACTGTTCCAAATCGCATGCAGATGGCAAGTGCTGTTCATGGGACAGTCCATGCTCAATGTCCCTCTCTGGACTAAGGACAAAGTCAGCACTAGACAGAAAGAGCAATGAAAAGATGTTCTCCAAGAGTTCAAGCCGAAACAGGGCCGGCACGGCTTCCAGGTAAAGCTGGCACTCGGACAGGTAACACTGAAATAACACGGAAAACCCTGAGGGAGAGACAAGAAAAAAAAAACTTACCATACCATAGTAGCATGTAGTCTTTGTAATATTAGTCTACAACAGTGCTTCTCAAACTGGTCCTTGTGAAACCCCAGACCATCCACGTTTTTGTTGAGGGAACAAAAATGTAGACTGTCTGGTAGGGAGCAAAACTATGGACTATCTGGGGGTTCCTGTGGACCGGCTTGAAAAGCATTGGTCTACAAAAATGCGGAAAACATAGAGGACACTTGTATAGATACCTTGAGTGGGAGCGGAAGTCTGGTCTGGCTCAATGTTTGGTTCTAGCTCCTGCGACTCTTTTGCGACTAAACAGTCCCTACACCCAGAGTACTTGTGGGCATTGACGCAAATCGCGTACAGAGCATATTTCATGGCACAGAAGCCCTGGAAGAGGACCACGTTCCTCCGCGCAGACAGATTTGGTGTGTCGACAGGATGGGCAGTGTCTGCATCACCTAAAAGAGAAGTGTTGTCATTATTGGTCAAAGGAGAATTGAGGGACGTGAAGAATTTCTCAGAAGTAAACCAAAAAGGGCGAGAGATTAATTGGACTCCTGACCTGGGTTGGGAGAGTGGGCCAACCCAAACAGCTCCAGAACCTTACGCTCATCCAACTGAGGCAGGGGGGTTAACGACTGCAGGATGAAGAGGGAGGAGTGGCTGTCCAGAGTGTGCAGTTGGGCCAAAAGGGCTGCGCTGGGAGTCCCTCTACTCACACACACACACAAAATAAACACAACTTTTAAAGCATGTTATCAAGGGCACTGGGAGCTATGTAAGTACATGTGATGTGTGTTACTCACGGGCTGTTTTTGGCACACCACTCAAGAAGTGCTAACTGTGAGGACAGACCATCAACAAAGTCCTTCAGGACAGAATCGTTGGCTAGTGCCTGCGGGAGTAAAGAAAGACAATCATGTCAGGTCAAGTGGGGTTTCATTGTTACTCCAACCATATATAGTTGGGCTGTAACAGTAAATGAATCGCCATTTATGGTTTGCTACATCATTTTCAGTTCAGTACTCACAATGAAACCAACGAATGCATTTATTGACAAAGGCGAAAAGCTAAATTCACAAGCAGATGTTCAACATGGAAAACATTATGCTAATTGTGGCTGTGAGCCGGTTACAGCTAATGCTGATTACAGTCAATGATAACTGCCACTGTGGGAACATTTAGATTTTCCAATAAAATACACCGACACCAGAGACAGAGAGTAGATGATAAGAATAAGACTGTCTGTCAGCCATGCTGCTGCAAACGCACCAGGCACTCTAGATCATTCGAGACGATCGTCTGAGTGTGTGTACGACGGGAGCAAGGCGGAAACGGCATCTGCAGCACTGTGACATCTAAAGCACTTTTGCCGGGAAATTCAGAGCAGGCTAGAAAAATAACTACAGCTATAGATGTGTGTATCGCTACGGTCACGTGATCCAACTCAGTAGCAGAAAACAGGATTCAGATGGGATTTCGTTCAGTATGACTGCTATATTTTTGATTACAACAAAAAATTATATATTTATGCTTACAATATGTAAATAAGTAACCGTTAGGTTCTTATAGACACGTCGACAGACCCTTTGCCTTTGGTTTACAACTGTTCCTAATTGTCTGTTTGCATATTTAATAATACATTTCAAAATACATTCTGTTTGTCTTGCTAAACCGAAATAGTACAGAACCATGAACCCAAAACTGCAGTTCAGAACGAATCATGAATGTTGTGCACCATTACACCCTTAAAATACAGTAATGCAGAATCCAGAGGCAAGTAACAATGTTTCCTAAGATTTCTGCACTACGTATAAACATAAAGTGCAGAAATAACCAGCATAAGTGCAAAAATATATAAACAAATCAAGGTATGATAACATTAACGTGACATTAATACACAATGCTCACAGAGAGGAACTGACTATGATAGGACTAGTGCATGATGGGAAAAAGACAGACTGGGTGGGGGAGATTCACCTGACTGTGGTGAAGGGTTTCCAGCAGCTTTTGTGCTGAGCCCAGGCTCTGCAAGTGAGTCCAACCCAGGAGCAATAAGAGACGGGAAAGAGGCTGGAATTCGCCAGCTGTTAGGTCCTTTATGCTGGAGAACTCCTCCCTCCTAATCAGATCCAGCGCTGTGATCTACGGAAGCCAGATTAACGATAAAACTGTAAACTATCACACAGGGATCAACCCACAATTAAAATACAGTAGGACTAGATTTTCATCGAGATGCTCCTGGGTTACATTGGTCCATGTTACGATATGTCAAATTTAGGATGGGTATTATTATACTTAAATTACACACGATATTTAGCAGTTTATTATAAAATAGGCTTCGTCCTAATGATTTTGCAAGTGTTCTAAGCATGTTTAAGGCAGGCTCTAGGCTAGCTGTCATGTTTGTTAGGGTAGGTGTACTGTATTAAAATGCATTTTCGCCTTACGATATTTTTGCCTTACGATTTTCAGAACATAACCCCGTTGTAGCCTGGGGAGCATCTGTATGTAATAAGAATTTATCTTTAACTGACAGATTGTAGACCCCTGACCAAAATAAGTAACCGTGGCCACACACTTACCAGAACCTGATCCAGGAAGTGCTTATTGCTGCTCAGACAATCAAAGCAGATGACCTTCCATGCAGACACACGGTCGGCATGACAGCAGAGCCCAAGCATCAATTTCCCTGCCTCAGACAGGTCTACTGTCAGGACAATCAAGGTGGGAGAAACAAGACATCACATTCAGTTAAAGTGAGCTCCAGAACTGCTTATACTGATATATTGCAATGAATCCCAATAAACAAATTTGCCTCACATTATAGCAAAAGCTGAGTAAGCACAAGCACAAACTTCCAAGAAAGATAAGATGCTACTCTGTCACATTTCTTCACACCAAGATAAATCAATAGCAGAAGGATGGCAAAAGCTGTTCGAGGCAGTAGCTCTTTCAGCATATGCTGGTCTAAGTGTTAAATGCATTAAAAGTACAGACTCTCCCCAGGTTACGACGGTCCGTTTCGAGATAACGATGGGTATGATTTATTCGATAAATTACACAAGATATTAAACACTTATACATTATAAAACAGGCTTTGTGGTAATGATTTGGCCCTATTGTAGGCTAATGTAAGTGTTCTAAGCATGTTTAAGGGAGGCAGTAGACTAAGCTATGATGTTTGTTAGGGTAGGTACTGTATTAAAATGCATTTTTGCGTACGATATTTTCACCTTACGATATGTTTATCGTAACGCAACCGCATCGCAACCCAGGGAGCGTCTGTATATTTGTTGGAAAAAATGCATGTGTATCTGTAGGTGCTAGAGTATGCAGGTGTGATTTTCGATGGTATTTTTTTGTGCATACTGCCAGAAAGATTCGAACAAAAGTGGAGCCGTTAGCAGAAGCAGCTGAAAGAGTGATGGACGATTAGCTATTAGCACACTTATTAAAGCACAGCACTAACAGCAGTGGCACATAAGCCTGTGACTCCGACCTTGTGATGTGGCCACGTCCTTCAGCAGCTTGTCTCTCTGGAACTGCACAGCCAGAGAGCAGTAGAAGGAGAGAGCAGCATGACAGCGAGGACGCAGTAAGGAGCTCAGCACTCTCTCCTCACTAAGCGGGCCAGTACTAGCAGCCCACAGGGCCCTACATAGGTCATGAAACTGCCCCTCCACTGGCTCCGGGCCCCAGGGCATGACAGCCAGTGCCGAATACAGTTTCTCCTCCCAGTCAACCTCCGCATGCCCCGACTGTTGCACTTTTGCCAACAGGAAGTGGATGAAGGCATCTTGCAGCTGGCGGTTCCTATCACATGCATCATCATCAGCTCTGTGGTCTTGCAGGAAATGGACTAAGGCCTGAGCAAGCCTGGGCCTACATCTATCCAGCAGCGCCCCAAGACAACACTCAGCCTCTGCACTCAGTATCACCACCGCCCCCTTCTTCTCTGCCAGGACACTCTTGACAGCCTGGTGCAGTTCCTGAGAAAGACAAATACTAAGTACTAGTTGCAATTTCTAAGCATATCTATTTTTTCTTTCAGGACGCCATTCCTGTAACACGTAAGCAGCCAATGCAATCACATATTTTAAAATATAAGAACATAAAGTTACAAATGAGAGGAGGCCGTCTGGCCCCTTGAGTTCGCTTGGAAGGAATTAAACTAATAATTTTAAAGTTGGCGGGACCTTGTGAAGTTCAGATTTGAATGATTCTAGGGTCTTAGCTTGCACTACCTCTTTGGACAGACATTCTAAATCACACCCTATGCAATACCTGGATCATGTCTCCCCTTAGACTCTTTTGCTCAAAACTATGCAAATTCAGCTCTGCCAACCTCTACTCATGACACCCCCTTAAGGCCAGGAATCATTCTTGAAGCTTGAAGCCTGAGTTTGCTTCTAAAGCAGCAATGGAATCATCATATCTTTTAGCACTAAAATCTACAATCTTTTACTTATTGCTATTTCGCATGGAAATAAAAGGCACCTTAAGTACTTTCTCTGGTACAGAGTCCTCCAGCTCCTCCATGACCAGAAGAAACTCTAGTTCCTTCTTTACCCGCGCAGCAACCTGCAGGCAGATAAAGAGTCAGAGAATTGTATTTGAACTGCCAACATATTTACAAATTCCATTACTTAGATTTTAGAAAGCAACTTCGTATTCATTCAGATATTTTAGCAGAACAATTCAGGTCCCTTATTTTGTCCAAACGGCATTCGGTTTACAAACCTGAACTTGTAGAGCCTCTTCCCACATAAATAACAGAGTCTAACAGTAGATGGAGAATCTGACTGTACCTGCTCATGTGCACATCTCTCTGAAATCTTTAGCCACAGCCATGCCAGTTTGTGCGGACTGCCCACCGTCTCCCACCTGCAGCATATAATTCATTATTAATATTTGGACATACATATATTATTCATACAAGTCTACCATCTTGCACCACATCAACCATCATCACAGCATATTTTCTTACCCCATCGACATGGACTTACTTAAGCACATATGGACAGGTCACTAAGGATTTTAAAATGTCCTGCAAGCAGTGTGTGCTTATCCATGTGGTGTTATTAAGCTGAGGCACACACGCCAGGGCAAGCTCCCAGTCCCCACACTGTAAGCACAGCGTGAAAAAATTGAAGAGCTGCTTCACAGAGCTGTCCTCCTCACAAGAGAACGGGTGCATTTTGCGATCCTCCTTCGGGTCCTGCTCATTGGAGCACATCGCCTTTTTCACAAGGGAAACACTCACCACGTGCCATCTGTAACAGCGATATTCAGCTTAATACATGAACATTTCTCGATCCAGAAACATATTCTGCTAAGGCACTAGCGTATAGACTAGCTCAACTAAACTGAAGAACTGACAGAAATACACCGGACACAACTACTCGATGCATTAAAAAGCTTATATCCATTTGTAACGATGCAGCTAGAAAAACGTCAGGTAATACCTCTGTAACACCACAAAAGACATGTCTTCAGAAATCACGTGAATATACAAGAATAATGTAGCTAAAGTTCTCATTTTTACCAGGCAAATTCACAAATGCGGTACTGAGTACAAGATATTCTGAAAATCCAGCAAGTAAACAATACAGATTGTTAAGTTTAAATAATGTGTAAAAAAAAAACACAAAAGATTTGTGAGATACAACGAAAAAAAAACATTTATAGACAGGTGCATACCTAGCTGGCTATCAAATTTATTTTTAAACGTTTCAAATCAGGTTGTCAAGAAGACGTGTTTATGAAGCACAGAAAAATTACTTACATTTTCCAAATGGACACACACTACTTCTCAATTTGATCGCAATTTGCTTCCGAGGTGTTATTGCCTGTGTTCGGCCATGATGTAGTAGTCATGTGACAATGTCAGCTGATTGAACAGGAAGAAGGTTGGAGGTAGCGCCTGTAACCATTTCAGTAATGGGGTAAACAAGCGTTTACTCTAGAACTTTACATTGTTTTGCTTGACCTGTTTATATGTAATATATCAAATCAACTACTCTGGTATTATTACTTATATTAAACGATAATAAAGGAGGGTCTAATATATTACATTCTCAGTGTAATATATTACAAAGTTCTCAAATTAAACCGGATGAAGAAATATATTTCAAATATTAAATGACCTTTGTACTGAATTCATAATTTGGTCCTTGAACGATGTGGTATTTTGATTTTTTTTCATGTGGCTATAAATGTTGTAAACTACCTATTCAATATTATTTTCACAAGCAAGAGCTTAACTCCTGGAACATATCATCCTTGGAAGTTATCTTCCCCTTAACTTTCATGTATGGAAAATGACTTTCTTTCATTGGAACACAGTGTTCATAAAAGAGTGGGTTGTGATCTGAAAATGATCAAATTTTAAACACCAAAATTGCTGCATAGTGATAGCAAAGAAAAGGGCAGACTCAGACACATCCTGTTATTGCAATAACTCAAAAAGTATTTGACAGATAGTTTTTCAGACTTTTACAAACATGTTGCATGAGTGAAGATCTGGAACTGATCAAATTTTGAGACAAATTCAAGCTATGCTGCTTAGTGGCAGCAAAGGGAAGTGATACTACTAAGGCACTTAACCTTGTGAATGTAATTAATCAATTATTACCACTTGACCTAATTTCATGCACATTTAATTTCCTTTTGAGACAAATGGCACCAAAATTGAAGCAGCAGTGCTAGGTGGCAATAAAAGACGGAAAGGACAGCGGCAGAAGACACTTCATCTTGTGAACACAGTAGCTGTGAAAGTATTCAATGGATCTTTTTCAAACTTCCCATTAAACTTGTATAGGTGATAAACTGGTGTCCATTTCATTTTGAGACATTGCACTAAAATGCAAGCAGTGTCAGTAGTCATGCCACAGATGTGGATCTGGTGACCCTGAAGAAGTCACACAAAGTTTGGGTTTTTATAAAGACTGTGGAGGTTGGGAGAGTGTTTAGGGGGCTATAGACTGTAGAGGCTGGAGGGTGTGGGAGAAGCAGGAATTAGGGATCGGGGATGGTGGTGACTGGGTCATCTGGGGAATACATTGGTGTCATTCCGACACCATCCAGTTTAATTGTATAACTGCCACTTGTGCCCTGAGCATCCTGAGAGAGTTTTCAGGTTGATCTAACCCATTACTGGTTAAGTAATTGGAAGATGATGCTATAGGGGATGCATGGATGTGAAATGTATTGTGTGATAACAATTATTTCAGTCAATTGCAAGACTGTAATGTTTTAGATTCCAAACTCTGGAGATGTGCAGCAATAGTTGATACTCGGCGAGCCACTGTACCAGGTGGACTAGCCAAAAAGAATATAAATAGGCATCCTAAAGAGTCTAGTGGGTTAGTATTGTCAAAGAAATGCATCCATTTTCTGTAACTGCGTGTCCTATTCAGGGTTGTGGGGGGTCTGGAGTCTATGGGCATTAGCCAAAGAACAACCCGAGATGGGGCACCAACCCATCAAACTGTCACGGGCAGTTTGGTAACTCCAATTAAGCTCCGTATGTTTTGGGACTGTGAGGGAGGAAAAACCCCACCTCATGTCAACCACGGCACCACCCCAGAAAGACATAGAACAGCTATTTTAAAGAGCTTTGATTGAATTCAGCTAAATATTGTCTGCCAACAAGCTGAGTAATACTCCATAGTCTACACATCTTCCATCACCTTTGAGGCTCAGTCTAAAGAAGGCAGGGAATAACAATTCACACCTGTAGCGCTAGTCCCACGATATTACATATTAAGTATATTGATTCAGCGCTATTTATAACACTTAAACTATTACGCTAGCAAGTCTAATATATTTTTCTATTATTAAAACAAATATTTTAAGGTTAAAGAAAGTAGAAGCGGTATCCCAGTGTGCTGTTTCCATGACTACCGACACCGGTGATGCTGCGGAGGCGGGGTTTGCCAGCCTCTCTGCTAGCGTTTAACAATGATAAAGGATCTCTAGCGTTATCATTGTTATTGCCGCACAAAACCGTAAGACGAGAAATAGTCAGCAAAGTGGGAAATGGCAGGAAAGGACAAGGCTGCAAACGTAAGTGTTGCCAATGTGAATCCTTTCGAATAATTATTCGTCAAATAAAGACATATGGTAAAAAAAAATAAAATAACGGTATTTGTACGTTGGTATGCTCTTTATAATACCATGCCCGTATTTTACCATTTCGTGGAACTAAAATGTGCTAATAAATCAATGTTAAATTACGATAACATTAAAATGTAAATAGCCAACTTCGATATATGTGATATAAAAATGTAATATTAATAAAATAAAAATAAAACGCGTATTCAACGTGAGAATAAAGACGGTTCAGAACAAAAATTGATTACTGATTTTCAAGGCTTAAAATACAATTTTATGAATTACACATCAGATCGATAGCCTACCTTTTTAAAATCATTATTGCTAATATTTCGCTACATCGACAGTGAACATTTATACATTTTTACTTAATAAATAAGATAAAAAACCTGTGCTCCTCCAAAACGACGTGATGTTGCCATTAATAGCGATATGTGAATTATTGTGTTTGTAGGAGGGACTGTACGTTGGAGAGATCAAGGGCGGGTTAAGACCAACAATGAGACTAGTGGTCATGGGTATTTTTAAGGAACAGCCCAAGAGGTGAGTTGGCACCTTTGACTTTAATTTCCACCCGGGTTTCGAGTTTAACACACATTGTCATTATGTATTACATTGGATGGATGATTTGCCGGTGGCTAGTTTTAGTCGGAATTCTATCTGCAATTTAGAAACAGTAAATAGATTGTACTACAAGTTGAATTGCTGGCTGAAATTGCAAATTTATTCTCTGTGGAACTAGGAATTTAGAGAAGAAAAAAATCAGATTTTCTGGGCCACAAAGACATATATGCCGCACACTCGATTGCGTTATGCGCACGTGATATGAACCATAGAGTGTGATGCATAAATAATATAGAACAAGAATATAGACCGCGAATATCATATCGATTTCATCATATTTATGAACAAATAATAAAAGGGAAGCGAGGTGCTGGGAAACCAAGAATTTATATTGGTTTCCCAGAAATGTTGAGGATCGAAATAACATCCTCCACAAAGCGTTAGACAGCCTTTACCTTACAGATAAAATGTGTCAGTAGGTGTTAAAATATGCAATTTTTACAGGAGTCAAATGGCTTTTTGTAAACTTTGTTAATATTATACAAAGACATACCTGTGTGTGATACGTGTATCATGCAGTATGTGTAAAAATTGCAATTCAAGGCCTTTGTCTATATTTTTCCTGTTAATTACACTGGGAACGGTGCATAGAAAATATTTAATAAAACATAAATGTGTTGCCTAATTTACCATAATGTGTTCGCTTGCAGTGTGCTAAATTGTACTAGTAATCAACATTAGATGATTTCATGATCATTTACACGAAGGATGTAACTTTGGGTTGAATATTGGCGGGTTGAGGTTTAACCTATTTTGTGATTATTTGGGGTGGGGGTTGTATTGACTGGTATTGATTATTGGGGAGGTTATTACCCCCAGCCCAGCCCAGCCCACCATGCTTCAGACTACCGCCTGTCCTGTCACGTGTCCCCACAGTATGGTGGTGTCCTTGGCCAGTCATCCTGACGCAGACAATGCAAAAAGTGACGTCGGACTCCAGGTCACTGTCAGTTTCGCAGACCGAGCCGTCGTACGCAATGCTCGTCTGTCTGGGCAGTGGGGCATCTCTGAAAATGCACTGTCCTACTTCCCCTTCGCTGCTGGAGAGCCTTTCAAGGTAAGTTCTTCTGCTTTATAATGTTTGTTGTCTTTTATCTATATATGCTGTTTTTAGCATGACTTCTGACAATCTCTCTCTCTCTGTCTCTCTCTCTCTGTCTCTCTCTCTCTCTCTCTCTCTCTCTCTCAGATGGAGATAGTCTGTGAACACCAGCAGTTTCGTATCCTAGTGGACGGCCAGCCGCTTTGTGGTTTTTCTCACCGGCTGCTCCAGCTCGCGTCTCTCACTGCGCTGCGTGTCTGTGGGGACCTGCAGCTCACCAAGGTGGCATGAGTAATCAGAGTGTAAAACGGCAGCAGCACGGCAAAGGGCTGAGGATTTAGACAAGCTGTTTGTCTTAAATGACATTTTTCATGTTCCCGATTCTGAAAATCTGGATCTTTTTTTCCCCGAGTTCCAGCAAGCTGACAACTTTTTACCTTGATATAGGTACTGCAGATGTTTGATCTTACAATGTAAAGTGCCTTCTTTCAAGTTGTGTTGTCTGAGATTGAAAGGATTCCATACCACTTATTTTTTAAAATAGCATCTTTTCCAACAGTGGTTGCCTCAAAGCACTTAGTAAACGTTCAAATGAGCATCAGTTACTGACACAGCACAGTTAGGGGAGACAATGGTGTCAGTGAATAGTGATAAAAAGCTGAATGACACCAAGGGACAGAAAACAAAACTCCATAGTTAAATATAGGAGGAAAAAAAAACTTTGGGGGTCAAAGGTGAACTGGCTGCTGAACCCTGCAGGCACCCTAACAATACACAGCTACTGGCTACAAAGCTTTGAAGAACAAAGGAAATTTCAAACCAGAGCCACTGCATTGTCTAGTTACACAGAATGTTGGTTAGTGACACCCACTGATTTCCATGCAATCAGCAAAGAACACATTTATAGGCTTGTTATATTAAGTTGACAGATTTAATGCGTAGTTTTGGGTATGATTTATGTAATATTATCTTTGGCTTCCAGTAAAACATAACCCAAATGAGAAGATCCAACTCTGTCATACCTTGTACATTAGCCTTTCATTAGCGTTGTTGTTTTGTTTCGTTACTTGAGTAAATGGATTTGGATTATTACACAGGTGTATTTTTTTTTTGTTTTGTAAGGAGCGTTTGTCAAGTGTTGGTACTTTGGCCTTGGAAATTAATGGCAGCGTTAAATAAAACTGCTGCTTCAGCACCTCTGCAAAATTTGCCAGGTGTCCGGAGGTTGCCAGTAGCTACATGCAAACAAATGCACCGTGTTTACAACTGGCCGACTGCAGCAAAATGTGACCTACAGGGAAAAAAAAGCTACGGCCCAGTTACAATGAGAATCCACTGGAAGTGTTTTAAGTTATCATTCATGTTTTCTGCCAAGTGTGTGGACATCCAGGCTTAAAAATGAAAGATAAACAGGGAAGACTTTCTATAAGTACTTTTTAAAATAGAACTGCTCAGATTTCTCAATAAATTTATTTTGCCCTTTTTAAATAGCATTGGAATGTGAAGTTTGATATTAAAGTGTAAGATTACACATCCATCAGAGCTAATAAGTGAGAAATGTGCTTAAAGTAATGGCAATAATAATATCATAAAGTTTACTGGGATTTCTTAATTACTACCACCTTGGGTTTTACATATTGTAATGCATTTGCAAACCTTAAACATCTAAAAATCATTTGCTATTTTGCCCTCAACAGTGAAGGTGGTGATTTATTTTAGAACCTTAGTCTTTGTTTCCCGGTGCCTTCGACTCCCAATGGCGTTTCAAATGAAGACACTGGTGCCCTTTTAGAAATTCTTACTTTCATACAGCTTTTATGCTCTTAGTTCTTTTGGCAAAACTGTACCCAACTAATGTTCAGAAATGTTGCTGATTACTTTAACTACCATGCATTAAAAATGTATGTCTGAGCTTGCAGTTATTAAAGTGCAGTTATTTTCTCAGGTGGGCAAAAAAGCAAAAAATTTGATGTACTCAGAATCCATTTTTTTTATTTTATTTTATTGACAGATAAAACATTTTAAGAATAACATAGGTTAACCCACCCAATGTGTAAAACAAATACTCAGACTTATTGAGAAATGTAGTAGCTCTACATAAAAGGCAAGAAAAAATATATAGTTATTAGCAATAAATAAGGCCAGGATATATACTGAGAATTACTCTTTTCAATCAGATAAAAAGTAGTTTTGTAAATAAATTCAAGGATTTGGTGCTTGGGGAAAAAACTCAACTCAGTAGGTTTAATTGTATTTTAGGGTAGAACACTAATTACTGTAAAATGTTACACTCATCAGCATTATTCTCGTTCTAAGTTCAAAATACCTCTGCAAAAACCTAATAAAAAACTGGAAAAAATGTATAAATACACACCAACATTTTAATCACAGGAAAAATATGGTATATATCCCAAATAACACATCTCAGTTGTCAGATTGTAGCAGTTTGGTTCTGGTACATTCATAGAATGTATAATGATAACACCACTCATTCAACGTCTAACTTATCAGTGTGGTGTTTTTCTCAACAAGGAGTACAAGGAGTATCAGTTTTGCATAACAGAGAAAGGCGGGTCCATCATGCCGGCTAATAGGCTGGTTTAAGGTGTCCAATGAGATGCCTGTTTTATATTACATAAAAACTCTGCAGACCTTATTTACTCTTTTCGTATCCTTTGACCTTAAGTATCACTAGTTTCTCTTAGCTTTCTTCTAAGTTTGTTGCTTAATGGCTTCTATCCATTCCGTCTTCTCCTGTCTGGTTGGAGCCTGGATGAAGTAGCGTGTGTTTGATTGAGTGATGATTTTGAACAGATTTCCTTGCACTTTACCCTTTACACCTACGGCAATAAGTAAACATAGATAAATATAATTGACTGTGGTCTTCAGAACAAAGCCTGTGATTATGAACGGGCCAGGAACTTCCAACCTAAGACGTGACTCACCTGAGGGAATGCCATTATCATCCAGAGCAGACACCAGGCAGCCTCTTAGGGAAAAGCCGCCCACAGGATTGATGTCATCCTGTAAGGCAATGATGAGGTCAGACAGGAAGTCAAGGAGTCAGTCTAAACATGACGAGTAGATACTTCAGTTGGGGGAATGATGGATAACTTCATGAAACTATCTTACCTTACTAGGGTCGTAGTAGTGAAGGTACCCTGGTTCTGCACGAAGCACAAAGAGACGCACTTTCCAGTTCTTTCTCTTGTGGCCCTGCAAATATAAAACAACGACAGTCAAATAAATACTGTGAGGCCCCCATATCTGTGGTTTCCGTAATATGGTTGCAATCAAGGGCATAGTTAGAGATGAATGGATAGGGGGGCATGACGTAAGTCAATAAATACACGTTTATTTGGGGCAGAGGAGGTAAAAAAGAAGCCCCCCTGAAATAGGCCTAGTGATACCCCTGGTTTCATTATCCTACTGTAGCAGGAGAAATAGGAATGAAAAAAGTAATCACCCATTTCAGCTGTCACTGAGTCCCAGACTGACCTGTTTAAGCAAGAAGCCCCTTTTCAGCACTTTACCACTCATTTCCACGGCACTTAAGGAGGTATCTGCTTTCACACTGCCTCTCTTCTTAAACGTTTCAGCCTTTGGAGTATCAAATACATGGATGGTGAGAAAATAAAATCACGTGCTGTTCATTCACATACATTTACAATCATATTCGGCAGACGCTTTTGTCCGAAGCAGTGTACGATTAAGGCGAATAGCACACTGCAGGCATGCATGCTGTTAAGGAGTGAGCTACGATTAAGCGCAGCTAGGCTGAGCTTCCAGTCCATGGCCATATTTTAGCTGAGGAGTGTGCAGACTCACAAAACTGTAGAGGGCAGTGGAGTCATCCAAAAACTGCTCGTTGAGCCCGATGCTATGAACAGCTTCCACGCTTTTCAAACCCACTGGACGCACAAAGCCCTCTTCCAACAGTGCCGATGCCAGAGTCACTGCCTCCACCCGGGTAAGAACCAACTGCATAGACAGCAACCAGTCTACTACAGCTGACCCTGTGAAACCAACCAGCAGTGTCTCTGATGACTCATTCTTTACAGACTGGTTTTCTTGTCCAGTTCCACTCTACTAAATAATCGACTATATACTACATGATTGGGTAAACAGAATATGCACAGTGCACACGTAACACTGATCACCATCCAAAACCACGGAGTGCACAATATTGAAAATGAAAATGGCATCTAAGGGGACAGCCTGATGTCGTTTTGGAAACTGAAAAAGAGTAGTTACCTGAAAAGCAGTTGCTGTAGGAGCTGCCCTGCTCTGCATGGTTGGTGAGCTTGATGCCGTTGTGAATATCATACATGGAGTCTACCACCTGACTGTAGAAAAAACAGTGGAAAAAAAATATGAAGAAATTAAGAAATCGAACCATCTATGTGATGCCCTGCTCGTCCGTTCCTCCCGTGTGCCACGCCCCCTAATTACCCTCGTGTGATTCCCTGATTGTC
>JAODJX010000027.1:12407073-12418185 GCA_026776945.1 Isichthys henryi
TTGCTTCCGGGATAGGCTCCGGACCCCCCCGCGACCCAGTAAGGATAAGCGGTTTGGAAAATGGATGGATGGATGGACATGGTACGCACTTACACTAACGAATATTATGTATCACTAATATTTATGTTATATGACTTCATGTGATCCAAATCATTCTCAGTGTTGCTTTTGGCTTATGTGTTGTCTGCGAGGTTCTGCTATCTTTCAGCAACTCCAGAAATATTCCAGTTTAACTTTTCACGGCCAACCCATGCATGACTGAAATGCGGAATGTCAAATAATCAGATGGGGTTACTGTACTTGGTTTTACTGACCTTTGAATTGAAAAGTTGAAATATGTGACAGTTTTGAGTTAAATAAACCTGTAAAGTTTTGTAACTGTATCATTGTTATGGCCTATCCTGAAGACCAATTCAATAATTGGTCACAATATACTTTAGTTTCAGAATCAGCATCGGTCACTGAAAAACACGTATGACTGACCACTATTACAGCAGTCTATTCATGGTTTTAAAAAATATAATGTAATCATTTTAAAAATTATCAATATTTTTTTTTATCAGAACAGTGAAATGAAGGCGTCAATCACTGTTTGTATTTCATCTGTACTTTCCCAGAACTTATATCTTCCTCAATTCATTATGTTTGTTCAGTTGTAGATAATAATGTAAGACAAATTCCCCATCTAAGTTAGCGAATTTTTCAGTGTGCCTCAATTACCATCTTCACCATGCAAACATAATAATGCATAACATTTGGTACTCAGTTGCATAAAGTGAGTCATTGGCTTCCAGAATCTGAACTTGCACCCATTAATTCCTTTGTACCTGTAATAGTTATTAACCTAACTAAATGTTCCTAGAGAGTCTGAGGTAAAAAGGTACCAATAGCAACTCTACACATGTGGCCACTGGTATAGATATTGAACCTACAACCTTGGAACCGTAATAGTGCTATCATCTGAGTCACCACAACAATAATATCACAGATACTATTTGCACCAAGGGTGGATAGCCAACGGATAGCCAACAGTTAGCAGACACTAAAGATTCCATGGCTAATGCTAGAGTCCCTTGGTTAACTCCTAATGTGTCCTCCTGTTTCCGGGGCCTTCAGCCATTGAGAAGACATGCCACCATGCATACAACACAGCGTTTACCTTTTTGTGGAGCCAGGAGGCTAGTGGTGGATAGGCTAAACGTCAGTGATTAATGTCGTTTCATTTCTGCATTATCTCACAGGTCAGCCATGACTTCCAAGGCAGGAGACTCACCGAAGCTTTGGATGGTGCATGGATGTCCAACCAGTGCAGGGTTTCACTGGCTCCCAGTTGCCGTAATGACACTGCACACTCGCCCAGCGTGCGCTTTTGAGGGAGATGGGTCTGAAGCCGGAATACCAGACCTACACCACGCAGCTGCTTTAGAGACAGACTGAAGACAAACGTCTCCATTATCTCCAAATCCTGTGAATAAGTCCAGGATGTTAAAATTGAATTTAAAACGACGAGCAGAATTACAACACCTCAAAAATAACTTTCATTATACCTTGGAAAGGACAAAAAAGTGAAACAATGGTCTAACTGAAGAATAATTCCATGAATTGGTTTCAGGTAAATTAAAATAAACAGTCACAATAAAATAAGTACAAACATTACCATGGTTTCATGTTCGATTTATTCGTAGTTGACCATATTGGAAGAAACAGAATGTGTTTATAATGTGCAGTAAGCAAGACACAGCAAGATTAATACCCACAGGAGTGGCCTCTTTGATGGAGCTCTTAAACTGTACTGGCTTGGCTGTAGTAATTATGCCTTTGATTCCAATCTTCTGCTGTTCTCCAGACACCACTGGGAAATACAGGTCTTTACACTGTGTCAAGCAAAATGAAGGCTCATCCATCCGTTTTAGTAGTTAAACAAGGCTTCATTACTTAATTCCTCGCTTCATTAATTATTTGCAGCAGTACTGAACTTAATGACTCGGCGCTAATGAAATACCTAAACTTTCTAAAAGTTGGACAGAATCAAAAGAAAAGTCAATAAAGTACAATCCCATGGTCTCGTTTTACAGATTACAATTGCATAACAATGGGGCGTTTCACTGGGACTGTAATCTTACCTGCAGGAGTGTTATCCAGACCTGTTCTCGGGCCTCCTGGTAACTCAACCTTATGCTCAACCTGCCTTTCTCCCTCTCATCCCCCGAAAGGGTAATGGACTCTGTGTAAGTAGGATACCATCAATCACCACTTCAAGTTGGGGGCTTTTAAAAAATGAAATGTTAGCAAAAATTAGTGTTTGTAGAAGCAAAAATAAAAACTTCCACCATTAACTTACAGGATTGCCTTTATTTAACTATCCAATAATGGTATGTATAGTATGCTAAAGACAGGTATGTATCTTTTTAAAACGTTTGGGAATATTTATTTTCTACTGGTACTGCGCGATGTATATTGAGGTTATCTATGCCTTTCTGACTCTTTAAGCTGTAGAGGTCTCTTCTAATTCCAGAGCTGTTTTCTAACTCAAGTGAAATAGAGGCTTGCGTAGTAAAACCTGCAAATTCAATCCTGGCATTCCTGAGACAAAACCCTCCAGTGTTTTTTCTTCCCTCATAGCAAAGGGCTTATGTGTGACAGAGAAGTTACTGTTGCTCCTGAATAAATGGTTACCAAGGCTACGACCGCTTCCAAGGGAGTCTCTCACAGAGGAAACACTACTCCTGACACTGGATACTGAGTCATAACACTGTAGGGGAGAAACAATGACATTGTGTAACACGTGAGTAACAGCATCACAACTGGATTTCCCAACTCTTAATGGTCACAAGAAAACAGTGAAAACGAAATCTCTAAATAAACACTATAAATATTTATTTAAACACTGTATATGATACAAAACAGAGCAATAATCAGACATAATCACAGAATATATTAGATAACCTGACATATGAGAAAAACTAAACAATGTTGCTAAAAGAAAAGACATTTCTGAAAGTTGACTTGTAATGGTCATAACTTTATTGAGAGGACATGCCCAAGAGTTATTCATAGAGGTGTAAAGATTTAACTAGATGGACGATCTCTTTGACAAGCTGAAAACCACTTTCTCAGTAAATAAACAAACAGGCAGTTTACTAAACACCTGATTAGTAGTTACACCAAACTCTATACTGTAACACTTAAGCTTCAAATTTCAATCAATAATTTTTTTGTGAGCTTTGAGTTCAATATCATTATATTTGTAGTAATGAAGCAAATATTTTTCTACGTCATATGTCCAGAACAAAATGCTGTGCTAATTAATGGCAGACATAATTACCAAGGATTATAACCTTGACACATCAGACTTGGTTTGTCCCAATGAGAAAATATTATTTTATTTTTTTTAAGTATGAACAGGTATGTTTTATGTACAACTTACAATATCACATAAATGTCATCTATCAGAATAAGAAATGAAATGAAGGGTAACTTGAAATTAAATCAATTAAAACGGGTATCGAAGGTGACGGTGGTACTTTTCATGGTAAAACAAGATGAGGGAGATGATTGCCGAGCTCACCTGCATGTGATCCTGAAGGTGACTAAGGTCTAACACAGATCTGCTAATGGCTGCTTTCTCGCTTTTCAAATCGCAAACTGAAAAACAAGACAAAGTTAATCAAGGACTTGTGACCGGAATTCAGACTGAGGAGACGTAATCGGGAAATATTATGGCATATAAGGTATGTAAGAATGAGAACCTAAGTTGGAAAACATGCTTAGAGTAGAAGGAACTAAAAATTTAATTACATGTGCAAATATTTAACCTGAGTCCACAGAGAGACTGAGTGATGTAACATCTCAAGGGTTTTTACTGTTGCAGCTAAAAGACGGATATCCTGAACTTAACGGTGTATTTCAAAATATTTTTACTATTTAATACTTTGGATTCAAAAACTATGTTTGTTAAAATTACCCACAGATCACTTCAGAACAGAGGCTATCATTCTGGTTGTGTGATAACAGCCTAATGCCCACTGAGTTAAAAAGTGCCAAAGTAATTACACAGACTTGGAATTTTGTATGTGTGGGTCATAAAAACAAAAAGACTACAAGACTGTTATGTGGAGTGTAACACTGCACTTCTCGAAACGCACACGGAGTCTAGCATTGCGCATTTGATACTGAAAAAAGTACCGTATTCTCTATGTCCGCTGGCCAGATTCAATCTGAAAGACCTTCTGAAATGCAGAAGGTTATGAAAATGAATGTGCCGCACTTTCCAGTGGGTAACTGGGAAATTGACAAACCAGATCCATATGCGCGCATGACATTTTTCTTGGATATGGAATGGCGTGAGGATCCGGGAAGTGGAAGATCAGCCAGGGTGTTCTGGTTCAGAGAGCAGCACGGATTGTCGACAACGTGATTTGTCCTTGACAGCTCAGCTTTCCGGTCTGCGTAGGCCCTTCTAGTCGAGTCTAGGAAGTAGTAAGCAAGGAGACAAGCACTTATGCAGTCATAGGACTTACATACTTGTTCGGGCCACAAGTATTAATCTATTATCTTGCCAGGAATATGAAATATAGTTTAACTCTTTTTTAATTAAATTGCATTCCATTTACAGACTCATTTTTGCACAATATACTGAACATGGACAGATACCTCAAATATATTCAGGTTCCTCATTTACCCATTTTCTCAAAGCCGCATAAGGTTGTCAGTGTGTGCGTTCTGTATTAATGTTCTAACCCGAAAGTGAAGGATAGCATATGTGATGCAGACTTTACATTCAGCATCTTCTGTACACGCTATCCTGACTTAAATGTAAAATTAATTATCCGAGTGGAGAAAATTAGTCTGAGAAAGAAATATTTGGTAACACTTTTTAAGAACGCCATGTCTATAAGAATCTATGAACACATTCATAACGCATTATAATGCATTCACAAAGCATCACAAACCTGGCTATAAATATTTATAAACAGGCATAACACATTATAACCATTTTATGCAGTGTGAATGCTTTATGAAGCTCTCAGCTATAATGCCTTCATGATACATTATAAATCATCCTTAATTTTTAAATCCGACCATTATAATGCATTATGAAGGTATCTACAGTGCATTATAGCTGAGAGCTTACTTAGAACTTATGAAGTATTATAATCAACACTATAATGCCTTATGACTGTCAATTGAATATGCTGCAATGTTTTATTAATTCTTATATTGACCATTATAACACATTATAGTATCTATAATGCATTATAGATGACAGCTTCAAGTAAAATGTCACCACTTTTTTTAAATTCGATAAAATAAGCAGTTTATCTGACAAAGACAGTTTACAGTCCTGTTGGAAAACGAGCCTAGAGAAAACTTCACGAAGTTAAAAAAGAATAATGTGAGAATTAGACACATTTCTCCAGAGAAAGGAATATGGTTGTAAAGTGTCACGGTGACATACAGTGCAGATCATCCCCATGAACAGGGTACTGGTTGCCACTAGGCTGGACGTAGGAAGACTTGAACGCAGGAAGGACAAAGGGAACATCTCTCCCGTCTGCAGGGAGCTTGGACAGGAAGTAGTCCCCGGAATCTCTGATCATGTTTTCGGAGGGAAGACGCCTTGGGTCTGTTTTCAATGCTGAACAAGATCTCACTTTAATCAGAAGACAGGCTTTAAAATGGTGTGATAAGATTTTATACCAGGTGAAACAAGAATAAAAAAATGTTTAAATAATACTAAATAATGTTTCCTACAGCCCAGCAGTGGAGGAGTTTTCAGGCCCCCCCACTCAGAGCGAAAAATATTTGAAGGGGTCCCCCTTCCCCTAGGATTTCTAGCTCTGGTTCATATCCATTGAGGGGGGGGGGGGGTCCATTATTTATTAAATATTGAGCATCCCTGTGCATTGATGACTAAGTGATTGTTATGATGGATGGAGAGTTATCATAGTTTTTCATTTAATAATGTAATAAATCCCAGCCAATGTACTAATTCCAATACAACTGCACATAAAATAAAATAATTATGAATATACTGATGGCTGACATTCTTCAGTCAGAATATTCAGTAAAAATTTAATTATGTAAAATACTTTTTAATTTACCTTGGGATCCAGTGTCTTTGTTCTTGCGCAGAAAGGTCTTGAAACAATTTTTAAGACATTCCATCGCCATACTGTAAGATTCTACTGAATGAAGAGTAAAACATAAAAAATAATAAACAAATGAATAAATAAGCTAAAAATAATACGCCTAAATAAGCTTTACCTTTTTTCCCCACATACTGAATACTAATTAAGCCCATATATTCTGTATTTAAAAGTAAATCTAAAAAAAGAAAGTATACGTAAATTTATATCAGTACAACACAGGTTTGTAGAAGTTCATATTCATGCGTTGCGATGTGTATTAACCGCTATTTACAATATACTTCGCGTATACGTTAGTCTGGGGATGCCATCAGCACGAAATCAGTGTCTGAATAAGTTTAACAGGATTACTAAAACTTTTGACCTCTGAAATTTAATGGAAAAATAGATAATGCAACATAGAAAAGGAATCATACCTAGGCTTGAAATTGTTTCCCAGGAACCTGATGAAGGCAGTGCCATCTGTACCGTCTCCCAAAAGAATGTGAAGCACACATACCATCGTCTTCGACCCCCCCCCACCCCCGCTTACGCAGGAGTATTATAATCTCCGCGTTATTACTAGTAAACGCTCAGTATGAATTTAAGGTCATAGCGCCCGTCGAGTCACAAGCAGTGCGAACGTGCATGTTATCTGTCTTGGAAACTACAGATAAAACTTCTCGGTACTTCGTAACATTGCGTTTCATTCCGAGTTACGCATCGAAATGTTACGTTTAATGTACAAGCTTCGAGTTACTTGGAAAACGTGAAAACGAATAGTTCTTTTTAGTCTTGATGTATTTTAATTCGTAATATTTATCCCGCTTTAGCAATCAGGACGTTCATTTTTATTTTAGTGACCAATTCATTACAGGATATGAAACATTAACATAAAATACCAAACAAGAAAGTCTTACAAAGTACAAAAATTTCAAAAGAAAATCGGTGTTTTGTTTCAGGTTGTTTTAGTTGCCTTTACCTCCTCATTGTTTGTCAATACGATATAAAAAAGGAACAAAAGATGCTCCCTCAAATTGCATCGAGGCAGTTAATCAGGATGATGCACTATGGCGCACTTTGAAAAATATAATATTTTTAACTTTGGCATATTGGAAGGATATATATTCACTTTATTTGAAATAATGAGGCATAAGTAGGAAAATTAGTAATAATATCCTGTTTTCTTTTAAAGTATATTCTACTTATATATTTGACTCACAATAACCAAGTTTTGTTTTCAAACTGCAGTTTAAGAATATCAGTCATCAATCAGGTCCATGGTGTGCAAGTTTAATATCATTTTTGACAGCTTAACCAGTAATGGTACACTCTTCATGTGTATTCCACAGTTTACATTCTTTCTGAAAACATCGTGTCATATATTGAAAGTTATTTAAGAATCTATCACAAAAACACACCGCGTCAAAGAACAACAGTGTACTTTCACAGCTCCAAAGTGAAGTATTACGGTTCATGCCCTAAGAATCATGAATGAGACACAAAACAAGAACCCAACAAAAGATCTTTAAAAAAAACAATCGACTCAAAGAGATATGTTTTTGGTATGTCGATATAGGTAACAGATCTCTGAAAAGACCCAGGAGACAATACCCAAATGAATGACAAATAATACTCATTAAGAACGATGACAAAGCATCATTCATTACAATATAAATATTTTACCGTGTGGGATGCATTATAAACATCGTCAGGCAGCTTCCAGACAGTGTCCCTGCAGAAGAGTGAGAGGAGACTGAAGCTAATATGAGCAAGACCAGGACCGTCACCAATCTCCTGGAACAGTGTAGCCAAAAACTTAGATAAACCAAGCTGCCTGCTGGAGGGGACGGGGAACGGAGGAGTGTGGTCAAGTGTAAGAGGGTGAGACCTCAGATCCAGGGCCTCAATATGTATGCTCAGCAACAAATATTGTCAGTCGGATTACTGAGCTGCCCCGGAAGTTGATCACGTTGTTGATAGTAACCATTTCCAGGTCCAGAATAATTTCCTTTGGACCTTTTATAGGGCGTGACAGCACCAATGTAGCACTGGCATCACTGGTTTGCTGCAAGACAAAAAAAAAAAAATGAACATACAGGAAAATATACAACCTAAGATGCGTCAGCCGTAAGCAGAGGGAAATATCCTAACATTTTCTACTAGAAATGCCTCTTTCATCTGTTAATCTCGACGAATTGAATCACGTCGTCTTATACGATTTTATTTTGAAATCAGCAATTGTCAGTACTATTGATACCACATTCTTAAGAAAGACCCATATACAGCTACTGTTAAAGATTTTTAACTATTGAGTTATTTCGCCACCTGGTGGTCATTCGGTGTACTTACCCTCATATGGAACTCTCGGCCTTCATTGCCCGACTTGATTTGGAAGATGTAGAAGGCGCCCGGGTAGCGTGTGGTGGCCTGCATCTGAAAGACATCTGCAGGCACACTGCGGCCAGGGGATAGATCCATGTGCCGGTACAGGACGGTGAAGGGGTTGTCTTGGCATGCAAGATTCTCAGCCAAACACATGCATTGACTGTGAAAAGACGGGAAAAGTGGGTCCCATCAGACCAGGAACTGAGCCCATAACAAGACATGTGGTGGCAAAAATATTCTCACTCACTTGTCACCAAATTCAATGTAAGGTGCATCACATTGTAAAGGGTCCAGACATTTATAGCTCCCCTGGAAATTGAAACACACTTGTTCTGTTGTACAGGTGTTGTTACCAGTTTCACATTCATTGATATCTTCAAAATCAAACACATAACAGTTAAAGTCAGTTTAAACATCACCATCCAACATCATTATCACCATCACAGACACCATCAAGAATGATACAAAACAACAACAAATTAGGATGTACAGAAGAACACAAAAATGAGACAAGCAGGCAAATTTTTGTTAGCATAATTGATATCTGGCACTATAGTTTATACATAGAGTAGTTTAGGTTTTCTGCTGTAGTTTCTATTATTAAGATTTTTGTACATTACAATCAATCCTTGGGAAAATAATTCCAGAAAGAAAAAGAAAGAAAGAATCTTAATGTTACACTATTTCCCTTGATCTACATGCATAATAGTTCCAATACATTCATCCAGCCACATACCTTCACAACTCCGTCCATCATCATATACCAAATACCCAGGAGGACAGACGCAAGAGTACGACCCAGGATTGTTCACACAAGAGTGTTGACACAAAAACTCAGCAAATCCACACTCATCCATATCTACCCATAAAAAGACAAACAAAAAAAAGACAATGAACTATAAAATAAAGATTCATTTCGTTATACAGTGCATAGGCATTACAAATAAACTCTACTCAATGTTCTCTTAAAAACATATTGTATTATTCCAGTTTAAAGTTTTTTTTCTACGTAAAAAGATGTCGCGCTGAGGTGTTACATCAAAGCTCCCTGCAGTAAATGTCAGGAAATATCTAAACTTCGGTCTTATGCATCAATAGGCCTGTCGGAGTGCAACAGTGCCATGAACCTGCAGCTCAAGCAGTTCAACACATTGTCTTTTTATCAGATACAGATCAAACAGATAATTCATCTCAACATCTGCCTTCTACGCTGGACTGAAAGTCTGTTTTGCAGTCATCCTGACTTTCTGTGCGCGGCCGGTTCCCGCCTTACCATTACAAGTCGTCCCATCAGATGCCAGCTCAAAACCCTCCCCACAGTTGCACATGAAAGAACCATAGGTGTTGAAACAACCGTGAGCACAGGGTGCTTCCTCACACTCGTCCACATCTGTTGGGGGCAGTTACATCCCAGTTACATCATCATTACAGTAAGCAAACACTGGAGTCTGATGAAGTCATTCTTAAACTATTTTGGCATTACAGCGCGGCTAAGATTTTTTTTTTTTTTAATCGTAAGAACGGAATAATCCAATGACATCAGCTTGTTCTTACACAATATGCATTGTTGCATTGTTACACAAATCTGTGCGAGATGCCTACCTTGGCAGGTCCTGCCGTCTGGATTAAGGACGAAGCCAATGTTGCATGAACAGGAATACGATCCTGGCATGTTAGCACACAACTGCTGGCAGTATCCATAGCGACACTCGTCAATATCTGACAGTAAGACGCAGAATTAAATGGGGGTAAAGAGAGAAAAGGGTAGGTGAGCTATGAAAAGGAAACCAATTTAATGATGTTTAATACATTTTAAAACAAGATGACATACATCACAAATATGGCACATAGACAAAAAACATTTTTATTATTACGTCCCATAAGTGAATTTATTTCCGCAATTTGAAAGCAAATAACAAAAATGTATTGCACATAAAATATAATGCTGACAGCTGAATCACAATGGATTTTTTTTTTTATTACTCATTGCTGACAGAGCTGGGTAATTCATGTCCAGAGAGTAAAAGTCCAGACCAAGATTTTGTTTTAACCAACCAGTTGAGCATAAAGAGTCGCAGTGGCAGAGGACTCAGCTGGTTGGTTGAAACAAAATCCCGGACTGGATTTTTACTCTCTGGACCTGAATTACCCAACTCTGATTGCTGACTCTACCTTTTCACCCACTGCCCTTACCCTGACACTGTCCACCGATAAGCCAGTACCCCTCAGTACAGGAGCATGTATATCCTCCGGCAGTGTTGATGCACACCTGTGTTGGATTGCACTGGTGGGAATTTACTTCACATTCATCAATGTCTACAAAAGAGAGAGATTATGGATTGAGTGAAAGCAAAACACAATTTGCATTAGGTAACCTGGCAGGGTTATTAAATGTGTGGAATTCATTCTTTAATGCTCTCTCAAAGGTTACAAAAACATAACATTAAACACATTTCGGGGCGGCATGGTGGTGCAGTGGTTAGAACTGTTGCCTCACACCTCTGGAACCCGGGTTCGACTCTCCGCCTGGGTTGCATGTGTGTGGAGTTTGCATGTTCTCCCCATGTCGTCGTGGGGTTTCCTCCGGGTACTCCGG
>JAODJX010000027.1:12418285-12434375 GCA_026776945.1 Isichthys henryi
CTTCCGGGATAGGCTCCGGACCCCCCGCGACCCAGTAGGATAAGCGGTTTGGAAAATGGATGGATGGATGGATAAACACATTTCAGTATTGGTTCACAGCAATATGCTCTACAGCAAACATTTCTTAAATTGATTGAACACCAGCAATTTGTAAGGGGTGTAGCTCAGACATTGCTACAGAGTCATTATTTCCATTTGTGAATTTAAACGATGAAATTCCAGGCATAATCAAGGTTCCGTAACAATGAAGTCACCCAAGAAAAAGATACGGAAAGTAAAATTAACGTAATCGCCACATTTAAACAAGCGGTTCTAATACGTGATAATGTGTGATCGAGACCAATCTCTCTGTCTGAATGGTTGGCCCACTTGTCTGGAGACTAAGCCTCAGTTGGGCCCTTTTCCAACAGCAACATTGCACAACACCTGTTTTCAGTTAAATCCTTCCACCACTGGAAGGAGAACATCTGTGCTTCATGTGTACTATGACCCAGAGTCAAATTCTATGGATTCTGTTCTGGGAGCCATTTAGTGTATTTCCATATATAGGCACTTTTACTAAGACTCAGAGGAGACGGTTATAAGGACGCAAATGTACTAATACTAGAATGACGGTCGCTGAGAACTTACATTAATGTCGCAGTGACTCAACGACTGAATCGTTCTTTCAGAAGAGGCAGACGCAAGCTAAGGCAGCAAACTAGGTTTGTATCAGTGTCAGTCTCAGGGGGATATTAATGCAGAAGACAAATATAGCTTAGCTTTATTATACAGAGAACTGTTGTATAACTGATAGAGAATTGTAATGTATATTCTTTCATTAAATGAACTTACACACTAAGAAATGATGGCTACATTGTTGATATCTCTAAACTTCATTTTCATGTCTTCCTGTAAATACTGTGAGTTTTAATGTGCATTCTAACCTATTTTATTAACCTCATCTGCATAGACTACTTTGATTTTCGGGCATTTGGTTAGTTTGTAAATAATGATGCGGGAAATGTAGAACTGTTTAAGCAAGGTAAATTAATTCAGTGTTCTTTTTGTCTTCTATGTCCTGGCACTAGTCTGGAGAATAAGAATTTCATTGTACTACATACACATGACAATAAAACTCGAATTATGCTTAGAAGCTGAACAAGTACAGTACACTGAGAAAATTGCAAAAAGACTGTGATTAACGCTATGTATGACAACATATGAAATCAATCTTTTTCCATAATGTGAACACCAAGTAATGCATTCTCATAAGTAGATTATGATTCCATGGTTTGGAATAATGTATCTACAGTAAATGATTGTTTCTGTTCCCAACTTAATTCCAACATTTGAACTCAATATTAAATGAGGATTTATTATATTATACCAACATTTGAGACACTGGTCCAAAGAAAGAAGTGTCAAGCATCAGAAAATAGAAGAAAAATGCATTAGTGTGTAAATCCATTAATCTTCTATAATTGCCTGTCTATTACAGAGTCATAATGAATTGGGAGCCTATCCCATGAAGTACAGGGGACATCCTGTGTGGGATGCCAGTGTGTCCCAGGGCACACACTCACACAGTAAGGGCAATTTAGGGCCACCAATTCACCCAATCAAATGCAAGAGACAACAGGAGTAGGCAAAGCAAACGCAATGAGAACATTTAGCGTAAAAATACAATCAAACATAGAGAGGTTAGGCTACGCTAATTTACTGTGCCATCTTGCTGCTAATGATACTATTGTATTATTAAGAGCAAATATTAAGTTGATTGTTACAACAACTCATAAAAATATCCACCTGTTGATTTAGCTAAACATGTACTACTACATAATGAGGTAAGATGTAATTACTGAAGTTAAGGTATTTAAGGATACACGCACCCCCAGTGTTCTATAGGGCACCGTTTCTCAACAGGTGGGTCATGGGACCATTTTTATAGAGTCGCGGAGCATGTGGTTAAAAGAAATTGATTGTTTTTTTCTAATGTCAGTCTTTTATAAAACAATAATTTAACACATAGTGTTACTGTTATTGCTTTATTCATGGTTACTATTACAGCAATTTAAAAAAAAAATGGTTTAAAATTCAGCTTGTGATTGAACTCCCAAGGAAAAGCCTGGGTTCTGAGACTAAACCACCTGAGAGGCGTGTTGTAGGGAACACCCCCCCCCCCCACAAATTACACTTTGTGATGTGCAGCAGTACAAAAGCACCCCCCTCTTCATTTCACATATCAACATTTAATATCCACGTGCCCCACAACCTTTAACAAAAAAGGGGGGGGCATGGTGGCTCAGTCAGTCCTCAGTCAGTCACAGGGTTAGAGTCTGAATCTCTGCTCTGCATTTTGTGTGTGGGGTTCGCACAGGGGTCTCCCTGTGCCATATAGCTTTCCTCTGGATACTTTAATGTCTGGCCACAGACCACAGATATGCAGTTTCCCAATGTGCCCTGCAATGACATACTACAGCCTTGTGCCTTGTGATTCCTACAATAAGGTCTTGGAACCCTGAGCAGAATAAGTGATTAGAAGATGGATAGAAAACCCAGCAGGCTAAGCCCCTATGCCTGTCATTAGAGCAATGGTTCTCAAATTCGGTCCTCAGGACCGTTTTCCAGCTATCCCTGCCCCATACACTGCTGATTACCTGGATCAGGTGTGTTCAGTCAATCAGAAGCTGAAAGACAGCTGGGACTTGTGTGTGGGGCTGGGATAATAGGAAAACAAGCAGGGCAGTGGAGCCAGAGGACTGAGTTTGAGAACCACTGGATTAGAAGGTCACCACTTCGCCCCCTGGTCTCAGTAGAATAGTCACCTCTGTGGGCCCTTGAGCAAGACCCTTAACCGCCCCCGCCCCCCCCAGCTCCATGGGCACCACTGCAGGTGGCTGCCCTTCACTGCCAAGCTCGCTCTCGCCCATATGTGCATCCTGGAGAGCAAGATGGCACAGGCAAAAAGAGAATTTCCATACAGGGATCAATAAAGTGTTATTATTATTACTATTCAACTGTCCTCCTGGTTGTTCCAATACCTACAGTCTATTTAACTGCTGCTGTTATAATGTAGGAAATAGTGCCATTTCTGTATACTGCAAAACACAGTCCAAGCACATGTGGTTAGGTGAAACAGTGACTGCTATCTCTGCACTGCAGCATCAACTGCTGGTAGACTACAAGGTCTTTTTAAGAACAGCTGCTTTATGTCAGCAGCATTAGGTGTCAGAATCCATTTCAGTATATAGGTCTATTAAATTTCCTTAGTCTCGGGACGCAATAAATGCTATGAGGAAGTAACTAAAATGAGGCCTACAGTCAAGCATTTCCCATCCCCTTCATTTATAAATCTTAAGCTGTAATCTAAAATACATTGGCCCTGTGGATGTGTAGAAATAAATTACAACGCCGACGTTCCAAAAATCATCCATCTGTTAACTCTGATATTGCAGGACATACAGAATACTGAAAATATGGGCTAATAGCCCTAAATAACAGGCTAGAACCAAAGTCATGGCGCGTAGCATGATGCCATTTCAATCCTGTGCCTTTGTTTAGTGCCATTATTAGAACACCAATAGAACTATGTAAATGTAAATTACTTTATTCAAGTGTTAATTAATATTTTCATTTAGTCTATTCTGACTCACTTTCACGGGTCTGCACAAAATGGAAGTTATGTTCAACTTGGAGGGCATTCAAATATTTTTTTAAAAAACGGCTTAACAGCCTTAAACTACTCGAGTGAAAGACATGACAGTAAAACCAAACGATGTAAAATCGTATCTACCCCTGATAAGCTGTTTCTATTAAAACGGGTTACTGTAAAGCCTTATTCGCTTTAATACAAATAAGATGACTTCTGAATATGAGTTTATAATGAGTTTTTTTTTTTTTTGTTTAACGTTAATTATTATAATAATTAGAATAATGGAGTAACTCACCAACGCACGTGCCGTCCTCCCCAAGTGTATATCCCAAGATACAAGGGGCAGATCGGCCTACGATGGGGTAACTGGGAGGGGCAGCAGGTACTGGCGCTTGAGGGTAGGTGTCGGAGTAGCCTGCAGGTGATTGTGCAGGTGATTCAGGGTACGACAAGTCAGAAAGGGGAGTCCTGGCGTACGGCTGATTAAACATCCCGCGGGGCAAACACAGGTAACCTCCATTCTGATTAATGCAGCGCATTTCTCCGCGACAGGGGTTCAGTGGCGTCCGGCATTCATCCACGTCTAAAAGAGCGTGCAGAAGAAATGATAAGAACCCCCGCACAACTTCATACGAAATGATAAATATCGTTGTGACTTACCTATACATTGCCTGATACGACGGTCGTAGATAAACCCCTCCGTACAGGTCTGGAAAGATTAATGCAGACATGCTGTCTAAAACATTGCAGACTTACCCGTTAAATAAAAATTAAATAATAACCAGAATAAATGTATAGACATGGGCCTAAATAAATAAATGCTACAAAAAACTTGCTGCGTATTGAAAGCTACTTAAGTTCATCTTAAGACTTTTTACTAAAAGTTAAGAACTTCGAGAATTCGCCCAGCTAAAGAACTTCTGCTCCAAGATCGGGGGTTTAAAATTTCTCAGGGGACTGTATTAACTCCAGCCACACATCTGGATAACAGAGCGACAAACTCCCTCTAAATACTGCGAAGTGCTCGGCTTACCTGCGTATTTCCGGAGCGCATACTTAACAAAGTCAAGGTTAGAACTGCCAACATTCTGCAAAATAAATTACACAGATATACGGAAATATCATCAACTTTCAGAGTATTGCGCAATATAACTTTGCAAATCAATACAGAATTCCATGGCTAAAAACAAAAGGATTAAAACGTCCAGTCTAAATAACATTTGTGTAGTGTATCTGCGCTTGAGTTCTTAAACGATCTACAAAAACATCCTCTGCTAAAATACAAAAAAATGCATGCTTTATCTCATTCTATTTATTGTTACGTTTTCAGCATAAAAGTTAGCAGAAAACCCACCTCGCAAACATAGGGGACCGCACGTCGCAGGCTTCAAACAGCATGTTTTACGGCTCCTGGGTGATCTCCTTTGAGAGACCCGCAGCCGACCCGTAAATTCCTTTCAGTTGGAAACTCGCAGGCTTCCTTCTACTGTACGCAGTCCAAATAGAGCCCCGCGCAATCTGCCTCCCTCAGCCTCCAGTCTATGCGGCTTCTTGCGAAAAGCAGCACCTGGTTTTAGTTAGCTGGTGCCTCGTCGATCCCAAGCAGTATAGGTTTGAGCAGTTTTGCAAAGAATGCCTTTTCAAAATGAACGGTTTTTTCTCCCCATTTCTCTGCTGTACGGACTATTTAGCAATGCAAATGGATGGGGGCCCCGGAGCACTTGACAACAGCTGGTTTAAATCCTAGAGAGACGGCCCCCTTAAAAGAAAATCCTCCGAGTTGCCACGACCATTTACAAAATAAACGAGAATCTGGAGAAATAATGCTGACATACAATACTGTAATCTTCAGAGTTGCCAGTTCTATTATGGATTTAAAGGAACGGTAACAAAATACTAGTATTTGACTCGTAATTGTGAAACTTATATAAACGATACGTAGGCCTATTATTAAAGTTAAAGATGTAATTTCATTATAACGCAGCTTCCATTTAGACATAGGCCTACGTAATATTTACAATAAGCGCGGGATTGCGTTTACGTTTAATAGGGGTATCATATTAAAGCCATTCAGCCCAATAAATTATGAAAATAGTACATTTCGAGAGAATAGCTGCCATATATATAGTTGGAGACCTCTTTCCTATTTTACCAGTCCCAGGAGGTGCAGAGAGAGAGCAGGTGCTGGATTAGAAACAGTCAACAAAGGTAGCCTGTTCATTGAGCCACCACAACACCATATTCTTATGAAAAATAGTATGCATTTTAGGAACGTGGCGTTTTACACCACTGCAGTGGCATACTTTCCTAATTAAAAATGTTGTATATTGTTAAATATAAGTGTACAAGTCATCAAAATGTTAAAAAGAAAACATACATCTGCCACTTGACAGAGATATATTGCTATTGGCAATATATGTTAAAGGGAATATATCGTTTTAGAATGATACATTTCCAAAACGTAAAACTTCAAAGTCAAATAAAACCAAGTTTAAAAGGCACGGAAGTATTTTAAAAAAGGAATACTACGTAGTAAAGTAAACTGCCCTGCTATCAACCTGGTAACCCTACAACCAGCTTAGTTTCCAAACTTTGGAAACCAAAACTAAAAATACAACCAAGGGAGGCAACATTGGAAGAAAAAAAAATCTAGAGGTGAATAACTATAATTTATACTGCTTACTTTCTGGTCAACCTAATTCTGTAATAACATAGATGTGAAAGACGAGAAGACAAAACAATTTTTTTACCATATACAAGTAGCATCACCGCATCGTTAATATTACATTGCATCTAACCGTCTAGCAACTTTTCCACAAGTTGGTTAAAACATTTATTTTAAAATTACTGTGTAATGTATCCATGCTATAAAATAATATATACATGAGACGTCAAAAAAATGTTTAACCCGCACGCTACTTGTCGATAAACGGATAGCAGGGCAGCTAATTCCGTTTTACGAAAACAATTTCTATGCAATTTGCTCTGTTTCGCAAAAAAAAAATCCCTTTCTAATGTTAACCGTATGCAGAGATATGCGGTATACTGATTCACCAAGGCTCCGTAGTTCTGTGAGGTCCTTTAGTGTATGTATAGCGAAAGTCACTATCATATATTAAATTTCCATGTTAGCATTACCGATGAACAATAGTGATGGAGCGTCGTTACCACGGGGAGAATCTATATATAGCCATCAGACGAGCGTAGGCCTATGCAGTTCTCACGATTCGAAGACTAAAAGTAAAGCATGGTCCTTCCCGACCTCCTTTAATTTCCATCCCCTTTAACTTGCCAAAAATGAACGCGACTTCCGAATAATCGAGTATAACTGTATTGACGGCGAAATACTGTAACTGCAACCAAGCAAACAGTTTAATGGTAACCGTCAGATATTTTTTTACAGTGTACGTTATTTTAAATAGAAATAACATTCATATATTCATAATCACTTCTTGAAATACGAAGGAATCCGTAAATCAGTCATTCCCGATAGAGCCCTTGTGCGTATTTTGTGCAAAACAGAATTGGTTTTTACGGCCTTTATTCTGCCACACATGGCAAAATACACGTACGCAAAGCAATCTAGGGATGTGAAAAATGTGAAATGTTTTCGAACTTGGGACGTTAAGTCAAAAAACAATAAATGGGAAATAAGAGCTAATTGTAAATGACTTGGGGTAAACAGTCATGCACCGTTTAAAACAAGGTCACATGGACAAAACGCTACAAAAACAGGGGGAAAAAATATTACATGTATGCAAAAGCAAACATTTTATTCACATGTCAAGAAAAGACAGAGAAATTATATGAGTCACGCATTTTCCCAAATGGGGCGATTGTTTGCTTCATTATACAACCAAATTCTCAGTCCAGTTATAAGTTATTCAGTAATCGAGAGTAAGCATTCCATGAACAGAACTACAAGTGTCATAAGCATATAAAACAATATTTTTAACACCACAGCACATACAATTTTCAAAATTCAGAAGGGGGAGAAAATTTGGGCTTTCTTGCATTTACAATATCAGATAAACAAAATTCACTTCGTACTTTTAGCTAATTATGTTTCAATAAAACCATCCAAAATGTACATATTAATAGCATTTCGTATGTAAGTACACTGTCAGTATTTTCTCTAACAAGTCCAATCCTTTCTCGACCGCGAAACAAAGTTTCCTCCAATTACGCTTTCCAAATGTCTTTGGGGGGGATTCAAAAAGTATACTGTTACAACTCTTGATGATTCTTAAGACTTAATCCAGATTGTTTCACACTCCCATTGTAGATGCATTTCAGATCTGTCATTTCAATTTTGCATGGCTGTGTGGTTGCAGAAAAATACCCTGCAGTACCTTGAGTTACACATAAACCTTAAAGACAGACTTTTGGATCAGACAGACTCCAAAGGATCACATATATACCCAAGGGCGAAGTTGTATGTACCCTGCTAAAATGTAGAAAACTATATTCTATTCTTACATTTTTATATGTTAAGCAGATGCAAGTACCTACAAGTGCAAAGTGCTTTTTAGTGAGATCTACCATTAGATGACACTCGAATACTTGAAACTAGAAAATCCCACCTCTTTCCAGCAAGACGACCAAGAATGTTGGGCTAAGTCTCATTACAACACGTCTTGTATAATGGCATGAATCTCATGATATTTTAGTTAGTCGTCATGATTTTCAGTTGGATACTTAATGGTCTTCGCTACAAGGACCTTCACAGCCGTATCTGGCCAGACGTTAGTGTTCAGCTCTTCTTACTTCTGAAAAAAGTGCTTTAAGTCGCAACTGTGTTCATTCACTGTTTAAGCAGGTCCTTGAGGACAGACCCGGCACTGGCCTCAGCCGATACTGGGACAGGTGTGAAAGTGGGCAGGGCATCTGAGATGGGCTTCATTAGCAGGTGACCCCCTCCCCCTAAAGCAGGAGCCCCCGGCTTCAGCAGTGGCACAGCTGCTGAGCGGGGGGCAAGGAAAGAATTACCCTCTCCTGCACGTTTGCTGGATCCAGAACCACCTAAGCAATTAAAGGCAATGGGTTACATATGATCAAATGATAAAAGTATTAAGGTCCAATTAAATGCCACAGTTTTAATATATGCAGTAATACTACCACATAAATGTAACACTGCTAATGCAACATAAAGGATAGTATTCTGCTAATGCAGTTTTCTGAGGGCAATAAAGCCTCACAAAATGTAAACATGATTCTTCATATGAAAAAGCTACACTTGTTTAATGTTAATAGTTTAATGTTAACAGCAGTATGTTATGATTTGTTCGAAATGTTAAAATCGATGCATGAAATTACAATGTAGATACTTACTATTTGCAGAAAGTGCTGTATTGGCACTGCTAAGAGTAGGGGACACTTTCAGTGGTGTGATGTCATAGACTGGCAATTTGGGAGCTGGGAGCGCAGGGCTGGATTCCACTTCCAGGAACTTCAGAAACATCTCAGAGAAAGACTACAATGACAAAAAAGGTTAAAAAATTCAAGCAAGTAAGAAATAACATAACCACAGGAAATGCTCACATTTTCAGGGTTCATGGTCTATATTTTACTTAAACGTTCTGGACAGCATATGAACAGCTACTGCAGACAAGGCTGGACTATGTATTCGTTTGGCTCTGGTTTTTAGTAAAGTTAAAATGGGAAACTCTGGAGCTACGAATATCGAATGAATCTTGATATTCTGTTTTGAAAACAATATACTGTTTGTATTAGTGTCTTCTGCAAAATTTCTATTCCGAGAAATAATTAGCATTTTTGGCCACTGTAAAGAGTTCTACTGTTCTAGTTACAGAATTCCAGATTTCACCAAAAGTTGGATCAAATGGTGAGCACTGCATAGCTGTTTTGAACAATGACCCTGTGCCTTGCAACCCTCGTTACACAGTGGACATGAAAAAGCACCATATTAACTAACAATTCATCTAAGAGTAAAAAGATGTAGTTGTCATAAAGCTTATAGTGACATTCTATTTTGGGGAGGTATTCATTTTTTGATAACTAAATTTTAGGTGTAAATTTTGATGTATCCTTATCTTTATTAAACTAAGTTAACAGGGGACACCACTTAGTACTGTTTTGGTAAATCATGGAAGCGATAAGCACTGAAGTGGCGGTGAAGAAAAGGACAGCTCAGCAGCCACAACATTTTTTAAGAGGAGAAATTGTGGATAAACAACGTTAAAAATAAGACTGGAGTGGCAGTACTTTCTGTAGTCTAAAGTCTGACTCGTTTATTAAACAAAGATACGTTGAAATTTATAGATTACTAACTTTTGGGCGACACAATAGGCCACATTAATATTTTAGGCATATTACTAATCTGCTTATCAAATGGTTGGCGCAAGTAAACGGCCCATATAATACAGAAAAGCCGGCATCCTGACAAATTTTCATGACGGTCATCTAAAGCCCTGGTGATTAAGTAATATCCTGCAACCCTAATATTACGACAGTCATAATTTTTATGTTGCAGACCTCACCCAAAGGCTGACAGCAGGCTGTGATTTACAAATAATGCTAGTGTGAAATTAGTCAGTTTCATCTCGTTTGCTAGAATGCTTTTGTCCTCTTGCAGGAGCCACAAGAATTAATGCATAAAATAGATCAGTTTTAATTCACAATCTTTCACTGAAACAGTCTTAAACATTAAATATTGTGAGTGGTCGTTACAATCAACCCAGTATTTTATCCACATTCCATTGCTTACTGAAACGACATAATCCATAAATGTTCTACTGAGAATACACTCACAGTGTTGACAACTTGGGTGTGGCCGGGTCTTTGAGGGGTGTTGGGAACACTCTGTGCTGATCTGCCACCCAACCAGCCAGAGACCCAGCGTGTCACTCCTTGTCTTCCCTCCTCTTGTAGTAGCTGCAAAAGGAGGAGGACCAAAGACGTGAGCAGGAAGTGGCAGAGAAGAGAGAAGAGTACTTAAGGGACCTATGCTGTCTTCTGAAGAATGAACACTGTAAAAGTGGTGTTTATAAGACAAAACATCTGGTTACCTCTGACTTAATAAAATTCTTATCATGAATTACAAGAAGACCGTATATGGTGTGGAGAAAGAGCAGAAAAACTGTGGTAGTTGAGGAAGTAGTGATTTAAGTAAATAACATCACACTATTGGGTCAACTTGTGCAGAAAGGACACTAAGCGACATACTTCCTTTATAAACCTTTCAGATCAGAAGTGTTCTTCTGCAACATATGTGTAAGCAAGGTTGTTTAAATTCAGTTTCTACTGAGTGTTGGAGGAACTGATCACAATAGCAGCTATTAATTCAGAGAGCCAGAATGGCTGAAACTAGTCAACATGGAAACTAGTGAAATAATGTGCGAATCAGCAGAAGATTGCGGCAATACAGTAAAATCCAAGTCTGGAAACTCTTTGAATTACACTGGCAATGTTTTTATCACTTAAGCTATTTACATGCACATAAGCCTGTGTCAGCTGTGTAATGTCACCCGTGTGATATTTTAATTCCACACCACAACTTTTTTGTAGCTAAATAAATAAAAATGTGTTATGCATTATGATCTCCTTGTCAATTTATTCACTTAAGACAGTAGCGTGTTAATATTGCAGGTTTGTAGTATAAATGTATAATTAATATTCAAATCTCAATTAAAAATCTGTTACATTATAAAATGCAAATGTCTTTTTTAAAGAAGTTTCTCAGCCCTGACATAGCAGCAGGCCTGACAAGCAATACAGTAGAAGGGCTTGATTCTCTAGAGGAAAAATTGTCTCCATTCTGCAACATTAAATGTAAAACAAATGCAGGTTAAATCATGATTACACACAGCATACATTACACAGTCTAGAGAGATCTGAGCTTCCAACTGTATTATTTTCTAAAGGTTATTACAGTGAAGCAACCACCACATATACAATTTAAGAAACATGAAACATCGCATAGCTTTAAACACAGACGTCTTGAGTGGAAAATTTGACTAGCAGTGGAGGGTAAGTACAGAGTGTAAAGTACAATCTCCCGAAGACTAAAAATCAGTCTTTGGAGGACTTGTAATCGCATTTGCCCCCATTCTAAAACCTGCTTTTAATTTTACACTAACTATATATGGATGCCACCAAAATTCTCTGGACAGCTGTTGGGCAATTCAGAATAGTTGGACAGGGTTCCTTTGGATCCTGCCAACAGTACTGGATAAGGAAATACTTTGAGGGGAGCTGGATTCTGAATGTTTGTAGTCTGCCCGCTCCATTAAAAAAAAAATTGTCTGCATATGCCACTGTCTACGTATGTTTTTTGGCAGGGTCGGGAGCATAATTTACAACGCTGCATGTTTTATCAACTCGGTCATAATTACTTTGTTATATGTTACGTTACATTTCTACTCGTATCACTCAGTGTTTTGGGAAACTGCTCGGTCTTTGAATTCAACACCAGCAGCCACAACGATTACTCTAAAAATAGAGTGTAGGCCACCCTGTGGTTAGAGTACTGGGAGATCACATTAGGGCATCTGACTGACTAATGTGGAATTGCCATTTTGAAATTATCACTGAGCAAAACGTTACAAATGTAAAAGAGAAACTGAAAAATCCTTCCTGCCCTACTTCAGTTTCTATTTATTGATGAGTTCATCATTATTATACAGTTGCCGCTCTGTATCCATGGCGGATTGGTTCCAGACCCCCCCGCTCCCGAATACCAAAATCAACAGATACTCATATAAAATGGTGAAGCACTTGCATGACCTACACCCGTCCTCTGATATGCTTAAAATCATCGCTAAATTACTTATAATACCTAATCTCATATACTGAATTATTTATTTTTTCTTGTCATTATTCCCTGCAGACGTTCAGTACAGATGCAGGCTACAGAAAGGTATGCCTACACATCACTTCACTGGCGTGCGTTCAGCGTAGTGCTCAGCACGCAGCCGATTGAAGTTTTGCCTTTTGGAACTTCCAGGATTTTTTTTTTTTTCACGAATATTTTCGATCTGCATGTGGAACCTGCAGATATGGTGAGCCGACTGTATTAGTGACTTAGATAACATAAGTAACAAGTATTTTTTGACTCAACTGCAAGACTGCAGTATAATGTATTTGAGGTCTTAAAAAAAACCCATTACGATTCACACAGATCTGTACATTTTCCGCTCTGCCGAAGATTAATATACTGCTTTTAAACCTCTGCACACAGAGGTGAGAAAACACAGTGAAAATTAGCAGGCTGGTCTAAAATAAATGACATCATCCAAAGTAAATCCATTAAGCAATGGTGTTTTAGAATTCCAAGAAAACCAAAATACTTAAGGCACTCCTTAAATAAATACTGCCAAGGTAGCATTTTCTCTTCAGTTAAACACTAGTGAATTCACTACTGAGGCCCTAAAGTTACTAAAGCGTATCTGACAAAAGTATGTGGTCATTTTGAAAGACTAAACAGGAAAACCATTTTTAATACATTACATAACTGCATAATATATAGTCACATGTCACTTAATGACACGGGTTATGATGAGAAAAAGGTGTCAAGGCAATTTCAATTCTTGTGAGTATACTTACACAAACCTAGAAGTTATAGTCTACTACACACCTAGACTATATAGTTATTGCTTAAATAACAATAAAAGTACAGTACAGAAAATACATAAACCAGAAACATAGTTGCTTATTATCGAGAATGATATACTCTACATAACTGAAGGTGCTATACTTTTATAGGACTTGTAGAGCAGTAGGTGTGTTTACAGCAGCCTCACCACACACATGAGCAGTGCATCGCACTGATGTCGTCACTAGGCAATGGGAATTCTTCAGCTTCATCATAGTATAACGTTATGGGACCACAATCATATATGGAGTCCGTTGTCGACCGAAACACTTATCTGGTGCTTGACTGTACAATAATACATTATGAACAACCATTATGTCCATTTTTAAATCATTATAATTGCTTCATATCCGATGAGTTTTAGAAATTCAATGCTTACAAGTATATCACTTTCAGCAAACCACACAGGCACAGTTCAAAAAAGCAAGCAAGTGTCTTGCAGAAGTCAGGAAAGGTACAACAAGAGAATAAAAATTAAATCAGTTAACGGAGAACTAACAGCAGCATACCTGATCAACATCGTCCCGATCCAGTTCCAGCACATTGCCCATGAGTCTTAATACCTCTGACCGCTTATTCCTGGGGGTATGGAAGTACCCCACAAACAGATTCCGCATAAGAAGCCTAAGAACACAAGGGTAAACAGACTTAATTATATGTATAATTATGTGTATAATCAGCATGGGCTGATTTGCAAACACAAAGCAACATAAATGGAACACTGGTTTTCTTTAATACTGCTTTAGTTGTAGTGTGTAAGCTGTATATTTGTCTTAATAGCTCCCCACATAAAGAGTTGACCTTACTTGTCCACTTTGCCTTCAGTGCTGTTCAGTAGGTTCATCAGTTTGTTCTGGGATTCTTCCAGCATTTCCTGCCTCACCGCCACTGAATATGCAAGAGTAAGTTTCTCATGATCCACAAATACATGCAACAGGGTCCACACTTAAACAATTAATACTGTTTCTAAAGAAGGCTGACATGTCTACTGGGCTGGCATGCCAAAGACAACTACTTTCACTGATATGATGCTACAGACCTAAACAGTCTCTCTGCAATGTCCCATTTAACCAAATCTTATTCAAACAAAAATTCCAACATGATCTGGAATTGTGTGCTTTTTAAAAAGGGGCAAGTCTGGGAATTTTTAACCATGTAAAGAAAGAGCAATCGATGTCTGTGAGTATTGTGAAAACCAAGGACCATGCACCCGAAAAAGGTTTATGGGAACAGAGCACATTTTATTTTATCTAGTTCCACTACAAGATAAGTTTTAAGTAAGCTTAGATCAGACACTATCTAATCTTTTTAAACTAGCGGTTTGTGGTCATACTTCTGATATGGTAGAACCAAACATTTGGCCCGTGGAGACCCAGCACAAATGGGGTTTAAATAGATTTTTGCAGTCAGAAAAGCAAATAAATAAATGAATAAAATTTTAAAAGTCAAATACAGTCACTGGGGAAATGTACAACAAAACCATTTACAGAATATACATTAGCATCAACAATGGAAAAAACCTGAGGAAAAACATAGAATGTACTCAAATATAAAAAGCCAAACTACCAAGACATTTCTTCTGACATGTGCAGTGCTATGCTATTTATATACATCATGCATAGAAATATGCACTCTGCAGATTGGCTGCCATTCATTATGCAGAAAAGTGCCCAATGAAAACGGCTTAAGAAACAATGCTATTATAAAAGCAATAGAAGGGCCACATCTGAAAGCAAAGGCAAAATACATTTCTACAAAATTAATGACATTAAATGCATATTTTCACAGATCCGCATTGTCAGTTGCTCCAAAATAAATGCTTTACATATTGTTAATAAGGTTTCCATTTAGAACCTTTGAAAGATCCAAATCACTTGCTGGGGCCAAAGAAAACTGGCTCGTCTAACTACTTTCCATATAATAAATTTTGATAAAAACAGAAGGAATTTTGTGTGACAGTATGTATCTGGCCAAAATGCCTCATATCCTGACTTACACAAACATTTCAGATACACAAACAGAACATCTATAAATAACAGGACAATTTCTCATTGATACAAATGATTTGCAACACGTCACACATGAAGCTCTGCGCTCACATGGAGCTCTTGCCTAACCTTGTTTTCTGAGTTCCTCAATCTGTTCCTCTTTATGATCCAGCTGATCAGTCAGCCGTGTAGCCGAGTCCAGAGCTGAAGTGGCCTCATCCAGGTTCACCTTGAAGGGAAAGATGTGAGGCATATGAATCTTGATAAGCGGGGCATTTACACTCATAAATAAATTCAGCATTACAACAAATCAGAACTTATGGAAACCGCTACACTTTAAAAACAGTCGTGAAATATTTATATCTTAGCAGTAATTTATAATTAATGGTTTTTACTCTCTCGCACTTTGAAAATAAATCTCCCCAGGAACTCCTTTAGGTATTCTTGCCATCTTGATTTTTTAAACTGCTTTTTAAAAATCAGACCACAAAAGAAGCAGAAGCCTTACAGATTATTTTCCATTTTTATAGCTATTAGTATAATTAAATGAAAACCTGCAGTGCTGAAGCTTGGTCCTCTAACATCTCCACTTTCCTCCTCAGCTCAGCCTTCTCCTTCTGGTGCTTCTCCAGCTCAGTTGAATACAACGCTTTCTCCTCTACAGTTAGAGAGGGAGTAGATGCAAAGTGTAAATGGGTTTCCTTCCCAATATGTAAAGGACAGGTTACAAGCTCTCTTTCAATGTAAATTTCACAATTAGATATCACATACTGTATAGATCCATCCATCCATCCATTGTCCAAACCGCTTATCCTACTGGGTCGCGGGGGGTCCGGAGCCTATCCCGGAAGCAAT
>JAODJX010000027.1:12434475-12449636 GCA_026776945.1 Isichthys henryi
ATGTTTTTGGACTGTGGGGGGGAAACCGGAGTACCCAGAGGAAACCCCACGACGACATGGGGAGAACATGCAAACTCTACACACATGTGACCCAGGCGGAGACTTACTGTATAGATATCATATATAATTTACAAGTTTTGATTTTGCATTACATAATTTAAGTAAAGTGAAAGTGATTAGTTGCCACTGTTGACACACCACAGCACACAGTGCACAACAACAAAAGATGTCCTCTGCATTTAGCCCATATGTGATATTGTGATATAGCACGGGGCAGCTAATTCAGCAGCCGGGGAGCAGTGCTTGGGGGCGGTACCTTGCTCATGGCACCTTGTGGTACTTTGCTGGTTGGGGATTCGAACCAGCAATCTTCTCATTACCAAGTGCGCTTCGCTAACCTTTTGGCCATCACAGAGACATTAGGACATAGAAATTTGCAATAATATGCAAATAATTAAAAACCTGGGCAGTACAGTTGTCGTTTAAAAATCTGTGTCCCTGCCTGTTCTCCCCATGCTCTTCTGTTTGTTCCAATTTCCAAGCCAGCCAGCTAACAATGGTAAGGTAAATTGTCGTTAAAATCGCCTATTGCACATGATGCTGTGCGAATGAACGCATTGTGATGGATTGGAATCCAATTCATGGTGCCGCCTGCCTCATTCTCTATGTTGCACGCAACAAAGATCACCAAAAGATCATACCGGAGGAGGAGTTATGGAGAATGCATGGATGGATGACGGCAACTTGCCTTGCTGGAACTGCTCTAGCACCATCTGCAGGTTGGAGAGTGACACTGCATATTGGTTGAGCTGCTCTTGGGATATGTGCAGCTGAGCCAGTGCCTCATCCCTTTGCCTCATAGCTTCAGTCAGCTGCTCCTGAAGGGACTCCACTTGCAGACTAGCCTGCTGGCTGCCAAGAGGATGAACCAGCGTCAAACTGGACAGCAAACTCGTGGTGATTTGCGTTTCGACGCATTACTTGGTTTTGAAGCTAGCAGGTCTGTCGTAATATATATTTTTAAAAGAACTGCAACGAACAAGAATTAGCACAGATCTTGCCATCACCGAGTCTCAGAAACATTGACCAAACTATGAGGTGAAAAGGCGTCCTTCACCTGGCACTCTCAACGGCATTCGAGGAGGTCATCAGTCGCTCATCCAGCTGTGCTACTTTCCTGCGCAGCTCTGACTCCCGGAGCTCGGCAGCCACGGCCTCTCGTGTGTAAGAGTCCTCAATCTCCAACAGGTGGCTCCGCAGTCGCTCTAGTTCCAACTTCAAACGCTGCTCCTTGTCTCGCATGTGTTGCAGCTGGCAAAATAGGCAATTCCTGTGCTAGTGCTGTAATTTGTTATGTACTGGTACATAGCATTACCAGAGAGGAAGTACAAAGCATCTCATTTCACCACAGGATTCCAGAGACCTAGATTATTATACCGTGTCTGCGGTTTTATTATGTTCTGTATACAGGGATTAAATAAGAGTTACAAGGAGGTGAATTAAAATGACATCACATGAAAAAAAAGGACATTAAATGGTTCTTTGTGAGTCGGGAAGGAAAAGGGAATAAATGTAAAATGCACAAATCAAATGAATTAACTAATTCTTAGGTGTCTCTTACCTCATTTTGTAGGGCAGATGTTTCCATTTGCTTCTGTTTGAGTGCCAGAATTACCCGGTCTCTCTCTTGCTGGAAGGCTACAGCCTTCTCCTGCATTGATTTTACTTCATTGAGCAACTGATTCAACTCTCCTGACTTGCCCTGAAATGCACGAGAAAATCCGTAAGGTGGCGACACAAAATGTGTTAATCAAGAAAAAGCAATTAACACTATAGCTGGCCAGTCAAAAAGGGCCTCAAATTACAAACTCTCCAACATGTGAAATTTAATACCAATAAAAGTAAATACAGACCCCCACAATACAGATAAATTGCATAAACACATAGAAATATAGTGCAGACAATTCCCCAAACCAACCTGCTCTCCTTCCTTTAGCATCTTCTCCATAGCTGCAGCCTTCTCTCTCATTGTACTCGATTCAAACTCTTTTTCCTTCAGCAGCAGGGAGACCTGCATGTTGGTCTCCTGCAGAGCACGAAACTCTGTCTCTTTCTCACGTGAACGTGCTGCTACCTGTTCGTTCTCTTCTTTCAGCTTGCGCATGTCCAACTCCAGAATAAGTGTACGTTCCTTCAAGTTTGTCACTGCCTGTTTCAGCACCTCATTGTCATTCTCGCGGTTCCTGAGGGTCTCAGTCACTTGACTCAGCTGGTCTCCCTTAGCTTTGATCAGTAGGTCCTTTTCCTTCAGTGATTTCTGCAGGGACTCCAACTTATCACGAAGCTGGTGCATCTCACTGACTTGCACCTTCTGCTCGTATGATGAAGCCAAAGACAAACTCTGATTGTTTTCCTGCAGGGTTCGTATCGTTGCATCCTTTTCTGCAAGCAGTCTTCGCAGATGCTCCAAGTCCTGCTTCAGATGATTTAGCTGCCTCTCATGTTCTGCACTCAAGTGGATGGGAGGTATTACTTCAACTGACGTTACAGGATCATCTACTAAAGACACAGACTCAGGAACTACAGAGTCCAGTTTCCCAAGCAAGACATCCTTTGTGCTGCTTAGCTGGCTAATGGTTTGCTGAACCTGTGCAAGTTCCTGGCTCAGGTTACCTAGCTTTCTCTCCTTCATTTCATAGCTTTGGATTAGTCGAGCATAGTCAACGGACAGCTTAGAACTACAGTCACTATCGGCAGAAATCTGACCCTGCAGTTTGATGAGCTCCTCTTGCAGTTGTGCCGACTCGTGCTGCATGTTCTTCACAGTGGTAATCACCTGCTGCTTCCACTCTTCCATCTTCTTCACTTGCTGCTTTAGAGTGTCTCTCTCCTGCAGAAGTTCCTCAAACTGATTGCTACTTACTCCTCCCCCAGCACCACCACTAGAATCTCCACCTGATGTCTGCAAAACAGTCACTAGAGTCTGGCATTTCTGGGTCAGAGCATCAATTTCGATGTCTTTCTCCCGGATTATGCGAGAAAGATTCTGAATGGTCTCACGAAACATCTCCTGGCTCCCTGTTGGGTCACCTGCAATGGATAAACGCTGATTCTCCTGTTGAAGTTTAAGCAGCATAGCCTCTTTGCCCGCCACAATGTCCATAAGGCGGTGATATTCAGAACGCAGTTGACTGTTCTCACGGGTCTTCTCATTAAGCACAGCTAATACCTGCTCACGCTCCACAGCATATGCTTGTAGCTGCTGCTGAAGTAACAGCATGTCCTGGCTATAGCCACCCGCTGACACCCTTGCATGTAGGGCTTGGATCTCCAAATCTTTCTGCAATACCATCTGAGAGAGTTTGCCGACCTCATCCTGCGAGATTACCAACTGGTCTAGCTGCTTAGCTAAAGACAAATTCTTCTCATTTAGAAGACTGATCTCCGTTTCCTTCTCTTTAATGCCCCTTACCAACTTCTCAATTTCAACCTTGGACAGGTCTTGTTTCTCATTGCCATTCTCACCATTTAGGGACTGGGTCTTATCTTCTTGCAGAATTACCATGGCTGGTGGTAGATCTTGTGAGGATGAAGTCTCCACATTTACCCTTTGCGCACTTATATGGTCAACAACCTCCTGCATTCTGCTAATTTCTTCATCTTTGGCTTGAATCAGTCTCTCATAATTGAGCATACTCTGCTCGTGGCGCAACCGCGCCTGTTCCAATTCATTCTGATGTGCTTGAAGGGACTGTTGGGAATGCAGAAGGCTTACTAGTTGCTCTTCTGCTGTCTTCCTCAGGCTTGACAATTCAACTTGCAAACCATCCCTTGCCACCTTCAGCTGAGTAATCTCTGTCTCTAGTTCAGTGATTATGTCAAGAGTCTTGGGTTCAGCCAAGGCATGCGGCCTGCTCTGCTGGTCTCGTAGTCGGTCTATCTCTTCCTTTAGGTGACTGTTCTCCTCCTTCATCACCCCCAAATGTTTTTCCTTTTCTTCTAGCATACGCCTCAGAGCATCTCCTCCTTTAGCGGTTTGGAGGTTCTGGTCCAGCTCCATCTGGACTTGTGTAACCTTTGCCTTTAGTGTCTCCACAAATATATCCTTTTCTTTCAACAATTCTGTTAGTTGTTTCTGTCCTGATATAGTCGTGGACAACATTTCATTGGTCTCTCGATGGTCAGCTGCCATCTGCTCGATCCTTCTCTTCAGCTCTGCAATCTCAAAATCTTTCTCATGGTTTAGTTTGACTGCACGCTCGTGTTCTGTCTGCAGGGCAGAGGCATCCATCGACTGGGCGCTTGTCAACTCCTCAATGGTCCGCTGATAATGATGGGCCTGTTCCACTATTTTTTTCTCTACTTGACTCAGTTCACGCTCCAATTCATCCTTCTCAAGCTTCAGTGCATTTATGCAAGTGTCCTTTTCCAGAACAACCCTGTTTAATGTTGTTTTCCCATCCTGGATCTCCTTGCTCACGTCCTCTAACCTCATGGCGACTTCCTTAACCTCTGCCTTAAGCTTCTGATTCTCCATTCTAATCTCATAGTCCTTGGACAGCGCCACCTCATGCGATCTCCTCACTTCTTGCAGTTCTCTCTTAAGGTCATCCACTTCCTTTTGCGCGGCATCTAGCTCCTCTTTCTGACCCTCAACCTCACTGGCTGTATTCCCACCCTGGGCCAGCTCCAGTTTGACAGTGGACAGTTCTTGCTCCCTCACTTGGAGCTGTTTCTTCAGCACAGAGAGTTCACTGTGTGTATCGACACTGCGTTTCTGTGCCTGCCCCAGTTTTTCCTGTAGCTCCTTCACTGTCGCTTCCAGTTGCTGTCTTCTCATGTGCATGTCATTAAGGGCAAAGGCACTCTGGCTAAGTTTCTCCTTCTGATCATTGAGCTCCTTCTGCAACATCTGCTCCCGCTGTCGCATGGTTTCCAGCTCCAACTGCAGACGACTTACTGAAGCATCTGCTTCCTTACGCATTTCTGACAGCTGACTTTTTAGGGAGATCAAATGCTAGGGAAGGAGGAAAATGGGGCAATAAGGAACAAAACCTATGCAATGATGGTGCATAAAATTATAAATGCATAAAATATAATGTATCAAATAAGATAAACAGACCTGTGTAGCCTCTTGATTCTGACGGTCCAATTCCTCCACCTCAGCACTGATTGTGTCACGGTCCAACAGAGCTGCCTTAAGAGCTCGTTCCCTTTCCTCTAGCTGTGACCTCAACTCAGCTACCATACCCGGAGATATGTCAAGGGTTTGGTCCCTGCCTTCCTCTGTAATTTCTTCCATATTCTTCAATTTCTGCAATAGATCTGTCTAAAGATTGTAAAGAATTAATAGTAGGTTCAATGAATTATTCAGTAATACTCACAGTGCATATATACTCTTTGTGTCATTATGGAAGGTCAGATTGTGCTTAACGGGTAATACATAGAACTTAAATTTCCCCCCAAAAAATGTAGTGTGTGTGTATACATTTTTTCCCTAAAATCATTAGGAATCCTTCCACCAATGCATCTGGTTCCTAGTTATTTCGATTATAAAATACTTCCAATAGTATTCTTGTTTTGCTTTCAACTGCACACTTTCAACTGTTATATATATAACTTTCAACTGTTATATATATATATTAATATGAATATATGAGCTTTCACGAACACAAAAACAATATGAGAAAAACGAACCCTTTCTTTTTCAACCTCAGCTTTTTCTCTCGTCAACGTTTCAATTATTGTGTTAAGCTCTAAGATATCAGCATGTTCCACTTCAGGTTCATTCTGTGGAGTAATAAAAAAAAATAAAAAATAGCTATATTAATAAATAATTTTCAATGATGACAGACTCATTGATTAAATTATTAATGCAAAGAATCAACACACCTCATTAAGACACTTTAACCTTGAGATCTCCTTTTCTGCTCCTAGAGAAGGATTGTTAGAACAATTATGTTAACTACAGCCACGGTGCCTTAATATTACCAGTTAAAGAATTTCAAGATGTCTAAGATCATTCAAATTTAGATAAAAATACAAGTATATTAACTCCGCCTTTCCTTAAAAAAAACTAATTAAGACAACTTTCATGTTACCTGCAAGAGCCTTTTTCAACATCTGAATCTCATTATCCAGCTGTGCTTTATGCAGGGTCTTCCCCTCTTGTTCTTGAACCCGTGTTTGAAGCTCCTCTACTGAGCTCTGTAGACGGGCATAGTTTTGCATCAGTTGGCCATTCTCTGCCTGAGCCTCGTCCTTCTCTCGCCGCAGTAAGGTCTGCATTCCTCTCGCTTCTACCAAGCTGTCAGTCAGCTCCTTTAACTTCCTGCTCTGATGGGCTGCGTTATCCTGCAGGACACCAATCTTGGTCTGCAGTTCAGCAACTCTGGATGATTCTTGCAATGTGCCTGGGGCACCTATAATGATATGCATGGGAAAACAGGGCTGCTCGATTATGGCAAAAATCATAATCACATTTACTTTGGTCAATACTGAAATCACGATTATTTAAGATGATAACTCATTGACTTTGGAAATACGCATTTATTAAAGTAAAAAAAAAAAAAACTACTGTTTTTATCAGTTTTTCCTTGAACTCTCCATATATAATTCAACTGAGAAACAAATAAAAAAAGGGGGGCATTGGAGTTATAACACGAAAAAACAGGAGATTGAGCATGAGGTGAAATGCATCACAATAATCATTTTATCTAGTTTATTTTTGATTGGAATATCACTGGACGCCAAAATCATAATTGAAATTAAAATTCAATTAACTGCCCAGCCCAATGGGAAAAAGGGAAATTCTAAATTAAGTCACTATTTGGAAATGAATTCATTAAATAAATCACAAAATTAGTCAACATTTAAGCATAATGACCATCCATCCATTTTCCAAACCGCTTATCCTACTGGGTCGCGGGGGGGTCCGGAGCCTATCCCGGAAGCAATGGGCACGAGGCAGGGAACAACCCAGGACGGGGGGCCAGCCCATCGCAGGGCATAATGACCAACATGTAACATATTTCACAACAAACAGGCTTTGAAATCAAAACCATAATATGTAAAACATTTCCTTTTGCATAAGAAGATACTGACCACTTTGGATTTGCTCCTCGAGTTCCTGAATCCGATCTTCATACTCAGCCAGCTCTTCCCGGTGACGGCGGGTGATCTCGGCCATCTTCTGCCGATGGGCATCTTGCATTGCAGCTAATTCATGCTGGTGTTCATCCATTTCATGTCCCATAGTCTCCCGTAACTCCTGCTCAAGAAAAAAGAGAAAGGTACAAAAACAATTTTACCACTTCAGAAAGATCAGACCGTATCCATTATAATACACAGCTCAACTCCTTGTCATCTTACAACTTGACTGCTGTAGCTGTATACTGGCAGAGCTGTTCATATTATTAAATCCCTGCAGTTGATTCAAAATGCAGTATTGAAACAGCATAAATGCACACTGGTTACAGCTCTCCTTATCTCCCATTGGCTCCTTAAAGGTAACAGAATCAAGATCAAGGCCTGCTTTTTGATCTTTCAGACTGGGCTCTTACTCGACTCCCTCGGGTGATGTTTACTAAGGCTTTTCTGATATTAGGTTATAAGCAGAGGTGCGAAGTAAAGAAGTACAAATTACTGTACTTAAGTAGAATTTGAGTATCTGTATTTGTCTTTTCTTAACTTTTACCATGTACATTTCAGCATGAATATCTGTACTCTCTACTCCTTACATTTTCAAATCAGGCTCGTCACTCTTGCTTCGTTTAATTTAATTAGGGCATTTTGCCATGCATTTTACCTATTCCGAATCAATGTGCGCCATCTCGACAACTTCACCGATTGGTTGAGGCTAAGAAACGTTTGTAAACACGCACAGAAAAGACAATCCCATTGGTATATTCTTCTTTGCACGACGAATGCCCAGGTGATGCAATCTTTCCCAACAATATTCAACCTGTCATTGAGGCTCAACACGCCACTACCGGCCTCAGCTACGTTCGGGACACTGTTCAGCACAGCCGCACTGATATTCACACCGAAAAGGGCACGCACTGATTCCAAGAACTTTGAAAATCAGCTTCTTTTGAAGCTAAACAGAGGGTTCTGATAGTCCTATGGTGTCAGCTTTGCCCTAAAATGGTGGTTTTGTTCTTTGCAAGGCTACTTTACACTTTTAGTATGTTTTAGAGCCTGTACTTTTCACTTCAAGAAAGTGAAATCACTTCAACTTTTACTATAGTATTTGTAAAAGCATGTATCTATACTTCTACTTGAGTGAAGAATGCGTGTCCTTTTGGCGCCTTTGGTTATAAGTAGCGTTCAAATACCTCTTCTTCCCACAAACATCTTGCACTCGTTACTGGTCACTCACTGAAAGCTGGACTATTATCAATAAAACTGTGCTTACAAACTACAAACTGCAACAGGACACTCCATTTTACTGTATTTCTTAAAAATGTTCCAAAAGAAAACCAACCAACCACAACAATGCCTGAGCCTGCAGAAGAAATCCACTAGCATCTTCCACGCTTCAAAAGCAATTTAGTGACTCTCACATCCAGCCTAGTCCTCCAAGAAGGGTCACGCATGACAAACAGTTCCAAGGTAAGGTTACAGTCATCTATATAAAGACCCTCATTAAGTGCATGGAAAGACATGAGCACTAAGAAAAGCGAAGAAGCAGGGTAGCAGACCATAACATGGTTTAAATTAATATTTGTGCTGATTACCACCAGAGTTAAATCACAAAATTCTGTCTGACTCTACTTTGTATCTGCCTGAAATTCATATAATAAATTCTTTGAACAGTTATTTAACACATAGCAGTCTAAGTCAAGTAACCCTAAAAGACTCCTCTGACAATTACAAAATTTTATTTAGCCAGCAGCATCGAACGACACGAGTCAATATTACAAACGTTACTCCAAATTATGCAAACAAACAGAACTCGTTTTACAAGATACAAAATAGACAAAATGGTGTCTTCTGCTAAGCTTCAGTAGAGAAACTGAATGTCACTGATCACATGGAGAAAAAGCATAGAACTAAGATACCACCTATCTGACAGCTTTTCAATTTATTTAAATATTTAGAAAAATTAAGCAGCGAAAGGGCAAGCTTGCTACCGTATAATGATAACGAAGGGATCAACCTCACCTTGATGGTTTTCTGAAGTTTTACTATGTCTCCCTGGTCCATGTTGGAGCTGGATGTTCCAGGAGCTTTAGAAGCCTGGAGGAGACGAATGAATGAATAAATGAATAGAAACAAACAAAATCAAATATTTGGACGTAATTTCTCAAAAGTATATATATATATTTTAAAAAAGTTTCACGACCAGCATCTGCTCCACTATGACCAGCATCTAACCAAGTATAGAGAACAAGAATTAAAACAGTATAAGTGTTAACCCTTGTATTGTTGTTGTTTATGTTAATGGATGCGTTTCCCTATTGTCACGCGTGTGTTTGCCGTGTCTTGTGTGTACCCGGTCCGATCCTCGCGTGTATTTAGCGTGTGTAAATCTTCCACCGTGTGTACATCACGAATGCAGTGTGAAAACATGTAAAACCCAGAAAATCATACAAGGGCCTATTATTTTCACTGTACTGTGTTGATTTTTTTTTTTAAAAAAAGAAAACTCTGTATGAATCAAAACATTCGATTGGTTTGAAGAAACATTTGAAGTGAAAAATTACCTGCACCAATTCTTTCCAATGAGACACTTCAGCCTTTAGCCGAGACACCTCACTGGACAACCGGTTGATCTCCTGCTGTGACCAGATAACATCACCGATATCCATCTCATCTCCCTGAAAAGCCTGATGGGGCCCTGAAGTGTCAGGCAGGAAAGAGGCAGCAGTGCTGATGGGCAGCACAGCAGGTTCAAAAGATGATTTAGCAGACTGACGCAGCTTCTGCATCTCCTCTTGCAATCCACTCTGACGTGCTTTCAGGTGACTGATCTCGACCTACAGAAAGGTTTTTGGTTTTGTTAGTGTAGTATGTTATTAATAACATATTTTGGCATTTATTATTTTTTGGCCAATTTGACATTACTGCAAACGACTTTAAATAAAAATTAAATGAAGCCTTTATCGTTAAACCTATGCTATGCATTTTTACCACAGTCTTATTGAGGTGGATAATATATTAGTTTAAGGTTAGCACTGTAGCATTGCAGCTCCAGCGCAGTCTTGGCAAAACTGAGTCTCTTAAACCCCCTCAGTGTGTGACAATGTGTGGGGTCTGTGTGTGTGTGTGTGTGTGTGTGTGTCATGCCCAGGGTATCCCGTGCCTCAGGTCCTGTGCTCCCTGGGATAGGCTTCAGACTTACCAGGAACCTGTCTTGAATATATGTTTATGAAAGATGGACAAAGAGACATTACGAATGCATAAGAAAACAAACTCTTGCCTTTAACAGTTTTTGGTTTCTGGCAGATATAATATTTTACATAATAATTTATGCTACTGATCAAGGATTATATCAGTAACAGGATCTTCAGTAATCATCATAGGACCGGACCATGGGGGACTTCATGCATTTATCCACTGGTGGTCTGCAACTCTATACCTCTTTTTGCTGTAAGAGGTTTCTATACTCCATGGACTGCTGCTTGATCTGGATCTCTGATGCCTCATGCTTCTCTTCCAGTTCTGCATGGATCTTTTTCAGTCGTTCATACTGAAGATGAAGACACAGACTTGTAGAAATCAGTTGAACATTGTCCATGTGTCCTCTATAATTTATCTATTTATTTTTTTAATCTGGGGGGGAAAAAGCTAAAAAAATACTACAAAAGGAAACCTATGATTTTACAGGAGAAAGTCAGGGTAAAGGTCCAATCACCTGGACCTAGGCTTGGACCTTCATACCGTCCAGATATTACACCACAGCATATGGTATGTTATTTTGGTATTTTGAAATCTTGGTGATAAAATCAATAAGATAAATACGGATGAAAATGCAACAAGACGTACCTCAGACTTCTGAGTAGCGAATGCCGCCTCCAGTTCAGTCAGTCTTGAATTAGACACCTTCAGTTCAGTGGCGGTATCTGTGCCAAGAAAAGATAGTTAACTTTTTTTTTTTTTTAATCCTGTTGTCATTGTTTTCCTGGTTGCACACATCCATCCATTCATCCATCCATCTTCCAACCACACTTCCAGTACAGAGTTGTGGTCAGCCCAGAACCTGCACAAAGCAACACAAAGGACGTGGAACACTCCAAATGGGATGCTAGTGCATCACTAGGCAACCACTCACACACTATGGGCAATTTAGAGAAAACAAACTACTAACCATAATAGTAAAGAAACCAATAGAAAAATGCATGTTTTGGCAATGAAAGGAAACTGAAGTACAAGTATGCAGAATCCACATTATTGATATAATCCATAGTGACAACCCTAATCGAGTAATCTACCAATTAATCAGACGATTCATTGAGTAATCATTTACATTTCATATAATATAATACAATACATGGCAATAGGTACGAGGCAGGAACCAACAAACCATTGCATGCCAAGAATACTTTCACAAAAGCTACCACTAAAATAGCAGGTCCTGTGCCGCACCCTGGAACACATCAAGTTACGTGACCCACCGATGCTTCCGTAGCTTTCCTGCGTGAGCTCATCGCGATATTTCACAGCATTTCAGGTGTGGAATTTTATCCTTGCAGGCAAGTCATGCTTCTCAGTTTCATTCATTCAAGTCAAATCATCAAAAGAAAAAGCACTGTTATGCTATAACGTGTAGCAGAAGCTATAGATCCAGGTCCTGCCAATAAATCTGGCCCTGTGTAGTTGTTATTCTGATTTATTGGCACCAAAAAAAAATCACACCACTATCCAGTCTTCAAACAGGAGTACCCAGCAGCACATCATGCAACATCTACTGCATTTTGGTAGCGTTAACATTATATATGGTATTTTACCGCATTAACTGTGCACATTCCACTTCTCTGTGCATTGTATATGCAACATGGACTGAAGGCAGCTGGTTTTGATGAGTTGGAAAAGTGTTATCAAAGTTCACCTTAAGCACAGCTTGTCATCTTCTGCCTTTGTTTACTTATGCCTATAGCTGTTATGTCTTAAACAGATTTTAGAATTAAAAAAATATTTCAAGTACCAGTTTAGATTAATTAAATTCACGCTACAGTCGAAAGTTCCTAGGATAACCTAAATGTTTATTACCATCCTTAAAAATGATCATATTCAGCACATATTCAGCTACAAAACTACAAGTTCTCAAACAAAACAGCTGATACACAGATTTCACACACAAATCTGTGACTATCCAAAGTAGTATGGTGATATTTTCATTGGTATTTTCTTTATCACCTGCTATATATACCATGCTAGGAGCAGAATCGAGAGCAAGCGGCTTATCAGAACAAAAAAGCGGCTTGATGAAACCCACTAAGCAAAGAAATGCAGGTAGCTGGCAGTATGCACATCTAGGGAAGCAAATACTAGTCTTAAGAAGATTTGGGTGATCATGCATTGAGAGGCAGACCAAGGGGCAGCTCTTGTTCCAGAGAGTATTTGGGACAGAAATGGTCACACATCCTACCACAGTGCAACTCAGATAATACAGTACTTTGAAACAATACAAAAAAAACAACAGTATTTTACTGATAGCAGTTACGTGTTCATCACACCAGAGTTTACTATACAGTTGTTAGATGCAATATCTTTTTGACATTTTGCACCGAACGGATATTTTATTTCACTAGATCAAACGCACCAATAACATTTAAGATAAGTAATTGAACTATTTTCAATTTCAATGAGACACTTACCTCACGTAACAGCAAATCACCTCACAATATATACGAAAATACAAAAAGCGACAGATCCGTATTAGGCAACGGTTTCATTACCCTTAATTTTGGCAAGTAAGTGATAATAATGAATGAAGTTGCTTAACCCCTAGATCCTGACAGGCCGCGATATCTCTATGAGCCCTGATGTGCAATAACCAAGTCGTCTGATTATTACACCGAATCGACTAAGTCTAACACCTACAATCAATATGACATTTACAGTAGTATCATTCTTTTGCATTTAAAATCACCTAGTAAGGAAGGCACAGCTAATATAAAAATTGGAAACTGCTTCTGCTAATAAAAGGCTGCACACATGGCTCTGCAGTGTAAGATTCCCACGACTTGTTTACAGCCTCTATCGCTAAATTGTTTGCATGAATGACTGACAGCAACACAGAAAGTTTAACCATAAAACAATCAAAGGTAAAAGCATGACATGACTAGCATATGCAAGCAAAATGATGGTATGGCGGTTAGCTGAGCGTATAGATTTAAGGTGAATAAATCAGCTAACGCGTAGTGAGAGATTCCGCTGGTAAAACAAACTCACCTCCTACTTCCTCGGCTCCTTCTAGCAGGATGTCTTTGGTGAAGTTGGAAATCTGTTCGGTGAATGAGGACAAGTTTCCACCAACCTGACCAAGCGACTGGCCAAGCCCGGAGCCCAATCCCCCGAGCCACGATGACATTTTCCCAGGGCTAAGAAGTAATATGGTAAATCGGCAGCTTTCGGGGGGAAAAACTAGCTACGAACTACTATTCTTACACCGACGTAGCTTTTATTTAAATTATCTCGTAAAACACCTAACTTTCGAATCGTCGGGTTTCACACCAACCCCGATTACCGTCAGCGTATTAGTTAGCAGGCTAACTTATCAACTACATAGTTTTCCGTTTAAGCTAAACTACTTAGGCGAAATACCGCAGACGTTCGCCTCGGAAATTCTTTGCCCACAATCAAACTGAACCCCAGGATTACTTTGTATTACTAAATATTTCACCGTTTCTTTCATCGAAGTGTTATATCCCGTGTAATCAATCAGTTTGTTTGGGTTTTGTGAAGCAGCCGCAACAACGGATTTATGCCGGCCACCTCCGCCGCAGCCATCGTAGCCCGTATGTTACCGACTGTCACACGGAATACGTGGACAGTCCAGCGGCATCATGGGATGTATAGTTACAGGTAAACAACACGTTAAGCAACTGACCCTGGATCGGTTTGTCCATTTTCCGCATTATTTTAATGCTAGAACTCGAGAGGGTAATCCGATCTCAGATCAGAGACACGTAAGTAAACTCCCGTTCACAGGAAATGATTTCCCGTAGATAACTTTGTTCATATCGACCTTCATATTTTATGTGTTCTGTCATGGGGAAAAGACATTTATTTTCTGTTTTTGCACGTAGTCATCATAATTTGTATGTGGGCTGGTGAAGCCAAAAACGTACACATTGATACAGATTGAAGCCACATCGGTCTTTATTTAAGCTCACAGCACAGTCTTTATGAAGACAGAGTATTTGGCAAAGATCGACACGGAACTCTCTCAAACGTAACGAAAAACCTTCACGATCATTTTTACAATAAACTCCGCTTTGCATGCTGGGAAGGCGGCGACGTCATACCTGCGACGGGTTAGCCCCGGTACAATCAAACAGTAAACATTTGTCAGTATTCCGTCAACATGTTTAATATCGGGTCTTCTTGTCATTCTAAACATGCAGCTTTCACGCGTTACAGTTAAAGTTAGGGGATCACACAGTGGGAAATTTAGATAGGTGTTATCTCGAGAAACTGAAGTATCCAGAGAAACCTGCATAAACAGACGACACATTTGCGCCACACAGCAGAGGCTAGAGCTTTTAACTTGCAGCCTTGAAGTATTGAGGCCACTGTGTTGCCCTTACACATTTTAATTAATCAAAAAATTGTATCGCTAGAGCGTACTGTAAAATTGTAAATAGCCCCTGTGTGTTATCAGTGCTTGAAACCTGCGTGAACCCTGTCCAATCCTCGCGTGCCTGTAGTTATTGTGTAAACTAGTTATTAGTTGTAGTTATCCATCCATCCATTTTCCAATGGGCCAGCCCATCGCAGGGCACATTCACTCACACATGCACACCTACGGGCAATTTAGTAAGTCCAATTAGCCTCAGCATGTTTTTGGACTGTGGAGGGAAACCAGAGTACCCAGAAGAAACCCCACGACGACATGTCGTGTCGAGAACATGAAACGGATGGACAAGAATATAATATGGATGGTTACACGTTGTTCCGTAAAGATCGTATAGGTAAAAAGGGAGGTGGTGTTG
>JAODJX010000027.1:12452600-12468573 GCA_026776945.1 Isichthys henryi
ACACATATACATATATATACATATATACACACATATACATATATATACATATATACACACATATACATATATATATACATATATACACACATATACACATATATATATATACACATATACACATACATATATACACATACATACATACACATACATACATATATACACATATATACACACACACACACATATATACACACACACACACACACACACGTGTGTATACACACACACACACACACAAACTCACAACATATGTACAAACATACATACATAAAGAACATCCAGGCTAGTTAAGTCCTTCATGGAATAAATAATATATAATAGCTGACCTGAATTTGTCTATCGTACTGGCTGCCCTGCGCACTTTGCTGTACATCCCAGCACTCGGACCTTCAAGATCACTAAAGAGGACGGGCACATTCCTCGCCCGTGCACCTGTTCCTGTTTGACAAAAGTAAACAAGTGACAAGGACTAGGGTAGTGCCATTTTCACATTGCTCACATACATATTACAAGTCAAAAATTCTGAGGGCAGTTAACGCTCTACAATTATACTATTTATAGCAAAGGATCCATCCATCTTCCAACTGCTTATGATGGTCAGGGTTACGGGGGCTCTGGAGCTCATCCCAGGCTGGGTTACATCCAGAGCACATTCATGCACACACTCACACGTAATCATACTCTTTGGGCAACCGTGAAACACTGATTGGGCTAAATCTACTCAATATGGAAAGAACATACAAATGTTACACACGTAAAGCAGAGGTGTGACTCAATGCTAATTTTCAGCTGTACACACATGTTCATGATTCCATCTTGCATGACCTTAGTCAGTCCACTCACCAGGCTTGTCCATGTTGATGCACGGCCCATTGGCTTGACTTCCCTGGATGCTCTTCATCTGCTCCTCCAAACGCTCTAACTGAAACACCAGAGAGCTCTTTTCTGTGCCCAGGGCCTCCAGCATTGTCTGCTTCTGAATCAGCGTTTCTGTCAGCTGATGGAGACGACTCTCCAACTCTGCTTGGCTGCTGGTGCTCAGCGTCTTATTGGTAAGCTGATCCATCAAAGACGAGGGACAAAGTAAGAGAGAGGAAAAAACAGGCAGAATATAAAGGAAAGGCTTATTTTACTCCTGCTCTTAATCCCATTAAAATGGAAAAATCTCCACAAATAGCAAGTTCTACAGTAACAGAATTACAATCAGAGGAAAATCTGGCTACAATTCGAAAAGATCTGACTAATTTTGTTTGAAATACAGCCAGGCCGCTGCTGTAGTATCCCGACTATCAAATTATACTGCATAATGGATTGCACCCTTCACTAAATGCATGACATTTTGGTAATGGAATTACCTCTGCTGTAGAGTTGCCCAAATAGACAGCTTTCAGTTACAATTTTCTGCTATTAAAGGTGCATTATTGAGCTTTTCCGTTTTTTTCCCTCTTCGTTTAGTGTGTTACATAGCTTTATGTGCATGTCAATGGTCTGCAGAGTCTCAAGGCCCAGAATACACACTAAAGGGAGTAACTCTCACTGCAGAAACCACTGTTCTCTAATCTGCCCTAAACGCCTTGTTCGAATTCCAGCCCTTACTTCCGTGACATGGTTAGGTCATCTTGTAACACAATCCTTACTGGCCGCCTACCTGGAAGGATTTGTTTGCAGATTGCAAAACAGGGGCGGAACATGTAGGGTAATCTGACCAATCAGCGCACACTGAGTTCATTGGGGGTGGGTCTTAAAGCTCTAGCAGAGCATTTCAGACAAAGGGTGAATAGGATACAATGTGAGAAAAATAATGTGCTTTTGGAACACTGGAACATGTACATCTGTTCTAGCAGCCCCGAAAAATAAAATTATGAACAATGAAAATGAGCATAATAGGGCCTCTTTAAGGATATACCTGAACTGGCAAAATGGGGAACCCAGGCTCACCTGGTTCCTGAGTTTCTGGATCTCCTCTTCACGGTCCTTAATCCGGGTCTGGAGAGTACTCTTCGTGTGGCGGTTCTCCTCTTCCGCATACTGCAGCTCCTGTCACATACACACAGGGTCATAAATCAGAATAAAGTCTAAACTATTCCAATAATTTATCGCCATCACTGCACTGCGCTCTCTACCTGTCCTCCAGCACCACTCCACTGATCCCACCATCTCTCAAGGCGCAAGGAAAACACACATCTAGACTGTTCTCTGTCTCGGCACCTAAGTGGTGGAATAAACTTCCCCTAGATGTCTAAACAGCTGAGTCACTGAATATCATCAAAAGACAACTAAAAACCTACCACTTTCGGAAATAATTGGATTAGCACTTCCAGCATTATATTCTTATTTTTTCGTTTTAAACAAACTATTACTTGCCAACAGAGTTTTTTTAGACTGATGGTATTCTTAGCCAGTATCAGAATGTATTCATTGATGAAGACTTCAAAGCACTTATGCAAGTCGTTCTGGCAAAGGGCGTCTGCCAAATGCTGTTAATGTAATGTAAATGTAATCATTGCATGAAACATACTGATGTGCAATAAAAACGTTCAATCAGAAAAGCCCCTTCGGACCTGTTTGTAGCGCTCCAGTTCAACTTCCACCTCCTGCTTGGCCTGAGTTTGGAGGGCATGCTGCTCCTGCACCTCCCTCTGCTGCTCCCTCCAGGACTCTGCCTCCGCCAGGGCCTGCGTTTCTACATCCTGGGCACATCATTTTGATCACAGGTTGGAACATAAAGAATAAATGCATGAAATGCAACAGCAAGAAGTCCCCCGCACCTGCATCTCTGTGCGCAGGGCTTGGATCTGACCCTGCAATCTCTGGATTTCATCCCGTTGCAACTCCTTCTCATGCCGCAACTCCTCCAGCTCCAGGGCTCCTGTCCCACCGCCCTCCAAGACCTCCAGTCCAGCACCTTCCTTCAAACTGCTTATCAGTTTTTCTTTGGACTAAAATCAGATGGAGAAACATTTTATATAAAACTCTGCATACCATATACACTGTGTATAGTATTTTCCATACTTGTAAAGTTTAGTCCCTAATTGTGTATACTAGGCTACCCAATTTCTTATAGTAATATTTCCATCCGTTCCAGAATGTACATTCTTCTGTGTCTATACGTGTCGATTAAATCCATCACAGATGCACTGCAGTGCTAGAGCCATCATCTAGTCCTGGTCCTGTGAGGTTACAGTGCTTAATCATTAGTTGCAAGTTTGCAAAACTCCTCGGAATTATCTGGATTTCAGTGGGAATTAGGGCTGCAGCATATCACATCGCGATGCGCGATATGTCCAATAGTAATAGTGCAAAAATTTGAAAACACAACAGATTAAATGTACCCAAAATGAACTATAACCAAATGGAACGTATCAACAAATAAAGTGTGTCTAATAAGATGAGGTGTGTCAGAGAAGAATGTACTTTTTGATATGCTAGATAAAGGAAATGAAAACTAAAGAAAAATGCCCAGCACACAAAATGTCTCAAAAGGACAAAATACCTGGAGGATGCGTGAGGCCTTATGTTTGTAATCCTGCAGCTCCTGTCTGGCCGATTCAGCAGCTGAGCGTGCACTGCGTAGCTGCTGTTGGAACTCCTCCACCCTGCGCCTATCGTCCCCCACACGCCGCTCCGACGCTGTCACCGTCTCCGCCAGAGTCTGCTTCTCTGCCTCCACTTTTGTTAATCGATCTGCAAATTCACTCTGAAAAATCCCAAGTGGGTGAGGGCAGTCAGGGAGGCCTGCAGTCAGACTTACGTCTCAACTCCCAATTAATCCTCCATGTCTATTATTCTTGTCATACGAAGGGGGATAACAGAAAACAAACAAACCCCAACGTGAGACCAATGTGAAACAATAAGTATAAAGAGATCAACATCATACGAAAAATTAGTTTACTTCAAACCTGCAACTGCCGACAGCACTCCTGCTCTCTCTTTAGTGCAGATTCTGAATCCCTTAGCCTTTCTTGTAATGTCTCAAGGGCTTGCGAGTGCATTTTACTGCCCTCTGTGTGGTCCTGTAAGATTCTGTAACAGAGGTGCACCACAAAACCTTTTGTAGAATGCATGACAAATTCATACTGAATTTGTTTGTATTGCTCTAATCAAATATCATTATATGCATCTTTCACATTATTCATGACTCATGATACTTCCTGGAAAAGCATACATGGGAGAGGTAGACCTACAGAGGCATGAATAATTCTAGTGTCCTAGGGATTCACCTGGACCTCTCACACTGCGCTGCCTCAAGTGCCTTGTTGTGAGACAACACGAGCTGGTCCGCTTCTTCAAGTCGGACTTTCAGCACCGCCAGCTGTCCATCCTTTGCAGATAGGGCTTCCTTAAGATCATCCACTTGTGACATTAATTCTCTGATAGTGCGGTCTGTGCGTGACTGGTCAGAGTTCCGTTTATCTGCATGGGCACGGGCTATGGCCAGCTCTTCGATACAAGTGAAAGGAAACAGATGACAGATTACTTTATGAAGACTGCGTCCTTACCTTAAAGATCATACAATCTCCATCTCTGCATGTACGTCATATTTAGGAGAGGACACCTTAAGCACACGGAATCCCCTTTTAGCACATACCTTCCTGTGAATCTTTGGCTCGCTGTATGAGTGCAGCCATCTCCTGATTAAGGGACACCACTTCATTCCGCAGCAGCTGATTCTCCAAACGGAGACTAGACATCACCTGTCCTTGCTGCTCTTCAACAGACACTGGATCTTCTGCAGTGGATCCCTGGCGTCCTGCTAGCCCTGAGTCTGAGCTCTCCGGTGTTTCTGCAAGTTTTTTGAGATTTAACTCATTAAAAATCTCCCTACTATATTTCCAATGTCTATCCGCCTGCCTAAATTTGACCATAATGGCATCACCCTTAAAGGTGCAGTGTGACAGTGTGAGCACAGCCGGTCATTAGAACACTAACCAACTATTCCATTTGACTTAAAGAAAAAAATAAGAAGTATATAAATCCACCCACAAGAAAAATGTCTCTAAACACATATGAATTTTTAAAAACAACATTTGAAATGCAACACAATTGATATCACACAAAAGCGAGACTACTACAGAAATACAAAGCTATACATGCTGTATTCCATAATTAAATTTTAATAAAAAAGTGCCAATCTGTGGCCAGGCAACACTCCTTTGTGCTACCTTGGCTGGGGGTCTTGGTTGACCCCTCTTCAGAGATTTTGACACCGGCAGACAGGGAACCAAGGCTGGAGCTTCGAAACAAGCCAGTTTTGGAGGGAGGTAAGGAGGGTTCGGATGGAGGTGCTGTGTCAGCACTTGAAGTAGTGGATGATCCTTCTGTTATTCCTGCTGCTTCGTGTCGCTCCTTCTTGACAATCCTCTTTCTGTTGGATGTGGGGTCAGAGCTGTTCAGGAAGTCGAACAGGACATCGTCATTCATTTCTGCTTTTTTCGGTCGGACGAAGTTGGAGGAGGCCTTAGTGAAGCCGGGACCACTGCTACCAGCAGAGTCAAAGGAGGCAGAAGCTGAATTAGCTGTCCCTGCCAGCAGAGTCGCACTGGATTTCTTGATGTTGCTGGCAGCTGCAGTAATAAAGGCGGGTGTGTCATGAGAGGTATGGTAACTTTGCTGCTGCTCTGGGACGGGCGGTTTATATGCAGTGTCATAATGGGCCGAATCTGGGGTGTCATAAAAGGTGGCAGCTTGACTCTGGTGCTTAGTCAGAGCACTGGCTGCCCCTTGATCCACTTTATTCAAGAAGTCTTCTGCTTTCCCTGCCAGATCAGCCAGCCAGGACATTCTGCACAAAGCAACAAACACGCATGTTGTTAGAGCCACAATCGAATGCATCACAATAACGGATTTTAAACTTAGTATTATCGTATTAAAGCTTTATTCATACTGTCAAAACACCATTTCTCAGCAATGTTTTTCTAATGTTTATCAATAAATCACGTATGTAATTATAGAAGTCCTTATTCTTCTTGAACAGAACTGTCAATGGTTTTAATCGACAGCATACAGTTAAAGCGGGGGGATATAAAGTGAGAAATACATTTTATGGTCATGATATTACTGACGGCGTGTGGATCACATACTGGAGGAACAGGCGAGGAACATAAGTGTATCAACGACATAAAACCAGAAAGGAAAAGACCTGCTATAATAGGTTTCCATCTTAATTTTAAACGGTTTCGAAATAGACACAAGATGGGCAGCAGTATATGCAACACCAGAATGCAGGCAAGATCGCTTCAGATTACCGGCGACTGCGTTTGTAAGTTAATTTAAACGGAAAGGCCCAGTTCACATATTTATTAGCTGTAATGCCATTATGCAAACATATTTATTCTTCACTACTTCGACGTGTTAATTTGCAACACAAATGGTACGCTGGTTATACAAAGATACTGCTTGATCCGCTGTCACGAGCGTTTCTTGGTCGGTACTACACCCATTCAGCGTAAACTTCCATAATCAAAGTGCATGATAAAAGTCTATTTATTATTAACAATATGTTAGTAGGACGAGGCCAGTACTATATCTCTAGACAGTTAAAATGATAAGAAATTCAGTGGCCCTCTACAATTATCTGTCGTCCCTAAAGACATCGCTACCAATCAAAATATTTACCTTGCAACAATGGTCGTATAAAGTAGAAAAACTATCGGAATCTTTGTCCTTCAAGTGGTGAAAACAAACAGCCTCCCGAGTCCGAATTAATTAGCAGTAAGTTTCAGGATTTGCAGTGGCCAGACATTATTCTACCCGCCTCCATCACGATTAACGTAATATATTCTTTGAAGACGTGGACCAGGAACTACAGGAAGGACCCAAAACAGACTGCCCTCTCAAATGCCTGAATCAGAGGTGGCGATAGCCGTAGCTAGCAATCGCTAGCATAGCCGCTTTAATGGCAGTCGAGAACTAAACGTATTTGGCCAAAGTATATATGTTACGTTAAAGCACACGAATATGCTTGTCCTCTTACCCTGATCAGGGTCGTCTGCAGCATGTCCGAGGCAGCGCCGGCAGCCGGCAGCTAGACCATCGATGGGTACATTGCAAACTAAGACACAATCACACTCTAATTTAGAAACACCGATTAGCTCCTGTATTTGGGATGCGCGAAGAAACACGTGCGACACTGAGAGAACACAGCAATTCCACAAACAAGCAGGTGGGATTTGAACCCACAACTGAGAAAGAATAATGTCACTGTGATTTATGTGGTGACAATCATTTCTCCTGCACAGGAGAGGTACAGCCGGTTCCGAGGTTGTTGAAACTTTGTTTCAGCCATTTTCTTTTAGCAGTGGCAGTATAGCCTGTCTTTTCCCAGCAACTTCGATTTCCTGTATTCTCTTAAATGTTTCTCAGCCCTGTTACACATACTTAAGGCCAAAAGTATTACTTTGTTTTTGTATTTTTTTTCTAAATAATTTTGTTCAATCTAATATGTTACACTATAACCCTATCCTCGGGCTGTTTCATATTTGTTAGGGCTGGCTGAGATGACAGATTGCCATGCTTGGCTCTTGATAAGCAGGGACTGTGCTGTAGATCAGTGTTTCTTAACCCAGTCCTCGGGACCCCCAGACAGTCCGCATATTTGCCCCTTTTCAGGTCCCGGCACACCTGAACCAAACAATCAAGCCATCAAGAACCGAATGCCTGGTACAGCTCATGCTAGCGGTCTGGGGCCCCCTGAGGACTGGGCTGAGAAGCATTGCTATAGATGGTGTCACTATTCGGACTGTAATCTGCAGCTGTGTATTTAAGGGTTGAATTTTCATACATTGCATTGGCTAGAATGACTGTTTAGAGCATACAGTAGGTTCAGTATTTCAAGATTACAGAATGAACAGGTAATGAATTCCAGATACCATGTTAATCTCTGGAAATGCCATAAATTGGATTATGCACAAGGTCACTTGAAAAAAGTCCACTTACTGACCCAAGAGAGGGAGGGCTATTGGCATGCACTCCATATAAATTTACACTGTTACCTTAAATACGATAAATTATCCGCCTGAGCAAGAAATCCTGCTTTGTGAAACAGATCCCAGGAGTAAGACTCAAACCTCAAAACTTGTGGGTGTAATGGAATGGGACTCCCCAGTGTGCCACTTCACACCATGAAAATAACTTTGTGTTTGTCTTTTATTTGGTTTGAGTATATTTTAATAATAATGGATACTTTATTGATCCTCATGGGGAAAATCTCATTTACTTCTCCCCCGAATTGTTCACTAAGTGAAAGCAAATTAGTTACAAAGGGCAGCCACCAGGCAGCTGGGAGTTAAGGGCCTTGCTGAAGGACCTACAGATGTGTCGAGGTTGGGCTCAAACTGGTGACCTTCAACACATAAGCCCAGAAGCTTAGGCACTGAGCCACATGCTACCCCGAAGAGAAAGTTAGTTTATACACAATTTTTCTCTAGTGGCAGTTCTTGCAGCATTTGATTTTACATAATGTAATCTCTGCAGAAGAGTCCATCTTCCAACCACTTATCCTGGTCAGGCTTGTCTGAGCCTAACCCTCTGGACAGGAAGCCTATATATCACAGCGCACCGACACCCTCTGTAAATTGTTCCTAAAGATTCCTTTTAACTGCCAGAGGAAATGCATACAACACTGGGAGAAGATACATACTCCACACACCGAGGTAGAATTTGAATCCCCAACCCTTGAGTTGAGGCAACAGCGCCAGCTATTTTGTCACCCCACTCACGCACAAACACTTCATAATTGCTTCCAGAATTAATGCAATAAGCAGATTTTCCTAAGCCATACTTGCCATTTGAGTGGCACTGTATACGCTTTGAATCCATAGAGATCTTCCAGTATGACGTGTTAACCATTGGTTGGATTTACCAGTCATCTGAAGGGTCACCAGATATCACAACCACAGGAAAAACGAGATGCTCCATTTGTCGTAAACCTTGTTTCAGGGGCGAGTGACCTAAAATGTACAATGACCTTTGTAAAGTATATTTGTGTCATATTGACATGCAGAATGTTCTGGAACATTTTGCAGGTAGGTATGTAAAGTAAAATGTATGTGCTGATGCTTCTGGGTGTTACTATAATTGAAACACCTTGAAACAAAATATATGAAACAGTGACTTTATTGTGTAGCACCCACTCCAAATTGCATATTTACATGGCATGCCACATCAATACAAGAATTTACTAAGTACACATTCATTAACACACGGCCTCTTCTCACATGAACAATAGGGTAAGAAAAACAAATAAGGGCCTGGAATCTGGAGACAAAAGAGACCCCATTATACATTCCAAAACCGCCTCATGAAAAATTAAAATTCCCAGATAATCAACTTGTTCTTCAAGTTGTTTTGTGTTACGTTATATTCCTTGTCTCTTGTCTTGTTCCCTTGAAAAGCCTAACTTTTTTTTCCCACCAGCATGTCCCAAATGAAATATGTATATATGTCGGACGGTTTTTGACAAGAGCAGGGCTGCCTAGTTACATAATGGAAGGTGGGGCAAAAAAATGAGAAAAAAAAAAAAGAAAATAAATAAAAATCCAAATCTGGATGGTAAATACAAATTTTGTTCAATATCCATGCTAGTAAAGGTCTGCAAAGTTTAAATACTCCAAGCCATCCAGATTTAAAAAAAAAAGAAAAAAAAAAAGTTCTTTTTACAAATCAGTCCACCAGAGTAATGTCCTTTTCAGAAAAACGAAAAGCCAACCGTAAAACTGAGAGGAGCCAAAGGGGGAAATATATATGTATATTCTCATATGACAAAAACGAATAAAAAAAAAAAAAATCTAAGTATAATTCTGCACATAAAGAAAATAATGACAGACAATTTGCCTCAAAAGGGATCCTTTACAAGAAAAAAAAAAATGTATAACTCCTTCCTGTGGATTTTGGGATTGAAACACATGCGCGCGCGCGCACACACACACACACACACATTCTCTCTCTCTCACACACACACACACTCATTCATTCTCTCTCTCACACACACACACACACACTCATTCATTCTCTCTCTCTCTCTCTCTCTCTCTCATACACACACACACACAAGGGGAGAGCCAAAGCTTCAGGTTCCCCACTATTAACTGACACATGCAAGGAGAACCACGGAGGCGACGAGGCTCAGATAAGGCCTCTCCTCTTCTTGTAATCCTCCAGGTTGAGTGACCGGCGAGGGGCACCGTCCTTTACAGGCAGGGCGTTGGAGCTCACAGACAAAGACTTGGCTTCTAAATTTTAAACACAGCACAGGAAAGAACCTTCATCATGCATGTTCTCTATTAACAATAAGGGAATAAACAAACATTTACTAAAATACTGAGCAGTCAAATTTTAGCTCGAGTCAAACTCATGTTTTGTTGGAAACTGAAAACATGACAAACTTCACCATCAATAGATAAATAAATACATAAATATCACACATCTGTCAATATTGAAGGGTAGCACCACTGCTAAGTGTACATCGCTGCAAGATTAAGGATTTTAGCTGACCTGCATTGGGAACCTGAAGGTCAATTTTGACATCAAAGTCGTGTACTTTGAAGAGATCCTCCGACAGGTCACTGGTTGTCTTGGCGACGTCTTTGTCTTTCTGGCCTGGCTGTCCCTGTAAATATACACAGCGAACATGTACTATGGAATACATTTCCCCTTTACTTTGTATGGATGTCTGCCTTCATGCAATACATACTCTGATTACACAAGTCTCGTTTCGACAGTTCTCTCTCCTACCTGTTTATTCTTCTCCACAGTATTGTCTTGCCCTGAACCGGAACCGTATTTCTGATTCAGGTGAGCAAGAATAGCAGCATGGACTGAAGGGTCTCTGGCCTGAAAACGATGCACGAGAAATTTAGTATAAGTGAATATTTACTAGCAGGTATATCATCTGGAAAGATAAAAAATGTTCAGATTTTGCTATTTTGCCCCCACACAAATCTGGAATCACAGTATACCAGCACTCACAACAGGGGATTTATTACAGACTATGTACAAATAACTGAACAAAACATAACTTGTCCTATGCAACAACTTAGAAAGAGAATGCATGTAAAAAGCCAGCAGCAATCAAGGAGTCTACAGTTCCCATGTATTAATACCGCAATTAATTCCAGTGACAAAGTAAACTGGACAAGTTAAATGACTTCCGGTAGTCTTATGATTTGGGTTCTCTTATATTTGGGTCAATACAGTACTTAAAAAATATCCTCATTACTAAAAAAAAAATATTATATGCACCATACCAATTAATGTAAACAAAAGAACAGATACAATATCACAATCTGGTTTAAATGGAAGCAAATTGCAGGTTAATTGTGAAATGTAGCCTCTTCGATATACTATTCCTAAGAATTAATAGCTGTAATTCAGTTAAATTTAGCATAATATATCACAATCATCTTTGTACAGACAGTTAATTTTGTGCATGCATCTGCTACAGGGGAATCAGCATAAATAAATCAAGTGCTACAAATCTCATCTTTTCCTTTGTCACAACATTATGGGGCCCCGCACTAACACTTCCTCTCTTTCTCTATTCAAGACAATTACTAGTTAATTACTTGAATAAATTACCATGTTATAGAGACTGTCATTGCTCAAGAATGAGAAAATCATCTATACACTGGAAAATGCACTAATATCACAACAAATCTGGTATTAATAACCAAGCAAAAGAATTTCCCCATGGGGATCAATAAGGAGCCATTATTGCCATAGGAAAAAAAAGAAAAAAAAAAAATCAAATATCGAATCCTTACATTGGACACCATGGTTGGTTTGCACTGTCGTCGGGTAAATGGATCCATTTGCTGGTTCTTGGAGTTCTGCCCTTCTGCCTGATGGGAAAGAGAATCCCAGCTTGCATTCCCGTCACCATTTCCCTTTGAGCAGCCGCAAATGCAGGACCATATTCACAGATGTTACATGAAAGTAAAAATGAGTTACCACTAGGGCTTTCTCAGACTCCACGATGTTCCAACTTCGATTCCTCTGATTGATGTAGCTGGTGAAAGCAAAAAAGTATCACACAGAACATAAGGACAGTCAATAATACTCAGAGTACTTACTTTAGGGGAAACCATTTACAGCCTAACTATTAAGTTATTAGTAAGTCAATTCTAATTAGGGTGTAACGAATGACATTAGGGCAGGTAATTCTTAGTTTGGTTAGTCAAGACTTGTTAATGCTTGCTGACTGGTATTAGTCACATTAACCACCAGGGCCAGATTAAGAGAGAAAAATAAAACTTGTTTTGCATGAATTTTATTAGCATTTATTTGCTGAAGCCACTTGTGCATTATGCAGTCATACAAATATTTCTCAAGAGTCTGAACACTACCACTTTTGGTCTCCTTCATATCAAATTACTTTTTGTATAGACTATAGTGTTCTCAAGGTAGAAGGCGGGCATTAAGGATAATCCTTTATTATTGAGGCTGGAAAGCTTCCAACTGAATTCATGGTGGGCAGTTCACCTGATGGCAGAAATGTTTTTCGTCCTCTGCCGGTCCAGCGCCTCGGCCCGTTCCTCGAGTTCATTAAGCTGGTCCTGAATCTGTTTGACCCGCTCCCCATCTCCACTTTCCTCTGCCATGGCCTGATAGGGCATTAAAAGATATCCATCTCCATGAAACACGAATGCACTCAAGGGATTAGCACTCTGCCAACCACTGTAATAAAAGTATACGTGTCAGGCATTTCAGGTTACAGGTATGTGTTCGTTTCCTGTCCTCATTTTATTACTAAAGAAATACAATATATGACAAACTCTACTTCTGCATTACGCGTTTAAGTAAAATGACAAATTAAGCCACACACACGAGGAGGGCTTGTTCAGCAATAGTACCTTTTCTTTAAGAAGCTGGGTTTTCTTCATGGCGTAGTTAGGTGGAGCCTTTCGAAACCGGTCCTTCTCCTTCACAATCTGTAAAGTCACGTTAAATGAAATGTATGAAGTCAAACATCGCCTTTAAGAGAACAACGACTTCATTGTATTCCAAAGACATAAGGGTGGACTTGCATCTTCTATGTCTTTGTCATTGAATTTGTAGTTGACCGCTTCTTTAATTGCTTGCTCCTTTTTGGTGATTTCGTCTAAAGTGGGAACTTGCATTCCTGCAAGTATCATCTGCAAATAGCCAAAAAATTAAATCAAAACTAGCAATTTGTGGTTGTCAGTACAGGCTGGACAATTGGTAAAATTTGGCAAAATTGTCAATTTCGCTAAATTGTCAAATTTATCCACTACAGCTCACTCCCTCCCTCGCCTCCCCATTCCCAGGTTCCCCTTCTTAACATTCTGCAAGACATAAAGGTCAGCCTCTGAAAAGGACTCACAGCCTCCTTCCACTTCATGAACTCATTGTCTGTGAACTCCTGGTTAGAGACGAACTCTAGCCTGAAAACCCGCGTGTCATTCCCGTGTCTGTGAGAGAAACAGCGAATGTAATCCACCATAAAACGTCAGAACAACATGAAAAGCTTAAATGAATGAAATGCACTCACCGTAACTGTAAACCTTTGTTTGTCCTAGTTGAGCCTAGCTGATAAACTTTTGCCGTTTCAACAACATCAACAATTTCAGCAACCTTGTCAAAAAAAGCAAAAAACAAGATTAAAAAAACTACCATAATTAAAGTGTGTGTGTGTGTAATATATATATATGATCATTCCCATCAAAAGATATTGCATGACAGTTCTCTTGAAAGTAAGAGGAAGTGTCGCACTGGATGTTCTAACACTGCACTATCCTTTGTAATATCAGCTTTCATATTAGCCAATCACCATCATTACAGGCAATCTGCATCTCCTCACATTTATGATTACTCTGCGATTACGGTCCAGATAGATACACTGCTTCTGTTTCGGGTTCTCATTTCCATAGGACCGTAACCGCTAACTGTAACCACAAGGCCAGACTGCTCACTCTGTAGACCGGTTTGCTGCTGCTGTTGCCGATTCCGATCCTGACGAAGCACCCGGTCACAGTCTTCGCGAAGAAGGGCATGTGGCACCACCGTTCCAGCTTGTGCCGGGACAAGCGAATTCGGTTCAGCTCATCGGGCAGCGACACAGGCTGCGACTTTGGTGGGGTCTCTTCCTTCCTAAAGCACACCAGAAACAGCTTCAACATAATGCAATACATCTGCAAAATGAAATATGTATTTAATATACGGGAGAAAAATCTTCTCATTGGCTCAACTAGTCTGCAGTGTGTTGGCGCCTGACCAGGGTTGGTTCCCACCTGTGCCCGTTGTTCCTGTGATAGGCTACAGGCCCCCAGCGACCCCAGTGGGGATTCAACGGTTACGATAATGGATGGATGGCTCAACTAATCAATTAAGCTTCCTATTGAACAGATCTATCCAGGTTTCAGTTGAAATCAGACCTATTTTGCAGGCAGATTTAACACAAAAAACTACAAACAAAAAGCAACTGAGAACTGCATAATACAGATCCTTTTAAATGGATAAATAGCAACCCGCAGGTGGAAAAGTGCTTTACTTGTTATATTTTGACCTTCGACGCATTCGAATAAAATGTTTTACGGTTGCAATATTATTCAGATAAATAGCGCTGCTCACTACCAAATAAATAATTCCTAAAACGCTATGCCAAGAGAGGCTGAACGACCCAGTAAAGTATGAAACTTACTCTTCCTCTTCGTCGTAAGATGAGGATCGAGTGCTACGGTCACTTTTCACAGAGGATTTATCGTCATCCTCCTCCTCCTCTTCCTCATCGTCAGAGTAGACCTCACTGGTTTTCAGAGGCTGTCGCTTGGCCAGGAGTTCAGCTGTTGAGAGGGAAAAAGATCAAGGCAGCTCACTGGATTTGCTTCTTATAACAGCATTTTATCTACCAAATACAGACCACAGAAAACAGTGTTCCTCGAATGCCGGTCCTGGAGAGCCAGAAAGCAACACAGTTTGCAGATTTCCCTGCTCAAACAAACTTAATAAACCTGGTAATTGGACGGTGAGCTGAATAAGGTGCGTTTCAGTAGGGAAATCCGCAAACTGTGGTGCAGACTGACCCTCCAGGACCGGAACTGGGCAGCCCTGAGATACAGCGATGTGTTTTTGTCTGTGTGACGGAAGGCTGCAGGGAAAGTTCACAAACGATATGGGAAGCTGCAAGTTCCTTTTTCTTTCGTGAATATCGAGATGTGCATGAGACACTCGCACCTGTTCTGTTTTTCTTTTTCTCCCGCTCTGCTTTCAGCTCCTCCATTGCTTGAGACTTCTTGTCCAGCTTTTCATCTCTTTTAGACCGCCTCTCCTTATTGTGAGACATGACCTGGACCCATTAAAAAGAAATTAAGGTGTAGGTACATTACAGCATTCAACACAAAAGACGCCTCTGTAAAAGACAGCTTCCCAAATGTACAAAATACACACTGGCCTCATTTTCTTTAATAAAGCCCAAAGGAACTGCTGTTGGGACCAACAGTGCACTTATATGTTATTGCAATACACAAGAGTAATGATCCGATTTTTACACATAATTCTATTAGTCAGAGGATACTGTGTGTGGAAAAATATTGTGTCCATTGCTTTTTTGGCGGGTTGATAAATCAATATGGAATTAAGAACGTCATGATCACGTCACATAAAATTTGTAAATTACTCCAGGTGAGACAAGACAAGAGAGTATCAAGTAGGATAATAATGAAATTTCTGCATGTCTAATGTCCCTTCAAGAGAAGAAAGAAAGAAAGAAAGAAAGAAAGGCAAAATATTTTATATTACAGAGAGAATAGCATGCTAACATGCTATACTATATAACTATATAGCATATACTATAAAATATCAATAAAAGCAAATGCAGTACAGGACACAGATATTTCAGGTGTCCCGGACCTGAGACTGTCATACTGACCACCTGAGTGTCCCGGACCTGAGACTGTCATACTGACCACCTGAGTGTCCCGGACCTGAGACTGTCATACTGACCACCTGAGTG
>JAODJX010000027.1:12480344-12492478 GCA_026776945.1 Isichthys henryi
GCTTCCGGGATAGGCTCCGGACCCCCCGCGACCCAGTAAGGATAAGCGGTTTGGAAAATGGATGGATGGATGGAGTTACTACCATTTACAAGTGGCAAAAGGAAGCCTCACTGTAAAGTGAAACCCCGCGTTCAGATCTAGCCGACTGACTATGAATATTTGCAGTGTGCTATTTGCCTCACTTGTATGTTACTTTGGACAAAAGTCTCTGCTAAAACCGTAATTTTATATGGGTTTTTTTTTGGTTCAAGTATTATTGTTACATGTTCCAAGGAACACAAATTCTCATGCCATAGTTATTCTTTCTACCTCCAAAGAATTACCTGGCGTCTTGATATTGCTGCTATTCAGTGCAGGTTTCGTTTCAGGCTTCATCCGTGAAACTGGCCGAGGAGTCAAATTGGAGTCCCCAAACGGAGACATGCGTGCAGGCGTCTTCACCAAGGAACGCTTATGCTCGTTGTCCAGAGTCGTCTGTGAAAATCTGCAGAATAACCAAACATGGTTTAATTGTTAAACTACTACAGGCAGTCAGAAAATGACCATTTCTAAATAAAATAGGCCAACATGGTGTCATGGGTGAGCAACTCCCGTATTATAGTCACAAATTAAAGTGGTAACTTTGCAGACCATTTCCACTATCAAGGCAGTCTAACCGTGATCAAAGGTCAATTGCAGTATTTAACAAATAGCTCACACACCTGATAGTATATCTTACAAGCTGCCAAAAAGCGAAACTGCTAGGTAAATAAAATGTTAATGAATCGACGGCCACGCAATTTTCTGTGATCGGTAGAAATTGGTTTTGTAGATGGTATTGAGTTTACTAATAAGGACGAGGATTATTAACCTGACACTGATCTTTCGCGTGGACAAGACGGTGGGTACGAAGACACCATTATCCTTCGGGGCAGGCCTGCTTGCAGAAGGCTGAGTAATCCGGCGCGTATCAGAGCCAGTTCTCTTCCCCTGAGGCGCTGGACTGAACAGGGAAACGCGGCTTGAGGCTGGTTTCTGGAGAATAAACAAACATGGACTATAGTTAGCTAATACTTTAGTTAGGCATTTTCACATTGTCTTCACAGTCCGTAACAGAATGCAGTTCTCTGGACATTTTTTGATACAGATATCTGGTTAACAGGTGCAATAATCTGTTCAATGTGCGATGTACTAACCATAATTCCTTTATCTGCTGATTTTGGAATAGTCTTCTCAGAGATCATCTGGGAGGGAGAAAGAATATATAAGGATAATTGACATCATAACAACGATCATGTCATTGGGGAGCCTGAAGGCCTAGATAGAGAACAAGAACGTTCTGTAGGAGTGCAGACTATATAGTCACCAGGATTCAATACTGACTACACGGCTCCCAAAAACAGTTCAAATATACATGAACAGGCTCAGAAGAAGTCAAGAACAACTTACCTTTAATTCCTTTACAGAACTCTTATATACCTCCATCTGCTTGGCTTTTCTCTGGACATAGGAGTCAATGGATTCCATCTTGTTAAAATGTGCTTCATGGAGTTTCTTGAAGTCTTAGACAATAATACAACTTAAGTAGATTTATGCAGTAGTGAAAAATTCATAGCATCTTTGATGTAGAGACTGAGCACTTTGTACATTTGTGTTGTAATTTTCTTACTTGGTGTGGTCGGCTTGAGTGCAGGTCTACATTGTCTCTTGAGGAGTCCTTCGTGGCGTGGGATTTTACCAGGTTTCACAGAGTTTTTACCTTCCCCTAAGGAAAAAACAAACAGTCACATGGTGACATCGAAATTAAGATTTTTTGGATGCTGCATCAAAATTAGATTAAAACGAGCACAAAATATCAAATGTCAGTTAAGATGTCAAAAGCTTGGCACTTACACAATGCTTAACCTAATCCATACAAAATGTAAAACATCAATTTGTAAATCCCCTTTGTTCAATAGTGCTGCATACTACCTCTGAAAGCAGTGTCTGCTGATTCACTGGTGTAGTGTGCGGTAGTTTTATGTGGAAATAACAGAGACATTGTTTCACAGAAGTACATCCAGAATTCTGGATACAAAGCCTCACTACATTAATATCTCTCTCTCACACACACACACACAGACACACCAACCTTTCCCAGCTTCTAAACCATTCTCTGCAGAAGCAGTTTGAGACTGCATGCCTCTTTCCTCCACTGACACTGTAGCAGTTGTAGGTATTTCAGGCTGCACTTCAGAAAGCCTCCTCCTTTTCAGGCTCGGTTCATCCATTTTTTCATCCATCTATTAAACAGTCAATTAACATGCATACCATGTTTGTGTAGAAAGCTTGCCAGTAGACAGGTTCACAAATTCAGCACACACATAAGAATCCCGTAAAAACACAAGAAACTGCCTTGAATTCAACTTGGGCATTTCTCATTGTAAAAATAAGGAAATCACTACCTGATCCAGAATTCCTGCCAAGATCAAGTCACTTTCGGCTCCAACGTCTTTTTCATTTGCTTTCTTATTCTTGGATTTTTTGCCTCTGCCTCGATGCTTCGTGACAAACGCACCGCTGTCAGTGGATGGTGGGACATCGCTTGGCTCATCAAGCTGAGAGTTATCGGCACTAAGTTTATTTCCCTAAAACAGAAAACAATCAGCATTTATGTGAATGTAATAAGGGTAAATGTTAAAATGTGCTTGAAATTAACCACAACTGGCTTTAAGAGCAAGGCTGGACTATTCATGGTATCGTAATGCTGTTTCATCAATCTAAGTCTGAAAAGGCAGCGCATGGCTCTCGGGTGAGTACACAAACATATTTCTCTATCTGTAGCTGTTTTTATATATATATATATAAGTCAGCCATTTAATGCTAAAAGTCAAAAGGTGAACTGGTAAAAGAAAATCAAAGAATAAGCACAAAGTAGATGTTATAAAATATCAGACAGCTGTTTACTTACGCATTCTACATGATTCTCCTGTTCTTGATAATAGAGTTTCAGCGCTTTCAACAATTTATCAGCCTTAGTGGGGAAAAAGAAAAACAGCTCTAAAATCCACAAGCCAAATACTAAAGGTATGGACTAATTTAAAAATAACACCCCAGTAAATAAGCAACCTACGCATTTAAACGGTAAAATATTTAACTGGAAAGCGCTTCGTCTAGATCGCAAGTCGTATTCACTGCACAAATCCATATATAACATACCTTCATATTTGCTTTGAGACCAACATCTTTAGCCAGCTTCTGCAAATCTGCATACTTGAGCGAGCTCAAATCCATATTTTATTCCAAATGTTTTAAAATTACAAACACAGTTCGAAGCAGCTGCAATAATTCACGTATATCTTTTAAGTTCGTTTACTACATCGGTTGAAATCATACAGGCGGTTTTTCATTACACGTTTCAAAATTGTGATCCATGCCTTTTGATTTGTGAACTCACCTCTGACGTATACGCACTCTGGCCAATCAGTGGTCTGTATTAGGGTTTGTTTTCAATAGTATTAAACCCTCTGAGCTGCTATTGGTTTAGCCAATTAGCTTAAGAAATTATGAATGTTACGCTGCATGAGACTTCGAAACTCATAGCGATCCTGTTTAAGAACGAAGCTGGGTTGTTGGCCTGTTTGATTTATCTAAGTATCGACGGAAAGATGCTAAAACACTGCAGAAGAGAAACGAGGAATAGTTCTCTGAATTTCATGCATAAATACGGACTGAAGAATGATGAGGGGACGACGGACTGTAGTGAACTGTTGAGTACCATTAGTAACGTGGAACATGACGCAGATTACGGAAAGGCCGCGGTGCTGCACTGTGGGAAGTGCTACACAGTTCTGAGTGATACAGTCGAAGTTTGCGGCGAATACAAGAAGCTGAATTCTGTTATATGTGCTCGTGAGTAGCTTGTCTTTGCATGGTATCGAAATGACAGCTGCCACGTGCAATAAATGTCCTAAATGATTATTCTATCACTGATGCCCGGTTTCTAACTAAGGTAACCGTAAATAGTGGGTTGAATTCTATGGTTTTAATGAATGCAAGAACTAAAGAATGTACCGTATTAATATTCTCAGGATTTAAAAACTTTGGCATGCTGTTTAATTAGAAACTGAGGTTTTGGATTCTTCTGCATAGTGTAGTGTACGGTGAAATACTTGAAAAGAACATAACTCCGAGGTACAGCACCTGACAAAAAAAGGGAAAATAGCACAAATGCAGATCGACATTTAGCATTTACATGTGTAGAGGCGGTGCACGACTCCTGGGATGGGAAGGTCGCCGTTTCGTAGTTGCATCGCTGAGCTCTTGTAGGACATGGATTAATGCGCTGGGTGAATGGCTGACCCTTGGACTCCAAGCTTCGTTTTCTCCAGTATATGTGCACGTCTTATAGGGGAACAAAAACTGGGTATTCGAAAAATAATGAGTTCTTGTGTATCTGTATCCTGACCATCATTAAGAGGGTCATTGGGCGTAGCGCCTAAAGAATGAAACGTCAACGCTTTAATTGTCCCGGTAATTGGTGCGCTAATAGCTTTTGTCGCATAGCCTAGTTGCCTAATTTGTTAATTATGCATAGGAAACTATCAAGATGGTCATTTCTAGACAACAGGCAGCAATACCTTTTCAGCTTACCCACATTTTTTCAGGAAGCTCGGGACACAAAAAGAGGAAATCCGTTCACTTTCAGTTCACTTCTTTATCATTGCCAGGGACAGCAAACTGGATCTCTTAAGATCGCTTTAGAGATTAAGCATTCTAGTTGCTACTCCTACTTTACTTTAATATGTGCCTTATTAAAGTCATTCAGTCTGGGCAGTTCTGAAAACATTTTTGTATTGTTGAAGTACATGAAACACTTAAATTACAAACTTACCTCCCCGTAACATTTGTCTTGACAGGGGTAAGCGAACATGTAACGATTAAGGAAGAGCTGGGGTTTCAAGTGCAAGGACCGTTAACTGGATGGTAAGTACAGAAGTGTCTACAGGTTAACTTGGAACATATGAACAAAAACAGGCAAGAATCATCACATATTCATTACACACTAAATATAATTTACTATTTTTGTATTTACCCCCCACCACTACCACCACCAAGGTGAATTATTGAGATCCTGACAGTTTATGACAATAAGCATTGAATTACTGGGGATAAACTTTTTTGAAATTGGATCAGTCTGTGATGATTAATCAATGTCTTAGAACAGTTGCGTAACATAGGGATAAATACACAACAAATGGAACATTGAACTATTATATGCATTGTGGAGATGTTAATTTCCTAATACTTTTTACAGAGTAGCAGTATGGCATAAGACAGTATTCCTTTTAGTTGAGGTTTGTTAAATGGCTATTTCAGTAAGTTCTTAAAGGATGTGTGGCAATTGGTAGTTCATCATTTTAACCGCAGTGAGATTTAAAACCTGTATCTTAATGTGTCTCCCTCCCTCCAGTACTTACAGTGCTCTTCAGTGTTCCGGCTGTTTTCGCTGCGTAGGAATCATCCTAAATTCCACCACAAAACATTTATCTGCACTTCGTAGCCTTTATCTTTTACAGAAGGAAAACATAAGCTGGTGAGTATTTGTCTTTGTTTATTGCTGCGTAGCTGTAAGCCAAACCCATTTTTAATTAATTGATTTCTGTATGTACTGACATTGAGCTGCCTTATGCTCTGCTGACTGCAGTGTTTGTTGTAGTTACAGGTGTGTGCGTCTCGTGGTTTCACAAGTGATGAAATTGTAATGTAGCAGACTGCTGCTTGTTTAAAAAAACATGATTCTGGTTATTTACGGCCAATTAACATGGCCTTAATTCCATAGAGAAATAAGCAATTAATGATTCTGGAAAACTAAACAATCGGGGCACATTTTCTGACAGGTTTGGGTTCTGTGAATTCTAAGGTTGACCGTCCTTTTGTTTTGGTGGCCCGGTTTGAGAGACATCTGAGACCATTTAGCTTCTTCGAAAATTAGAATTTGAATGAACTTCATTGATCGCCGAGGGTAATTCTAGTGCAAAATTATTTTAATCTATTCATGATGTATTACATTTAGTCATCTATGCTATTTTTATTTCTACAAATCAATAAAGAAAATGTGCTGATGAATGTGCAGTTCTAATATGAACTTTAATTACTGGAGTGTTTTGCCTTCACATTCAAGTCCCAAGCCCCAATGACGTTTATATGAATGGTCTGTCAGAATGATTCATAATCATGAGTGATATATTTGAAATGACGACAATTTTTCTCCTTTTTTTTATAGCTACAGTTTTAAAACCAGTAGCATAATCAAAGCATCTGATATGACTTTTGAGCCTGGTGCCATCAAAAATAGTCTTGATGAGGTAAGTTGAGCCTAATTAACGAAATGATTCTAAGACTCAAAGTTTTTAAATTTGTCCAGTGGGACTGGAATAATTAATGCACATTAGGGTGGAGAAGCTGGAATAATGGTTAATGTAATGGAGAAGATTTTTTAGTAATCCCTCATTTTATCTGATTGCCTTCCAGTTGAAACAAGAACTGGATGGAATGTTGGAGCATATGCTTGTTATACAGAGGCAGCTAAAAGGAGCCAAATTCAGCCAAGATTAGACAAAAGAACTTTCACTTGACATTGGCCATTAGTTTTTGTGTTTTAGCGCTTGGGAAACATTAAATGTAGCAGTTGTGCCCTGAGCACTTAGCCAATGGCTAGAAAAAGACGTTACAAACTTTGATTCTGTTTTGGCATGAGTTTTAAGGTGTGATATAAAAGTTGTGTATTTATTGAAACAATATAAATAAAGATTTGTGTTTAACCACACAAAAACAGCAACTGCCGAGCATATTCAAAGAAAAGATTAATTGTTTGACTAGACTTGCACATGCTTTTGTCCACATTTACATTATTATTAAGCAGTATGAATACTTTGTGAGACTAATGGTTTTCATAAATTTTTGTATGATAATGTTGCAATAAATTTTCTGGCTGTTTCTGCAGAACATCTTAGTGTAGTTAAATTGATAGACTGGTATTGTTGATTTATTAGACCATCTTGACGGTCAAGTCTACGCCCTTACATGGCGAGTTGAGAATCACACTTGAAGGGATTGTTCTTGAGTGACAACTAAATGAATAAGAGCAGAACCCGAATAATGAGCCACCACTATTTTGTGCAATTGGCACCATGCTGCTTTTATTGCTAAAATTACTGGGTGCAGAGTTCGCAGTTTTACAAAGCCAGAGAGAGTCTCCACAAAACATGCCCTGTGTCTCCCACGGTCATTTCTGAAATGCATAGTTTACTTATTTACAGCCAACATTTTCAATAGTCATGGTTTCCTGTTACAGCAGTTTGTGTAAAAATCTCATTTGTAATCCATTATTCAAGTGTAACTTTTAGACCCAAAATCACAATTAGGTTGGCCAATTCACTTCCAAAAGGTAAAAAAAAGCAAAAAAAAAAACACATTAGGCATTTTACCAACACTCTATTTTAGAATTGTCTTGCATGCACCGAGTACAAAAATTAAATCCTGTAACTGGCAATGTCCTATGAAATATCAGGAATTGCAAATGTTCATGAGCCATTTCCTTTTTTGTAAATATTTTTTTGCAGTTTTTCCTCTAAAAGAAAATTGGAAATTGGCTTCATTTCAGCAGTAACTTTCATTATAATCAGGGCATGATTGGTTGGCCACTGAATTTATTAACCATTCTAATTTGATAAGCAGTAACTTGCACTTAGAGGATTTAATGAAATTCATATGATTCTACATGTTTTAATACCTGTTGCACCACTTGTAGACTTTCTGACATTTGTGGGGCTATTTCTGCTGATATGGGAATTACAGTACAAGAATCAGTGAATTGCCGATTTTTAAATTTGTCATCATTTGGATCCTACAACTAAAAAAATAAGTTGTTATAAAGTGAATTATTGCATGCATTAAAATATATTTGCCTATTTTTCATGCATTAAGTAAGGAGCCATAGCCTTGGACTGTGTAGCATATTTTGTGCATTAATGCTTTTCCTTGTAAGCTATTGTCAACCCTTAGACGATTTAAAAATGATAAACTTCCAATGAAAGACTAAAACGTCGGCTAAAAGACTGAGTACACACAATAACTGCAATATCACTAATAACATTTTAGTTTGGCTAAAATGAACAAACTGCATAAACCCTTATGCTAGTTGTATTCTAATAGCTATTAATCCTAATTTATTAGGGTGAATGTATATTTTTTCCCCATAACTGAATACCTTTACGCAAAATAAGACCACTATAGACCCTATTGCTTTCAATGACAGCTTGCTAAGCACAATTTAGACTAGAGCATGCAAGATATATATATATATATATATAAGGGTTAAAATAATTCCTTCATTCTACAGAATACCATTTGTCATGAAGTCGATACTCCTACTGCCTATAACCTCTCAGCCAAGTGCTTTTCTGAAAGTCGAATGAATAGTAACCAAGTCTTTGAGATTTAAACATTACAAATCCATCGTCGGATACCAAACTTTGTTTACACTGTATACATTTTTTCCCTCGATGAAACAAACTTAACTGGTCAGTGGCATAAATGTTTGAAACCGCTGCAAACAAAATCTTACGATTTAATAGCATTATCATAACCCTTAGCTGGACAATCAGACTAGAACACGGGTCAAAGATAACTCTGACTGGCAAAGTTTAGCACCGGCGGGGGGGGGGGGGGTGTTTTCTCAGGGCCCGGCGCCCTTTTCAGACGAGTACATCGAGGTTTATCCATGGAAGCTGGAGTACGTGCCGCGGTCCTGCATCGATGGGGCTATGAGATGTGAAATGGAGTGCAGGAACCGTTCAGGACAGACAAACAGCATGCGCAGACTAGAGGAGCAACCCATGTCCATGCAGGAGAAATGGATGCCTACATGCCAGGAGGCCAGTCCCCCCTGTTGCTGGGATTGAGGTCTACAACTTTTTAAATATCTACCGGGAGACACCACTTCCCTGGGGCATCCAGACTTTGAAGACACCGTCTTACGTCATTATTATTTTTGTTTAACAAGTAAGTTAATGTTAATTAAGCGTTTATACTTGTTCAAAGTTTAACAAAAGAAACCGTTCAATAGTTAATATTTTGTGTTAGCATAATTTGGATAGTATTAACTAAAGCAATCCCTTTTTTAAAGGACAACGGAGGAGTAAGTCTTGTTGGAAATGAAGAAAAAAAAAAACAAGTCCTTAAAAGGTTTTTTGTCCTTCAACCTAATTTTAATTAATATACACAAGACAATCTATTTCCGCCCTACAACCATTTCACCATAGCTACAATTAGTCACTAACTCAACAGATCCAACACCAATATCATGCATAAACATTATTGCTTCTAATTATCTATTTTATGGCTTAATCTGCAAAAGATACTCTATCAAAACATTCTGCATTCCAGAGTTTGAGGTATTTATCTACATTGCAATATATAAACAGGACTGTGGTTTTAACATAACTGTACTCTAAATTCTATGCATAACTGTGTGGTGTTAATAATAAACTATATTAACGATATAACCTTTAGTGAAACATTACCATTCTACTAACATCAGAGATGGATCTCTGCCTGTTTCATATTCTAAAACTTTCGCCTGTCTCTATCAAAGCCAAACATTTAAGGGTGTCTTTGGGTGCATATTCATGCCTGTTTTGAAAGGCTTGGGAAATCCATTTTAATATACAGATTTGTCAATTAAAACCCTTGTGTTTTTAAATAAGTATAAATGACCTTTAAGTCTCGGGACACAACTGTATGAAATATACAGATGCAGAGATGTTAAAGAGATTGCACTTCCTAATACAAAAAAAAAAAATACATTTAAAATGATATTGTACAATAGAGAATCCAAAGATTGTATTTCTATTAGCAAGACTACCGCATTTGTCAAGGTTTTAGAAACTACAGTGTGGAATTCCTCCTTGAAATCTAGTCTTAGACAGTCAAGAGAACACACTGCATCCTGGTTAGTACTTCCCCTTATGCAGAGTAGAATCTCTTTAGTCTCATTTTTTACATTGTGAATAATTGTATGATTATTTTATTGAGCAAGCATTACTACCTCATGCATGGCCAGTTTTAACACTGGTGCTACGCTCCTGCTAGTAAGCTAATGCACATGGGACTATACATCTTTTAATGGAAGACGTTGGTGATTTTGTTGTTGTCAAACAACTTGTCACTTGTTTCACAATCGAATTTATACATATTTATATTAAAGAAAACATTGCACATTCCCGTTGTAAAGACAGATTAGGGTGCTTCACATGGAGCTGGTTCAAATATGGATTCATGACACATAACCACTAAAAAAGTACAAAGCAACGTCTCTCCCTTTATACTGACAATTGCTTTCAACCCAAGACTTTCAAATCATATCTTAAGTAATTAACATTAGAATCGTACTACTGAATAAGTGTTGCATATTTAATGCTACACATAGGAATGGAGGTTTATCTGTGGGATATGACTGAAGCAGAATTGAATTTAATATCTACATGGGGGCAACAGCATATTACCTTCTCATATCAATCATGATCAAGGCAAAGTGGTCATGTTATATGAGCTTATTAAAAATATACAAAATTTATATTGAAGATATTTTTCCAGAAAACTTGCTTATGCAAACTAATCTGTTGTCTGCTCTCTATGAACATGATGTGCTATGTACCATATTTTGCATGATTAAGGCATAGAATTAGTGGTACTAGAGAACAATAGCGATATGTTCCTAGTCCCCACCACCAGCCCACGCTGGCTGCTACTGTTCGCCAAAGATAAAATGAATGCATACCTTTTCTGTAGCCTTAATTTTGCACACCCAACCTTCCGCTAAAGGTCACATCAGGTCAGAAACCTATAACATCACAACCGGAGCACATCTGTCCGCCAAGAGAGACATGATTTTCACAATTGCAGAAGTTGTGAAGCCAAAAATTATGGGGACAGATCCTACAACAGCAAGACTTAGATGGGAAGTACAGCACATACAACTGTATTTTATACATGGTTTTGCTGGTTAACATTAGCTTTAACAGAAAGAAAAAGAATTGTGATATGTGTACTTGTTGAATAGATGGGGGTTGGCCATCCCAGGCATGTCTTGCTCACTCCACCAGGATTTATCAGCCATCTTGCCAGTGACAGGACCACATTCTCTGTGCAGGCTTCCCTAGGTCAGCTGGTAAAGGAATAGGCACCTTATAGGGTCATTCCATTTTTATTCAACAAATGAGCCAATAGTTTTTGCATCACCATTTTTGAATTTGATTTAATTTGCCATGAGAACCAACACCTACCTTCCAGAGCTCAGAAATTGTTTTTGTTTTGATTTTTTTTTTTTTAATAAAAAATAAAAACATCCCTTTCAGAAACGGAAAGTACATTTTCATCAATGCAGGTAAAAAGTTTTTAGTTCAAAATGCTTTTTTATGAGCTGTAACTTTTTTTTTTTACAATTACAGCTACGCGGCTCAGCTACAGCCCACTGGAAAGCTCAAAAATCCGTTCCTGTGGTATGGATGAAGTTTCTTTTTTCACAGTCAAAGTTCATCCCACAAACTGTATTTTTTTCTGCCCTCGGTAATTAAGAAAACACAATGAAGGGCATGGAGGAATAAGTCAATTATTAAAAATAAACATACCTATGAATGCGAACTACTTGTGTATAATATACTGACCTGTTGCTTGGTCCCATTCATCAGATAAGAACCCGAAATTTGCACAAGTTCTATTTAAAATGCTATATCCGAGCCTAAAAAGGCATATGGGGGAGAGAGGAGAATTTTAGTATTCTTTACCCAGGTTTAAAAAAAAAACACTCAAATGCTTTGAACTTACAAAAGACAAGATAAGATAAGGACTTTACTGATCCCACAATGGGGAAGTTTACTTGTCGCAACAGCCTAAAATTTCAAACCAAAAAAGGAATAGAAATGAATAAGAAGAAAATTGTGAAAAAAAATTGTGCATGGGGAGGCATGGTGGTGCAGTGGTTAGCACTGTATGGTGGTGCAGTAGTTAGCATGGTGGTGCAGTGGTTAACACTGTATGGTGGTGCAGTGGTTAGCATGGTGGTGCAGTGGTTAGCACTGTTGCCTCACACCTCTGGGACCCGGGTTCGAGTC
>JAODJX010000027.1:12492578-12514672 GCA_026776945.1 Isichthys henryi
TTGCTTCCGGGATAGGCTCCGGACCCCCCGCGACCCAGTAAGGATAAGCAGTTTGGAAAATGGATGGATGGATGGAAATTGTGCATACAATCACACATATTGCACTTGTGATGTGGGTAGTGGCACAGATGAATGGTGCACATACACTTATTGTATAGTAGAAATACAAGAAAGACCAGAGATGCTGCAACTTGCTGCCACCCTTCATACATCTTGGGCACCGTCTCACTAAAAGTTTACTTTTTAGATGGCTTGGAAGCATAATATAAAAACAGGAAAAACTTTATAAAGTCACCATGGACAGGTGGCATTTCCCATGGTAAGGGCCCGTGTGATGGGATATGAGGTACAGTAAGAAGACTTCTGGAGAAGGCTAGTCTGAAGCAAGGAGAACTGAGAAGAAAAGACCTTCCAGTTAAATGGGACAACCAGTCCCTCCCCAATAAAAAGTATTTATTATTATATATATATATTTTTTCATGGTTTCCACTCGCATTGCTGAGCCATGTAGTTGTAACACTGTCAAAAAGAGAAAGAACACTTACAGCTCATAAGAAAATGCTTTGAATTCTGGTCGCAATTTACTTTCCACGTGGCAGATCCAAAGAAACTTGGAGCTGACACTAGGGTTATGAAATTCTGGGAATTTTCCCATTAATTCCTATACAGTCCTGTTAATTCGCTTCGGAAGCTTCCAGCTTGGAATATTTCCAAAATTTCCCAGGTTAATGTCTCACGGAAAGTTTCCAGAAATTTTCTGCCACTTCGCAACTTAAGCTAACACATAGCAAAGCTGCTAAACATTAAGCATTACATATATTATTCTGCCTTTTCTAACAGAAAAGAATTAATATGAATATTGACTGATAATTACATTCAAAATACACTCATACTACATTTGAAACTGACCTCATCTGGTTTCTTCCTGGTCATTGCCTCTAATATTAAGTTGATTAACTTGTTTTCCATGTTGAGACCATCTTGTTTTGGTGCCACACCAGAAAGAATAGTAAATTCTAAAAAAAAAAAATACAACACACTCTTTAGTCAGCTCCAGTTACAGAGAAATGCATCCATGTCTCCAAAGAGTTTTTTTTATTATTATTTTACATCGGAAACTATCGCACCTCACATAAGCAATTGACTTCCATCTGTTTCCCAAAACTGCTTATACTGTGCGTGCATGCAGTCATCCTGGATACCCAGCGGTAAAAGACACCATAGACAAGATTCCAGTCCATAACAGGGAATATACACAGAGACACAAAATCACAGACCATGGGCAATTTACAAATACTAATTCCACTAAACTGTACTTAGGCTGCGCCAGGAAAATGAAGGATACGGGCGCAGAGGTGAAACGGGGAACATACAAACTCTCCGTGCACAGAGCCGGGGGCGGGATAAGCCCACAGCCCCGGAGCTGTAACGCTACAGTGCTGAACTGCCGCATAAGAAGGAAACGTGTTATTATATTTTAAAAGGATCGAAAAAATACATGACTACATTACAGTAATGTCATAAAACGAAACCGAAATGATCATATACTGCATATGGTACCTATTTAAGTGACGTTTGTATGCAACCCCTGTGTTTGTTGCAGTCATAAATGAGAAACTATCAAATTAAAGAAGACGTTACCTACCTCAGACTAAGAGAATGTCCTCTAATTGTTTTTTTATGTCAGATTTTTTTACGGCAGTTATACTGACAAATAAAAGGCAAAAGCCCGATGTTAAGCAACTCTAAGTACACAAAGGACGGCTTATTTTTCGCAGTTGCTGCTGCGCCGGAATAGCGGGCAGTGCTGGCATTCTCCGCGCGAGTCACGTGACCGCGCCGAACTTACGCGCGCGCTCGTAAACAATGCAGGAGCGCCGCGTTCATCTTAAGGTGCCGCACGGTGGCAGATAAATAAAACACTACAGACAGTAACCGCACTGTCCGGATCTTCTTACCGAAACGTTGTCGCCACTGCGCGCACGTCCACAGAAACCGATTAGGCCTATAATTATTGTTCCGCCGCCTCTCCTTATGGTCTTGGCCTTTTCATCCCTTTTCGCTTGCAATTTGAAACCATCTCCTCGTTACTCCATTTGCCCCAGCGTGTTACATCCTTCTCTACGCCATTTTACGCCCGCATTGTGCTCAGGAAGAGCACTATCACCACTCTGTATGGGGACCTACGGACGTTTTCGAGTATTCATTGCGCCTCGCAGCCGTCACTCACCACCAAACGCCCGCCCCTAACTCTGTCGTGTTTTAGTGCGTTGCATGTGGTCACGGGCAAGTACTGTACCTCAGAGACTGTTAAATCATCATTTATGAAATGCCATGAGAGCTCAACCTGTACAACCTGTACTGTACGACTTTTTTTTATGAATCACTCTTATTCGCTTCTTTTTAAAAATTTGATGCATGGTTTAGACAAAATCTCCTACAAACGTTGTTCCCTTGATTAAAATCGACAGCAGTCATGCTGAAAATGCGCCTTGAATTCCAACAAAAACAGTTACTACCGAAGGGGAACCCCCACCCCCGTTCGTCAGAATCTGCCGAAGGGAACCCATCACATTTATTTTGGGCTACGGGTCTAACTATAACAGAGTTGCATGTTTTCCTTGGAATTTACATTTTTTGTTTTCGTTATAGTCTGTGTTCATCATCTATATTTTGCTGCTTGAAAATAATAGGTCAATATTTTAATGACAAACTCAGCGAAGAAACACAAAAACATATTGATGAAGGGGAAAGAGATGATGTTCTGTAGAACATAAAATAGCCTGCGTGCACACACACGCACCTCTACAGATACCTAAATTAGTACAAATGACAAAAAAAGGAAAACCAGGTTATAACAATGATGGCACTTTTAATTAAATCCAATCCATACATATTTCAATCACTTTTGCTGCACATCTGATATTTTTATTTTGAGTCTTGTTATAGTTCATAATCACATTCTGAACTAAAAAGAATACAAAATTATTCACAAAATCATAACAGTGTAGATAGATCATATTAAACGATTATATTCATCATCTACTTTGTAGGTAATTAGATCACTTTATAACTAGATATTTTTGCAACCTAATATACAGAAAAAAAAACCCACACCTCAATAAATGAATGTAACTGGAAGTTATAACATCTAATTGGAGAATATATAGTGACTGATTGTAATTGGAATTTCACTTAGGAGAAACAAAAAAATAATTTAATTTGAGTTCTTGTTTCTATGTTTGCAACAAACGTATAGCAAGAATGATGTGATCAGAATGGTTGAGCAAGACTTTTGTCTGGCTTTGGAATGCAACCATAAATTGAACTCTTAAAAAAAAACTATTTTCCATCCATCCGTCCATTCATCCATCCATCCCGCCACCCATTCATCCATCCATCCAATTATCCAGTACAGGGTTTCAGGAAAACAAAAATTACACTATTCATGCTATTTATTATGAACTGATAAGTCAATTTAAATAGTAGACTATTTCAGTCATCAACTTCAGGTGTCATGTCTGTGTAAATATCATCAATAACCCACCTGTCACACGTGACTTTACACAAAGGCAATTCTTGAAATTCATGGGCAAACCACAATGGCAAGATTTAACATTCATATTTACCTTAGACTTCAGATCTGAAATGTGCTTGCAATTTCCCTCTTTGGGGAAATGCAGGTATGACAACGCAAATCATAAAAAGGCACACGACTCCTCCCTTCCTTTTCAGAGTAGTACAAGGCTGACTCACCATCAACAAGCACAAATTATAACTTGACATTGACCATAATTTTTTGGTACCAATGTGAGACTGGTGAGCTCTACTAGTCTAAGGACTTTGAAAATGGGGGACTGGTACTTGCTCTAATTATACACTGTAGGAAGCAGATTCCTCTAGTGCAGGAAGCGGATGCTCATCTTCTGCTCTACGTCAACCTTCTCCAAGACCTGAGAAATGCAGAAACACTGTCAATCTACAAAAGATATTGCTACAACATAACTGTGGTCCAAGCATGCACTCATCTACACACACACACAAAAATCACACTTTTAAAAAAAAAAAAAAAAAGGAAAAAAAAACACTTAGATTTGAAGTGTGATTTAAGTACAATAATATACTCGCAGCACCTGCAAAAATGGCTGACTGACTCAAGTAGTGTACAAGCTGCAATTAAAAACTGCAATAGTTCTGTAAAATTTGATTGACTGGGAGAGTAGAAGAAAACAAGTGAAACAGTTATATGATGTGTAAGAAGGTATCTTGACTGGGTACTGCTGTTTTTTACCATGTTATCCGGCCAGTTGATGCTGATCATGAACCCTGAGAGGTGTGCTGTTCCTCCAATTTGTGCTGGCTCTCAAACTAAATTAGGATGGAGAGAACCCCAGTATCCTATATCGCATCAAGAAACATCAGAAGGTCCTGACCAACCTTGATAAACTCATTGAATGAGATGGAGTTGTCCCCATTCTGATCAGCCTCTTGTATGGTCCGGTCCGCAATACTGCCCAATTGCTCATCTGAGATGTTAACACCGACCATCATTCTCAACACCTGAAAGAAACGAAAGATAAACGTCTCAAAAACAAAATAGAACAATCGAAACACATGGTCCCAAAGATTACACATCCTCACAATTGAAAGTGGATTTAAAAAAGTAAGAATATTGGTTTATGCAATGATAATTAAAAAAAAGTTCTACCTTTTAAAATATTGACTGAGATAATATTCAAAGATGTCTCCCACGTATGCAAATTACTAAAACAAAAACAATAATTGAGCAAAATATCATATGCTGTATATAATGAGATTTAAAGCAAAAGTAATTTAATGACTAATAGTCTATTAATAAACAATCATACAATATACTACAAGATTCGTCAGTCATATGGAGCAAGAGGGAGTGGCTCAAAAGACTCTTGTTTTGTATGACAGTGTCTCAGGGTGACTGTTGAATAAAAAATATAAGGCTTAAAATCTTATAAAGTCATAACTTGAGAATAAAGTCATTCAAAACAAGGTTAAAAAGGTCAGAATTGCATAAGCACTTTGAGTGCCATGATGAGGGACAAAGGATGTAGTAAAACTTAACTTTAGTATAGGTTTCACAAAGAAATTCTTCGTCTTCTGGTACATCACCAGCAGATAATTAACAACATTCGGACATTTTTATAAATTGCATCACTCTGAAGAAATATTTCGCAAACTTAGTGTACCTGTCCACTGATCTGAAAAGAATCTAAGGCGATGTGAGGGATGATGGCGATTCTCCCTCAATCCGCGAGACTAAAATCCCTTTGGCTGTATTCTCAAAAGTTATGACTATTCTCGATGTCGTATAATTTATTCTCAAATGATTACAACTTTATTCTCTAATGATTCATTCTTGAAATCTTATATTGTTATTTAATGTAACAGAGACCGTAAAATGCCATCATAATTTTGAACAAATTGTTTTCAAAAATATAAAATAACTGGGGTACTAATGCTTTAATCATAGACAGGTTTGTATGCGTATAAACAGAGACACACATACCTATGCAAGTCCACCCTTCAATAAAATGCTGTGTGTATATAACAGAAACTAATCTGGCCGTATTACATTGTTGGATGAGGAAAACATTTTTCAGTAATGCTTCCCAAACAGATTACCAGTCACTCCCCACACACACACCTTCAGAGAACAGAGGGCTTACCATGCGTTTGTTTCCTTAAATCTGACTCCATAATATTTACACCTAACAAGGAGACTTTCTTTGAAGGCAAATATACCTAAATTCCTTTTCACTGAGACTGTGGAGATTTAGGAATGTCAAGAAACAGGCAAAAAAATTTTTTAGACGTCTCAGCTGACAAAAAAGCCACTTTTATGCCACTTATAGCTAGACCAGGGGACATATTGCACTGTAGAACACAAACGAATTGAAACATACCTAGAAACACCCTCCCATACTCCTAGCTAACTGGGTGTACACATAAATGTAGCATATTTTGATACTTATTCACAGCATTTTCCATTTATGCAATAATTAGCATTTTCAGTCATGTGAAACGGAAAATTTGAATTTTCCATGTTTTATCAAAACCTCAAGGCAGTTTCTACAGACCCACCTGCAGGAGTTCGTCCCTGGAGATTTTATCATCCCTGTCCAAGTCGTACAGTCGAAACGCAACTGTGATGAAAGAAAATTATTCATTAAACTCACATCGACACCAAAGTTCAGGTCTCCATAAGGGCCTCCTGTCATCTCTGTAAACGGTAGGGGAGAGAAGATACAGAGAAGAGGGTAAATAGAAGAGAGGAGGAAGAAATAAATCTGGGAGACTGGAAAGAAATGAGAGACTCACAACGCAGCTTGTTATTCCTGCTATTGAGGGGCTCACTAGCAGTGGAATCCTTGTTCTTCTCATTGTCCTCAATGGGACGAAAATGCGCCAATGTTCGCATAAACCCCCGGAAGTTCACCTGATCTTCTCTGCACGACACAGGACAAAAAGTTATAAAAACATCAAGTAAAACAGTACATAGGCACATAGTACATGAAATTGAGGTAATCTTACAAAACACAAATCTGAAACCGTACTGCAAAACTGACCAATACATAGACATACAAACATACATATTACAGAGCGAGAAAGATACTCGACACACAAGATACCCTTTGATTACAGTACAGGTGGCTTGAGCAAAGACATAAAGAACAATTAAGGTTCCTTCTGCAGCTAAAAAGGATCATATTTAGATAGGAAAAAGTATTTACCCTTCTGGAAAGAACGCATTAATAATCCGGTCTCCGAGTGGATTAATGGCCAACTCTGGAATCCTCTGGAAATCCTCCCGGCTAGACATATGCAGAATAGTGAGTTAACGAACATATGATAACTGATGATTACAAAAATACTGGCTATGAGGTGCTTGTGTATGGGGCTAGAGCAAAAATATGGACAGAAAATGGTGCAAATTAACTAAACCAGGTGACATGTAGTTCCAGGGTAATAAAGAAACCAGTATTTGGCATGTGTTGTGGCAACTGAAGATTAATTATTGTTGCCCAAAACAGGGGAAAAGAACAGCTGAATCATCTTTCAAATTCTTCAACAAAAACAGGACAATGATTTCAGTTGTGACTAATGTTTCATACCAGTTTGTGCCTCTAAATGTCACTGCTACCAGCCATTTCTTTTCCAGTGTGAAAAAAGTAGATTCAATAACCAAAAGCAATTCAGTTATAAAATGCATTACAAAGTAAATAACAATGCATTTGCATTTTACAAATACCCATGGAATATATACACTATACATGTATGAAGGAGAATTACACAAGGGAAAAATAAGTAATGTTTTTCAGTTTCAACAAAATTCTTTGTAGGATTCGGTGTAGTCAATTGTTTAAAAAAAAAAAAAAAGTTAAGTGGATGAATGTGACAATGCCATTTTAACTAAATAACCTTTTACTAGGCTTGGGAATTTTTGATTAATATAATGTTATACTGTCCAGACATTAAACTGCAGTTAATGGTATTTTGATGATATTTTCAAAAGCAATGCTATTCTGGCAAGGTATTCCTGAAATTTTGGCAATAAAATTTGCCGAGTGGGGAGGGAAAATTGTGGGGGGCCACCCGCCTCCCAAGCTACTTTTGTGATTTCAAAATACAGAGGTATATTAAAAAAAAAAAAAAAAAAATCTATGATATACCAGAAAACTGAGGTATACCCAAAATACTGCAGTATACCCAGAATACTGCAATATACCCTAATAATACCCAAGCCTACTTTCAAATTTAAAGATTTGTATATTTTGGCACAAAATATTACTAGCAAAATCTTAACTAATTGAAATTTTTTGAATTATACAACTGCTATGTGCTTTGTTTAAAGTGTAAATTTATAATCAAGGTCAATTACGCAATATTTTAGGAAAAGCAGAATGGTACAATATATCAGGTTTCATGTGTAATTGCTTACAGTACAAACAGATTCAGGCTGCGATGCATACCAAATGCATTCCTTAGACAAGCACACACTAAAACAACGAAAACTTAAAAGGATTCATTATGAAGGGGGTCAAAAGCACATAGTGAATAGTTATAATAAACACTCTGCGCTTTTGCTCTGAGCCGGTCATGACACTGATATACAACCTGTCATCATACAACACAGGTACTTTGGGTGTCTGACTACAGGGAAGGATTCCGACAGAATGCATTACATTTATTTTGTGTTTTTATTGTGCATTCCAGATTAAGTACTTACACCAAATCGCTAGTTAGTATCAGACTCACAGATGTGTGTGAAAACAAAGGATAAAATGTCCATATGCCCAGTTTAGGCTATTTGAATTCCTGTTTTTTTTTTTTATTAGTTTAAGCAAAATGCCTTTGGTTAAACATCAGCATTAAGATATTCTTTTACCCCATCGTCAGCATTAACTCATCTTGCATACGTTTCAGCAATGAGTTAGAAAATACCACCGTGTTCCATGTGCAGATATAGCACCTGGCGTCGATACTGGAAAAGGTGAGTACCTGAGCGTGCCGTTCTCGCCTTTATCTAGGCTGGTGAAGCGACTGTATAGCCGTGTGATCTGACTGTGAGAAACTGCAGTTACAAGGACATGAACAAAGAACATTAGTAAAATTACCAGCAAGATCTTCACAGTAAATATGCACATTTATTCTGCATATCTCTGTATACATTGCTAATACATGGCATTCTGATAAATGAAAACATGTTTTCTAATTGTAGACAGAAGACTGGCTGGTTATGTGCCACCCTATAAGCAAACTGGTCAGTCCAGTGTACAGTGACTTTGAAGATAATTACAGAAAAATAATTCTGATAAATACTGCAGTGGCCACAAGCATTTAAAACTATAGAAATGCCAGTTTTATTTTAAAATTTCAATGGACATTATGTTCAAAAAAACCCTGTCATAAAATACAGAACCCAAGGACAGTAAGGCATTGAATTAACCAGAACAAGAAGCAATGCAGTAACTATTGAAATCCATTCTAATACCACTTCTGTGACAAACATACAGGTCAATTCAAACTAAATCCAGCGACAAACGTTTAATAATTTATATAACCCAACACGTTTAAAAATAAAAGAAAACAGTTTTGTTAAACACTCAAACATCAAACTTGTGTTCCTCATAGTGACTTAGCAAAGGATCAACTTAAGGTAGGATATTGCAACGTGCCCTTATGACAGCCGATTTTCATTAAAATGCACGTTGGAACTTACAGCCAGTTTCCTTCTTGATTTCTTCAATCTCTTCCTCCCTCAGTAACGTCGACGCTCTGGATCCCATTTTAATGTTCTGTTAGTTGATTCTTTTTTTCCGGACAGCCGTCTATCCTTTTACCTTTTCTAAGGTTGCCCCGGTGAACCAGTATGGTCTGATAATCGTCTTCCGTAGATGAGTTTACTGACCAGCTTCAAATTTCTCTTGAACTGTGAAAAGAAAATGGACACTGAAAGTGCATACAACGGGTATATTCTTTATATTTTCACGGTTCTTAGGCTATTAAATCTACGACAGAACCGACCGACTCGGCTATGCAACTGCCGTACTGCCAACCAGCACCTTTCTGCCAGTATGCCTGGGCTGTCTTAAATGACGCGTTATAGTGACGACGCACGGTGCTTAGCGCTGATGGGGCTTTTCATTAGCTGTATCCGACGTATATGGGGCCCAAAACTTCGCTTTATTTTACATACAACGTAAACTTTTCCGTACCGCAACGCTGCTTGCATATTCATAGAAGATTCTCTTAAAATTAAATTATAAAGTTGCCCTTTCGGGATTAGTCCTCCTGTTGAAATCGGGCAACGCTGGCGCTCTTATTTCTCTGCCTGTATGTGTACCAGCCGTCCTCAAAAAAGGCAGAAAAAGGCACGAAGGCCTTGATTTTTGGGAGCAATCGAAACTAGAAATACAGTCTGCTTGTGGTGTTTAATTACGAAAACAACACATTTTCAGTGCACGTTATCTGGCAACATATCCGCCAGTGAGCTCGAGCACTTCTTGGGCGGTTTCTATTATCGTTTTTACTCTCAGTACCGTCGAGAATCTCTTCAGCGTCACGGCGAGCACGTCACGCGGACCAGCACATCTTTAATTTCTGCAGTGACACAATGAAAGTTAATTACGAGCGTTACTTTTCTGGGCTGATTGATTTGAGCCAATCAGTGTGTAGGAACTTTCCTTCTTCCGCGTCATTTTTGGGAAAAAAAAAACGACGCCCGTCGCGTCATTTTATCCCCAAACTCGATCATAAGCCACGCCCCGCAGCTCCCAGGATCGATTTCATTGGCTGCGTCACTTACCACCACGTTCCGTGATATCAGTCAATTTCACTTTTTTTTTTTTTATCTTGTAGTACTCGCCTAGGGATCCCAGTCACCCCAGCAATGGCATCTTCTCTGTGTTGGATCTCGGTGAAACGCTACTGGTGACATGAAGAATTTCTTTCCACTGGCAATTAGGATTCTAAATGAAGATAATGTTCAACACCTGCACAACCAACGTTCTTGACAGCCTACTGTAATATTCCTGGACTCTAGCACGACCTCCACATACTCCCAGTTTTGCACGCCATCGATATTTATGAGTATTATTTGATGTTTGTTAAAAAGTTTAATACGTTATGTCTGTTAAACATATGTCCTATTATCATAGTCTTGGGCTAAGCAACCCTGCATTTCACGGCGGGAGGAGAGGGGCATAAAATCATGTCCTCACCTGTTGTTTAAAAAGATATCATGCATAATTTTATGATTACATTTTTGTCATTTTGCATTACGTTAAATTATTTGTCTGTATTTTTCCGTGGTCGTTCATTACTGCATTCTTTAACGATGCGCCCAAAATTACCTACTTCTGCGTCCCATGATTTATATTCTATACATGAAGCAGGAAATTATTTAATAAAAACATTATGTTAGTTTAAACTGACAATGCAAACGACGTAGAATTACCCTAACTTTAGGCCACATGATGCATTAGAATTTACTTTGCCGCGTGTGAGTGGTTCATACCAAATATTCAAGAACTGTCACCTTGGCTAAAGATGAGAAACCTGTCGTTAATAAACTAAATCTCAACGTTATTATCGGAAACAAATCTATCCTAACCCGTAACTGAAGTACATAAATTCTAAGTAAAAGGAAATTTGTGTTAAAGGTATGAAATAGACCTTGATATACGTTCATATGCATTGTACAACCTGAAACAAACATTAAGCGAGATAAATCCCGATTAATTATAGAAAATCATGTGACTTACTAATTATTTTTTATCTATTGACAGCGCTAGTAAACATTCGAAAACAATGACCAGCTCCATGAAAGCCTGGATGTTTCTGAAATGTTCAGTTTGTAGAGTTCGTCAGAGAGGCGAGATGTGGTTTGGGCGTCTTTCCACCTTGCCTTTTTCATGCTTTATTAGTACTTCAGGCATGCTATACAGCACAGAGGATCAGCACACAAGGTTAGAGCATAGAGAAAAAAGAGAACAGAAGAAACAATGAATAATAATATGGCATCACTTAATACAGTTACAAAAGCACACAAAGTTACAAAAGCAATAATTCTTTACAAATACTGATGGTGTTTATGGCTTTGTAATTGTTATAATGGTAAATAGTTTGGAGGTACTGCTGAAATTTGTTTTCAAAAATAATAAACATGGATGTTCTGATGCTATATTTACCTTTATGTATGTGAAATTTTGCCAAAATGATTAGAAAATGTATAAAGTAGTATTTTTTCTGGTCAGAATGACAGATATTATAAAATCCAAACAGCATGTCCTTTCATGAAAGAGAATTTTTTTATATATACATCGGCATACAAAATGAGATACACGTCTTTCCAAAACATGTACAAAAGGGCAGTTCCAGAACAGACGTAAAGCTGTTTCAACATGGACATTACAAAAATAGCAGCTTGCCTAAATATCTTTCTTCAACTGCTGTAAATAAAGATTGGTTGGGTAACAGCTATGTAGCAATTTATAACAGACATCTCTAGATTTATTAGAAATGACATATTCTGATGACAAAGACAAAACGTTTTCCGACAAAATATTAAGAACAAACCGTCCGGCATATAAAATGACTTTTGGTATAGTGAGTGTTCTCTTAACCCTAAGATCTAATTCTCCTTTCGCCTCGTCACCACCTCATTTGCAGAAAGCGTCACTCTCAGACCTCTTCCGCTTGGGTTGACGCATGCGCAAAAAAAACCGAAACATTTACCTTATCGGTTTTAAGTGTAATGTTAACGTGTTTGACAAAGAATGTCCTGCGCATCTATTTGTGCACGATCTATGTTTCATAATTGTCAATCTATTCTAAATCTAAACGTTAAATATATTCATTTAAATTTTGTTTTTACTGTTTAAAGTTGCAAGTGTGTAAAAATTCACACAAATACCATTTTATTGATAGCAATTATCTACATTTACTTCTCAAAAGTCCTGCCTAGATATTTATTGATCACTTTTAAACTCTGAAGCATTGTGTATATTAATGTAGTTATAACATTCTCAGTGGTATAATGTTTTGGAAATATGTATAACATTATCTATTGCGTTATTCATTCTGGATATATGAAAAACATTTATATCAGGATTGAAATAGTACTGAAGCAATATCGTTGCATGATCATTTTTATTGTTTTATGCTATGCTCTTTTGCCCATGCGAGGTCCTGCGAATTGTTCTACGCATTTGTGAACCTGAAGGTGCCCGACAGTGACACCTGCAGCCAGACGCTACTCAGCAAGCGTGCGCACTGTCGTCACCCGATCTGCTTCCCTTTTGCGACACTGACCGCTCGTATGTATTGCTTTACGACATTACGTCATAGGACGTTTGAGGGACCCCTGCATTTTTTAAAAATCCTTTAATTCCAAGTCGGAGAACATTTGAATCTCCTATCACAGCGTGAAAGTCCATCTTTAAGTAAGAAAAAACCGAAAAGTAAACATGTTAACACTTTTTACAAGTATTCATCCCCCTGTTCAGTACTTGGCCAAACCACCTCTCACAGCTATTACAGGCCAGTCTTTTGGATAAGTCTCTGTGGACTTTGTTAAAGATTGCTCGTTCCTCCTTGCAAAATTTCTCAAGTTGTGCCAGGCAATTTGGAGAGCAGCAATTTTTCAGTCACAGATGTAGCATGGAGTTAATGTCAGTTACTGGGCCACTCAGGGACTAATTTTCTTCATTATAAGACACTGGTTGCTCTGGCAGCATTGCTTTGACTCATTGTCTGGCTGAAAGACAAACATCATTCCCAGTTCAATCTTTCTAGCAAAGGACAGCAAGTTTTCCCCCAGAATTTATCTGTATTATGCGGCATTCATTCTGCATCAATCCTAACCAGATTGCTAGACCCTGCTGCTGAAAAGCATCCCCACATGTCGCTACCCCTACATTTTACAGTGAAGGATTTTGTTACCTGGCTGAGGTGCTGCATCAGATCAAAGCCAAAAGTTCCATTTACGTAATATCATCAGAACGCAATAGTTTCCGTTACATCTTTGCAAAGTTAGCCTTACAAATATTTTTTGCATCTATTACTTTTTGATAAATTGTTAAAAGGGTTCCCACAAGTAATTTGATTTGGCATGATTTATACTTTTGTAGAAAGTCTTAATTTAGTATATTGTATGTTTAGAATCTGATGTAATGTGGAGAGAAATAATTTTCACAAATACATTGATTTTGTCTGACTACATGATTCCTGTTGGACTTTAAATATGACCATCTAATGCAACGTTTCACAATCCGGTCCTCGGGGACCCACAGCCAGTCCACGTTTTTGTTCCCTCTGAGCTTGTTTGGGAAACACTGCTCTATTGCAGCAGCTAATAAATTAGCATTTTATTTGAAACCCAAAAAGAACATATTTTATCCTGTGCAGTCTGTGTCCATCAAATGAATTGTGTATAGTGACTTTACACTCTGGTAACTAATTTTGCAGAATTATGATTATTTGTGTTCTTTTGGTATTATTAATGGGGTGTATGTGCACACCCCCACAATCACCTTGCACCCCCTGGTATGCCATCCTATGCTGCATGCTACAGTCCCCCATCAACCGGCATAAGAATTTGTATAGATTTACCCATCAGTCAATTCAGGCTTTTCCAAATAGAACATTAAATAATGGTAACATTCTTTCTCAATCTTTCGACTGCCAGCTGCAGTGGGGCCACATGCTAGCTGACCCTGCACTGTGACCCCTCCCTCCCCAGGCTTACCATCACACTGAATCATGCTTGTCATGCCCTGCTCGTCCGATCCTCGTGTGTGCCACGCCCCCCTGATTACCCACGTGTACTTCCCTGATCGTCTCCAGCTTTGTCCGATTATTTTGATCAGTCTTATCTATTTCAGTCTGTGTCTTGCTTCAGTTCCTTGTCTGTCATTGATGTTACCCGATGTTTGTGAGTGTGAGTCCTCATTTCCCGTCCTGCGTTCTGAATAAACCCCGTATTTTTCCCCGTAATTTTGCCTGTCGTGCCTGATTCACGCCAGTCTGCCTGCCTGCTCGCCCCGCTTGTTCAGCGAGCGTGACAATGCTCACCACAATTTATATTTTCAAAGCCTAAATAATAACATAATACGCAGAAGAAAAATATTCGGCTTAATATACATTTATTCACACACATTCTGAAGACATCTTTCAATCATTTGTTTTTAAAATTATCTTGCCTTGATTACCATTACCACAGTAATTTATGACACCACTTATAAAAAAAAAAAAACAAAACTCATTCTTAAAAGCATTTCCACGTTCCTTAGCAGAAGAATATTGATGACAGCAGTACTGTTACACAGTAAGAGGTCTAGTGGTTATTACACTTAAGAGGTGGTAAACAGTATTTTTTATGAACTCGTGTTTCACACTCATGTACTTTCTCTCAATAAGCAATTAATTACACATTTTGCAGCTATTATCTATAAAGTATATATAACGACTGACCTGAAGTTGGAATTATGTCAAAAAAGATGAACTCGGTTCACACTACTCTTATATGTCACGTTTGTCGAATATTGAGAGGGGGTTTTAAAACTCCGAGCAGCACTCATTGCTGTAGAGGAACACAGATCATCCTACAGCCATGGTTTGTCTTAGAATTCGATTGAGTGTTTGTTTCAAATGACATCATCTGATTAAAACAGTCCACTTAATATAAAATGGACCTTTAGAATGTCAGTAATACCACCATTTATAATGATTGGAATGCAATGATAAGATGCATTACTAATAAAAAAAAATTTGTGCAAAGTGCAGGTTTTTCCATAAGCTTTTTGGAGGCACGGCAGATCAAGAACTAGGATTCTTTTTGTTCTTTTTTTTTTTTTTTAAAATCAAGGTTGTTTACACTCTGAAACTGCACACATCATTCATGGCTTGCAGAATCCTGAAAGACAAAAGGACAATTTAAATGCATATAACTACAAAATAATGACAGCATGACGAGTCAATGGGAAGCACTGCTGTTTCACACCTCCAGGGATGGGTTACTTTGGTTTCCTTCCATGGTCCAAAGAAACACAGTTAAGCTAAATGGTATCTCTAAATGGTCTGTAGTGTGTAACCCTATATGGAATCTTAGCTAGGACATGCACATCCGCCTGCGCTGTACTGCCTGGGACATGCACATCCGCCTGCGCTGTACTGCCTGGGACATGCACATCCGCCTGCGCTGTACTGCCTGGGACATGCACATCCGCCTGCGCTGTACTGCCTGGGACATGCTCCTGCTTCCCATGTGCCCCTATACTAAATACATAATGGAATGGAAAATAAAGAAGTTACCTTTCATGTGGGTATCTGTTCTCGCACAGATTCACTAAAGCATAGAGTTGTCTCAGGGCATATTCATACTGAAATGGACCAGAAAAATAAAACACATTAGGGCAGTGTATTTTTTTTCTCCAACAGTGTGTTTCTAACTATTATAAATAAACGGTATACAAAATAACCATTAATATAGGAACTATAAATGCCATTAACACCATTAAGGCGGGCAAAGGGTAGAGTCATTAAAAAAGAGCAATGAAAAAAGTGCACCTCAGATTTGTGCCAGTTGAAACAACGGGCCTTGTAGTGTTCGACTGCCTTTTGGTAGCACAGGAACTGGGTGAGATCTTGCTTGTCATTAAGGATCTCCTGAGACTTCTTCGGGTCACGCGTCACTTTGTTCACCACCTCCTGCATGGTATTCCTAAGCAAGTCTCTTACCTAGAACGATCAGTTTGCACGATATTTCACACGACAGTCTGACATTTCACTACACATTTTAAAACTCGACAGCAGTGTTTACCACCATTCAAACCACGCGGTCGCCTGGGCCCCTGTTGGACACAAAGTCATTATACTAGGGGGCACAGAAACAACTAGTCATCCATCCATCTTCTATCACTTATGCAGGCCTGCCCAGACCTCCAACTCCCCAGCCACCTCCGGGGCACTACGCACTCTGCTGTGAGCCCCAACCCCCCAGGCCTGGCTCCAGGGTGGGGCCCTGGTCATCCTAAACTTGTCTCCATAATCCTAATTCTCCCCAACCCTCCCCAGTCAATAATTTAATGTACATTGTCATTTTTTCCAAGAATTGGCATCTTTCTAATATATTTTATACCTACTCCCAGTGTTCATAGTAAGAATAAATAATCTATATATATATATATCATACACACTTTTTCAGCATACACAACAAAAATACAAAAAGTATAGGTATTTTTCAAAAATCGTCAAACAACCATTAACCAAAAACTGTAACCGTTTAGGTAATGAAAACCTAAAGCAATGTTATTAAATAACAGGAAACGCTGTTGTGATTATGGTTAAAAATTCTCCCAGGATTTTAATTATAAAACATTGTGTGCACTGCAAAATCTCGAATGGCAAACAAGTTTGTTTGTTTTTAAAGTCTGACATCTTACCTTTAGGTGTGCATTGATTTCCCTAACGTACTTCCTGGCTATTACTATGTCATTGGAAGCCATGAGCTTCCTCTTCAGAATGGCTAGAGGCACATCTGGGCTTGGAGTCAGGTCAGGTTCGGTCACAGGTGTCAGAGTAACAGGGGTGGCAGGCTGAACGCCGGCTTTGGGGTTACCCTGAAATTCCACCACCTTCATATGGCTTAGAGACTGAGGGCAGACAAAAGTCAGATCATAGTAATTAGTAAACCTGTGCACATGTTTCAGTGTAGCATAATATATTGTTGAAGGCTGCTCACTTTATTTCCATACTGCATGACATGACTGGTGTTAGTGTGGCTCTTTACGATCTTAAACTGCTTCTGCAGTGTCTCTTTGGACAGGTCTTCCTGCAAGTTGGGGGAAAAAGTTCAAGAATATATTAATGTTGCCGTTGTCTACATAGACTTACACAACATATCACTGTTCCAACATTCATGCAAAACAATTTTTGAAGTGGATAAAAATCTGTTTTTAAAGTTATACTATCTTTTTGGGGATATTTTTGGGATTATATCAACATAAACATTACTGTTTTTATTACTTTTTATTTATACAAACATTTTATATAAGCTACACCATGCAGACACCTCAGCCTTAACTTATCGTAAACATATCATGAACGTGACTAGCTTTCGCCTGGAGTCAAAGAAATTGATTAAATCTATTTATGCTGATGGAAGAAACCGGTTTGTCCGGGTTTAAACAATTATCAGACCGGTTAAGCATTAGAGGACACACATCAGCATGGACTGTCAAAGTGAACTGAGACCACTTGCCACATCAGAATCCTCCATCCAGTTCACACTGTACCAGTCTCCCAAGTAGGTATCTCTCTTCTCATCATAGTAGCAGGCGTAGGAAGATTCATGGGGGTTGGCAGCTGTCGTGGCATAAACTGAAGAAAAAAAATATACGGTAATTAAGAAAAATCCTCTGTCAGCTGAATCTGGTTCATGACTTGACGTAGCCTGCAGAGCAGACCTTGGTGAATGTGGCAGGAGAGACGTCAAATTAGCAGCGTCGCAGATTTCAGTTCAGCGATGAGCGGAGACTTACGACATTCTTCAGACAGTCAGTGTTTTTAACACGTGCAACAGAAACTCAGGCCAAAGCAGCCTGTCTGAATGCTGATCCGGTCAAAGACAGTTTGGCAACACATCATCGTCATCATTGCCTGTGGCAACTACTGGGGCATAGGTCGCTAACGAGATCTCTCCCGGCATCTCAATCCTCCATTTGCCAACTGATATTCAATTAATGGTAAATGCAGGACTAAATACCATCTATGGGGGGGAAAAAAAAAAAAAAAAAAAAAAAAAAAAAACACCCTCGATATATGTGGGCAGGTTCTTCATCATCGACCCAGACTCACAGGCCTCAATGTAGAATACCATCTAGTTAAAAAAAAATAAAATTAACAATCAACAACAATGACAATAATAATAAATAATAATACTAAACTAGTAATATTTCCAGCATGCTAATAGGCATCATACCAGGGGTCATCAACATGGTGCCTGCGGGCACCAGGATGCCCCCGAGGATCACATGAGTCGCCCGCGGACCTGTTCTAAAAATATCACGACTCACCAGCGAGCAGCGTCTAAAATTTAATTTTATTCTGTTTCTATTCATCTTTAATCACATTTGCATTTATATAGACTTGAAAATGACTAAAAAAAAAAAAGCATTTAAAACATGTTTATTACACGTGAAGTTTACATAAGTTTAGGAGGGCGTTTCCAACTGGTAGCTCTTCGTATAGCTCAGTACCTCTCAGTTTCAAAAAGGTTGGTGACCCCCGCATTATACCAATCACAGATATGCTTCAAATTATACCTTTTAAAAAGTGGAAATTATCAGTGGGAAATGGTCTTTTTACGTTACCAAGCTATACAGCACAAATACGGCAATTAAGAAAAAAATACCTTTTTGTACTTCTTGTTCTCATGCATGTAATTGATGGCATTCATGAAGTCACCAACAAGGAGCTATAAGATCGTACAGAAGACAAACAAGTGAAGACTCTGCCACTTTCACTGCAAGTACAAAGACCATTAAACACCAACGAAACTGAAACAACACAACCAGTCACAAGACAACATGTGACACACGTCATGAGACAATTGTTCTGCTGACTCACATTTTACACATATTAACACCTTCTCTCCTCAACTAAAGTTTAATTTTTATAGGCAAACTCAAATTTAATAAAATAATGAACCCACACAATTTTATTAAATTACTTCAGTGTACATTTTATAACAGTAAAGGGTCTTAATTCCAAAGACTATGCTGGGAATGCAACTTAATACTGAATAACACACAAATCAAAGCTTCTCTCTAGTTGTAGATGTCATATTGATTTCTGGTAATGGAGAAGTGAAGCCTGCTTACATCATCGCTGGGAAAGGCTAGAAGGCCAGGTGCTCCGTGGTCAGTAAAGTACACAAACACATGATCATTAGGACCACTGTGAAAAGAACCAAGAACTTATTTGACTTATTTCTCTAAGAAAGCATGTTACACATTCAGTAAAAAACTGGGCCCACTGGTCATCCTGTGAAGATCGGTGGTCAGATAGGGCTTCTTTGCGGAACTTGCCTTTTCAGAACCTTCCCAGAGCCTCCGGTAACTTTTGCTGCATCACCCGTAAGCACAGCCAGGAAATTGGCTGGGGTCACCGCCTTCAGAAATGTCAGACACATTACAAGTACATGAGTAACACTGAATATGAAACACAGGGGATTTTTAACAGCCCATTATCATCTCTGCAGAAGCATTCGTATGATCCATACCTAGCAGGAATGTGAAAAAAAATTCATCACTTAACCACTACATTTAACTCTCAGAACTTGGCCTCTAAGGTGCCGTTTTTTTTTTTGATTTATAGCAAAAACATATTCCAATATCTACTGCTGTGTTTCTTAACCCAGTTCTCGGGGAACACCAGAACCCCAGATGTTCTTTACCAGGCCCTTAAATGGTCGTCTGACATCAGCTGTATGGAACTACGAGTCTCCCATCACACATATTAAACACAACAGAATAACAGAAGTTTCTGCTAGACATGAAAAGTGATTGGTGCTCATACACCAACCAACGGTCTGAATATCTACATGGCAAGAGCGATTCTTAAAAGAAACACTCGGCATTTGAAACCAACTGAAGTCTCTGTACACCCGTCTCAATTTACAAAACAAATCTGACAAATGATTTGATGGAAATAGCATTCTAAACATATCTTATGTGATACAATTTTATGCACCGCAGATTCAAAATGGAAACACATATAAACCATCCAATCGAAATATCGTTCTGTGCTTTGTATGAGTAATATCACTGGAAATTCCTGGTAAGTGATACAAGATAGAGGTGAGAGTGGTGATGGGGGAAATACAGCAGGCTTGAAAGATTTCTTCTCTGATTTCGGCCACTTTTTTTAAAGTGTAGTAATCAAAAAAAGGAATTCAGAAATTGAATAGCTGTGTTGAAATAATTCAGATAAACACTAGTGGCCTATTATTCAAATCACGGTCCTTGAGGTCGGAGCTCTCCTGGTTTTCCAGCCTTCCTTTACCTGTGAGCCAGGTGTGAAGCCTCTGACCAATCAGAATCAGTAATTATTATTGAACTAGCTACCTGAAAACAAGGCCTGGATTTGAAATCAAGGTACAAGATTGAAGAGTCCTGCACTACTGGATCAAGGGCTGGATGTACAGCCACACAATGTGTGTGCGTGAGAGAGAGAGGTAATATATAATAATATTTAAAGAATCCATAGCGGACAAGCTAGTCAGGTGCTCACCTCGCCAATGTAGTCCTTTAGAACTCCACCATACACATCAGTCCCATTGGGTCTGTTGATCACCACTCCGGGAGTTGGGTTTCTGTAAGTGCAGTATCAAAAAAAAAATCTTTAAATATAAAAATTAATATTGATTTTTTGAAACCAGGGTGTGTTAGCCAACAGTATAAATTTGATACATCCATCCGAACACCCGAGTGTTTATCAATAGTAAACTGGTGCCTATTCAGAATTTCCTGACCAGGATCTAACACCACATGCAAGGGTTTGAACCCACAACCACCTCTTCACGAAACCCAGTTTTAAATCAGTTTAAACAATGTGGATCTCAGCAGAATATTAAATATTAAAATGATTTAAATAAGTATAAAATTATTTGATACTTGGAAAAGAGTGGGGATTCCCCATTAATTATAGATTTTAAGTTATACATTTCATAGGCAATTTTAATATCTAGATTTGTCAATAGTTTAAGATAAGTTTGAAGTTTCGATATTGTATGACTCTGCACAATCTGCTTCCATGGTTAGTTCAAAGGAAGTCATTGTCTTCAACTGCTATCGAAAGTAAAGGGGGGAAAACAGATGAACCAGACAGAAACTGTGCAAGTTTCCTCATAGGTTTGGCTGAAAAAGAAACACTGAAACTTTCCTGATCGCGCAGTTAAATGCTTTTTAGAATTAGAGTAACACTGACTTCATTTTTTACCAAAGCAGTTTTTCCATGTGGTCTATACTACATTTCATAACAGCTACAGTATATATAGCTGTATCTAGGAATAATAATAAAACCTGGAAAGATCTTTGTCTTTATATGAGGACTAAAGCAGCATCTCATTTCATCTTCATGAGGTGACATGCCTGCAAATCTGTCATAAATCCCTGTCACTGGATTTAAGGAAGTAAACTTACAGTGTCAGGTGATACTGTGAAAGAAAAACAACCTAACCAATTTTGCCTACTTAAAACATTTTAAGTATAGCAGAGGCATTTGGTACTTTGTGACGGGTTTAGTATGCATTAAATATTGGCTACTTCTGCATTGTTACTGATATGTGCACCCTCAGTACCCTTAGAACATGAGTCTTCTTACCCATTAATTGCATTGGAGCACAATATACGAAATGTCTTTGCAATGAATAAATTAACAGAAGTAGTTAATTATATGTCTTTCTTTTAAACAGTCAAGTCCATCCATCCATCCATCCATTTTCCAAACCGCTTATCCTTACTGGGTCGCGGGGGGTCCGGAGCCTATCCCGGAAA
>JAODJX010000027.1:12514772-12537816 GCA_026776945.1 Isichthys henryi
TGCAAACTCCGCACACATGTGACCCAGGCGGAGACTCGAACCCGGGTCCCAGAGGTGTGAGGCAACAGTGCTAATCACTGCACCACCATGCCGCCCCAACAGTCAAGTCATTTTTATAACACTTTACTTGACGGCGCACAAATACAGCATTATGCTATTGCTTCTGTATTAATTAACTACAAACTAAATCTTAGTTACATACTGATCTCATGTTAAAACGTCATGATTTATTAATGATGAATTATCTCAAACAGTTACTGTATGTTATTATAGCTGTCAATTCTGTAAACCTTTGTGAACTACTGAAGGAACAAGTCATGTGTAACAAGTGACATACCGATCTAATATTTGTCCACCATTAATGAATTGACCCATCTTATCTTTTTAATAGCAACTGTATTTGTTCATGAATTGTTCATAATTCATACTTCAGTAGTAACTGAGTTACTAAATTTTTGTGCCCCGTCAAGGAAAGTGTTACCATGTCTATTTATACAACACATTTAAAAGCAGCGTATATTGTGTCAAAGTGCTATACCTAAAAATAGTGCAATAATACAACAAAAAAGCATGATATATAACAACTTCAGCCTTTCAGTATACCTCACTCACAGGAAAATAACTGTTACATTGTTTCACCCTCATGTAGAAATTTTACAAATTAGTAAGTATGACACAATATGTTTGATAAAGTACTCACGCTTCATTCTGTGCCAGGTCATCATACATCATTACGACAATCTGCTCATCTGGAATGCCATTCTTATGGACAATTTGATACGCATGGCACACATCTGCCTGTACATAAACACACAGAGGCATGTTAATATGCCATTTATCAAAACCCTCAAAAAGAACTTTCAGTATTAAATTGTCATTTCTCCCATAGCCAAAAAAAAAAGATGTGGTCAGGTGAACTGGCCACAGAACTGGCCATTTCGTATGTGCGTGTCCTACAATGCAACGCAGCAAAGATGAATCAGCTCAACTGCATGTTTTGGGACTATGGATGGGTAGCCATGCAGCAGGGAAAACACACAAACGCCATACACACAGAGCAGAGGCGCAATTCAATCCCCCTGCAGGTGTGAGGCAACTGTTCTACTCACTGAGCAACTGTGCCACTCATTAAGCATTTACTATGGTCTCAACAACTGGCCAGTCGGATCACATCTTTGGAAAGCAGGAGTTTGACCAAGAGCCTTCTCACCTGGTGTCTGTAGTTGTACCAGCCGTTGGAGCCTGCCACAATTAACACCCAGTTCTTCCCATCGTGAGACTGTTGTGCCGAGCCCACATTCACGGTTAGTGCCAGGGCAAAGCCCAGGACAGCTGCAGCAGGTGCCAGCATGTTTCAAGTTAGCTCCTAAGAGAAGAAGAAGAAAAAAATCCATCAGTATTTTCATGAATGATTTTAAATCAGGTGACTAATAACAGGTTCTGGGGGTTAGGACTGGTAAGCAGAAGGTCGTCGGTTCAAATCCTGTGGCTGGCAGAGGAATTTCACCATTGGGCCTTTGAGCAAGGCCCTTAACCCCAACTGCTGACCCTCCTCTCACTTAAACATCGCTTTGGAGAATAGCTTCTGCTAAATAAATGCCATGTGATGGTTGGTAGCATCGAGGCTCCAGATGCTGAAAAAATACTACGTGGGTTTCAGTTACAGCCAAGTTTATCTTGAGGTCTTTTGACTTGAATTGCTTCTGAAACATCCATCTGCTCATTTTCTGAAACCACTTATCCTAGGGCAGCCTGTTCCGGAGGCCACAGGTGGAAGGCAGGGAGCAACCCAGGATGGGGCACCAATCCATTACATGCCACACTCACACAGACACACCTGTGGGCAAGTTGGGAGGGGACATGGGGTGGACATGCGGAAACACGAACCCAGGTCTCAGAGGTGTGAGGCCACCGTGCCGCCCTGCTGCTAAAACATCAATTTGTAAAAATCTGTCAAAAGCGTGAACTAAACACTAAAAACAACTATTGCTGTTTATAACAACAATTAAGTTATTTCCCGAAATTAACTGTCAATATAACATGTAATCATAAGACAGCACTTTGGAAACTAGTATGTGACATCGATCCATGTCTTCCAATCATAAAATCCTTGAATGGACGCCAGTCCATCATAGGGAAGACAAACAAACAAACTACAGACAATTTTGAAACATGAGACGGGAAGTACTCTGAGGAAAGCCATGTGACATGTGGAGAAAATGCAAACTTCCCCACAGACGGAGTAACAGTGGGAGTCGAATCCCTCGCACATGCATTTACATGTATGTAACAGTTTTAATAAATAGTCTATAGGGTTTGGAAACTGCCCCAACCGCGTTTTATGTAGCTAATTTTAAGTTTATAACGGGATAATATAGATTTCTTGCGTGGGCGTGAGAGTCACGCCAGACGCACAAGAACTGGCAACCCTGGGTAAACCTGCAGCAAATTCGCCTCAGATGTTAGGGTACCGGAGGCTGTACTGCGAAACATCACCAGTGCAACTAAACTGAAAGATCTGCAGTCCAAAAACTTTAGCTGTATTTAAGGATATGAACCATAAGCGTATGTAATATCTTACCACGGATAAACACACTGTCATCATTGTTTATTGCTTAAAGGTGCAATGCGGAAACGGAAAACAGGTGCCTCGATAAGATCAGGGATCGCCAATCTGTTCGTGCCAAAATGTTTTGTTGAAAAAAAAGCTATAAATGTTGCGTTTTTAAATACTATGTCCGTGGTAAAAATCAAAATGTCCGTCAGAATTCGCCATGGAGCTAAACCCTGGATACAACGGTTCTCCCACCGGGATTATAATACCGTACATATCTAGAGGGAAAACCCTAGACATACATACACCGAGTATGTTTCTGCTCCGTGTCCACAGTGACGCATTACATGGAATATACTTCAATAGTCTTCCATCCATATTCCTCTCGCTTTACAAAGTTACAAACTACAGTCACGAAAAGAAAATCAGTGTATACAGTCAACATGCTGCAAGAAATGCCATGTTATGCGATTTAGGATCAAAAGACAGTATATCATTGCGGTGTACGCCTGTAAATCCTTACAAAAGTGCACGTATGTATATGACAATAATGTTGTTGTGTATATATGAAATATGCGGAATTCATACTCATGTCAATAATTACGCCCCCCATTTTCAGTCGATAAATCGGATTTCTATTTGCAGCCGCGGTCATGTGCCGGCCTTCCATCGAGTGAGGTCTAGCTACATCAAAAGAAATGCTTCCTATGCGAATTCATATTTGACTAGGAGTTTGAAAATAATGTATTAAGATTTCTAATCTATTTCAACAAGAAATATAACCAGTAAATGTAGTCTTACCTTTCTTAGCGTTGATTTTTTGGAAGTGAGGGCAGATTGGATTTTCGGGACCGTATTTAATAACAGGAGGAGCTGCATGACGTCAGAGTGCCGATCCACTAACCCGAGGGCGGGACCTCGCGTGACTGCTGTCACGTGGCTCTAGCCACTTCGGCCGAAATTATTCTGTATGTTTATCATAGTCTGACAGCCCCCCCCCCCCCAATTCAATGTAGCGGCATACTGAAAACCCTGAGCTAATCGAACTGTTATGTGCGTTTTTCCACAATTATTTCCACAGCAATTTTATCGACCATAAGAGATACTCGAAAATAAATATCTTGTAGTGTTTGCGCAGTCCTGACAAACAGGTAGAATGCTGGAAAAGTACATACAGTACTTCAAGCGTGCGAACAAAACAAGGAGCGAAACTCTTTACACCAAAAAAAAAAAGCTGACGATGCTGGCTAATTGTACAGACTCGTTACACCAATAACACGAATCACAAGTGAAGATGCCGCTGAACACTGACGATCGAAGGTTGCCCATGTGACTTTTAGTCAGCCACGTTAATTCCTCGTGATTTTTTGACGATTCCAGGGGCGTTGTCAGGATCTCAAGACGTGCGGAGCTTAACCCAGAGACCTTTTTAAAACCACTTGACCAACCTGACGGTGGATTTATGGATAACGTGCGTACTGTAAATGATTCCAAAACATACTCAATATTGTTCAAAGAACTGGACTGTGCAAAACAGACAAGACAGCAGCAGTAAATCAGAACACTTTTATTCTTCTCCACTTATAAAAGAACTAAATTGGGAAGCAGTCCACCAAAATTTGGGCTTGCTGTTCTGACCGATGATCCTCGATACATTTTTACCTTTGTCTCGTTAATGAAATAAATGTAACAAAATGTAAATATGTTCACGGTAATAAATATTCCATTTTTACAATGAATTTTATATGTATATTAATATATACTTATATGATAAAAACTTTAAGTTAAATAAAAACTCCATACACAGAAAAATGGCAGACTAAAACGATGATTGCATGTTTTCATTCCCAAGGCATCAGTAAACCACAGATTCGAGTTAAATTCTGTCTGTAATAAATAGAGATGTTACTTCAAAACTGTAGTGCATTGCTGTAAATAATAAAAACACAATAAGTAAAATTATAGTGCAAATTCTCTCCCAATGGTTTTTTGCAACTTTAAAATAAAATCGGAATGACAATGAAAGCAAATGAAACTGTTTTAATTGACAGCACCTGCATTCCATTTACCTGATCTACTAACCAGTTTCTTCTTGAAAATCACAGGGTGGCAAAAAGTAAGATAAACAAGCTTGCTGACATTGTAGCTGATTTGTGACCATTTTTTTTGGCAAGTGATCTGTGAAAACCCCAGTTTTTTTTTTCTTTCTTTTTTTGGTTTTTCTGCCATGATAGTTACAGAACTAACTCTGTGAGTCAGTCATTGTCATCATGAGATGCATAGAAATCAGCAATGGTCAACATAAAATCGAACATGTTTAACGAAAGTCTATCATGCAGCATATTTGCACAACGCAGAGCAGAGCAGATTCGTAACATCTACTTGCAATTTTCCCTGCTTCCCGTACCCTTTGGAAATCTGAAAGGAGGGTGCATTTGCAGGAGTCCTGCTAATTGCTATCTAGTTACACCCTCGTTATTTAAGCCAGGTCAGACTTCGGCACCCAGCTCAATGACCCCGGTCTCTATGATGGGTACCAGCTTCTCCTCCACCTGTACCAGCAGGATGGTCTTGTCAATATGGGATCGACTACTCAGGTCTCTGCTACAAGGCACCCATCGGTGAATCACCTGAGGCAGGCAGGCATGTTGACAGGAGAAAAAAAACAAAGATAAGAAATGATTAGACCTGTAGTTTACTGGGCTGAAAAATAGCCAAATTAAACCCTTTACTTATAGCACAACACCAAACTAACTGGCATGTTAGAGTAAAAGTGAATGCTAGAGAAGTTCCTCTGTTTCAGATTAACTGGAGTAATTTTGTTTATAAAAGATGAAGGAAATTATATTTTCATAAGCAAGAATAATGAATTTCTGTAGTTTTTCTATTTATTATGCTACATTTATTAACTCACATGTCCCTCCATGCCCTCCTGGGGACTCCAGTCTCTCCAACAACTGCGGCCAGCTTTTAGACGCAGAGTCTCATCAGGCCACTGTAACTCCTTGCGTTTTGACATGTTAATGGTCTCCAGAACCTGACTAATGTCCACAATCTAAATGAACGAGAACACAGATGTTGTTAAACACCACAGGAATTCACTGCAGGAAGTTTACAATCTTTAATCTCGATTGGCTGTTTCCTCCATTTCTGTAAACTGGGGAATTCCACTGGCATCCCATCATGTTTTCTTTAGAAGTCGGCTATGCCAAACAAGGCAGCTTTCAGGTAAATTACGTAAATACGTGTAGGATTTTCGTTCCATAAGATTCCCAGTGACCTTTTCTATTGGGATCAAAATCAGAATCCAAGAATGGATAACATTTAAAATCTAAACATGACAAAATAGGTAGTTACATCCTCCTGATTCCTAATTATAAACTACGTTTGGTCTACATGGAGCATCTCACCTGCACCCTGTACGAGATATCATCCCTTCGTACAGTGGACAGTGTCAAGTGGTGGTGGCCGGTGGGATCGGGGGCGCAGAGCACATCACTGCCCAGCAGGCCCACCAAAGTGTGCCGTTTGCACGGCGGTATGCTATGGCTAGAAAGGGAGGCTGAGGGCCCAGCGACGTCCGGGCCCAAGCGCAGCTGCAGAGAGGTGGGCAACGTGCGCAGTGACAGCTGGCTAGTGGATGAGCGACGGCACGGCTCCAGGCCAGTGGCGGAGGTGCGGAGGGACGAATGGCGACTGCTACTGTAGCGGTACGATGATGACTGGCTCGCCACAGAGGCCCGTGCTGGTGAGTGACGTACCAGGCCTGACTGCACAGACTGAGAACTCTGACTCGTGCCTGGAGGTGGAATAACAGGATATTTAGGCTAATTATTAATTGAACGGGAAGGGATATGAGCTACAGGGAACTTTAAACCATATTCATGTATCGACTCAACGAGAGTGTGGCACTTCTTACCCAGAGAGTGCGGCTGGTATGGATGGGTGACTGCAGGCCCGGGCACAGCAGACTGAGAGACAGAACTCTGCTGGGAGTCACTCACCCCTGTCCCATTTCCACTCGTACAGGACATGCCTGTATTGGCATCCAAATCCTCAATATTCCCACCGCTGTTACACCCGGCACCACAGCCCTTGCGTAGCCTGAGATTAAGACAGAAATTGTCACGTCATACACAGAGACCTTTGAGTGGCATGGGAACGATGGTGAGAGGAACCGATTTCCGTTACTGGAAAAATATCTTTAAAAGTCCAAGCAGTCCAACTGGACAGATTCAAAATGAAAATATTGGAATTTTAAGTGTGTATTTTTAATATAAGCTTCATATTTTTAAGTCAGAGGAATCGTATTTAACACGGTAGTGTAACTGTTTTCCCAATACGCCCCAAACCTTAAAATACACATCTATATCCACTAGACCTAGCAAGTTTCAAACTATGCACACACCTGTGCCAGGTGCTGACGATGAAATTGCGAATGTTTCCGATGCTGATTGGGCCTCCCAGAATGTGGCCAAGCTGACTGTGAGAGTTGCAATATGAGGTGGTGAGCGGTGAAACATAGATTGGGTAACCAATGGGCTGGTCACAAGACGAGTTGATCATGTTACGAAGTGCTTGCTTTGCATTCTGGATACTGCCACGTTCTGGGTTCCGATTCCGCAAAAAGACAAGCTCTTGTTGCTGCCCTGCCCATAACCCACGCACACACTCTTTGTTAACCTATAGTGACAATCATGAAGCAGATTAGTTATTCCCACGTTTTGCAATGCTTTAAATTTCACAACCATATTCCAGCACGGCAACGTACTATTTATATGAAAATAATAAAAGTACAAAATATTAAAAAGGCTATATGGGTGATCAAATAACCTGTACGGGCAATATAGACCTATACAATAATTCATCAATATTTACAATTACCGAATTTTGAAATTGGTCACTTTTCTTTAAGACAAATAGTCCTCTATACCTGTGACCCATTTATTCTTCTAGATACCAATTGCTTCACTTGAATAATATGACACAAACCTTGATGACACGGAAGCTGAGGTAACGGCGGTTAAGCATGATAATCTTGTACTCATTCGTGCCCTCATCGAGAACATGGCGCAAGGCAAGGAGGGAAGGGGAGTTGGAGAGGACGGCACTCCGCCAGGCAGGGTCACCCTCGTGAGCAATAACCAGGGTTTGCTGGTGGGTGGAAACAGCCTCATACAGAACTGCTGGCTCATCATACTCATCTGGGGATGTGAAGTGGTCCTGAAATATTACAGCATGGACAGAAAGGTATAATACGAAAAATTAGTAATGCTGAATACAAAGGACAAAAACAAAGGTGTGTGTCTGTGTGCAGCAGTTACAATCTTTTACAATGGTGGCCCTACTCATAATGTGAAAAATTAAAGGGATGCACAACAGGGTCTGTTCTGCAGCCAAAGCTTCACCTGATGGAGTTTAAGCGACATTCGGATTCCTGGCACGACGACTTTCCTCAAAAGTTCCATGTCAGCGAAGATCCACTCATCCCGAACTGAGGAGATGCGAAAATCTCCCTTGAAGAGGGCATGAAGTCCATACAGGAAGGACTCCAGGTTACTGGAGCAAAAAAAAGACAAAATCGAGAGCTCAGAGAGAAGCTCTAGCTTACAAATGAAACAGAAATCAATACAAATCACATTTATCTATTTTAACATCAAAGAGATAGGAACTATAATGTCACATTGGGTAACACTGTTACCTCACACCTCTATGGCTGGGGACTGAATTCCCACCACAACTTACGGCATGTAGTGTGTGTGTGTGTGTGTGTGTGTGTGTGTGTGTGTGTGTGTGTGCTTGTAGGGCTTCCTCTCGCAGTCGGGCGAACTGTCATCTTTAAATTGCCCATAGCGTGTGATGTCATCACAGCCATACTTCATACTGCTCTCACCAACACCAAGACATATGATGTGGTTGTCGTTCATTGACAGCTACGTATTTAACACCATCATGCCCTACCAAATTTACAGCCGGCTCTGTGATCTGGGTCTTAGCCAGCCCGTCTGTGCATGAATTTTTAACCAACCGCCCCCTGACAGTGAGACTGTACCCCCCACCCCCATTCAGCCACCCTCACACTCAGCACCAGTGCAGCTCGCGTACTCAGCCCTGTCCTCTATATCCTCTACATTTCCGACTATGTTGTAGCCCCTCTCACAAACACCACTGCGAAGTTTACGTTTGACGTCAGTGGTGGGGCTCATCGCAGACGGCGTCAGCCCACAGAGACAAGGTACACAGGCTGTTGACGTGGCATTTGGAGGAACGATCTGGTAACTAAAAAGAGCTCAATATTGACTTCAGGAGAAGATGCAATGAACCCATTCCCGTCCAAGAGGTGCCATATTCAAATTACCGGGGACCCACATCCTGGAAGATCTCTCAGGGTCCAGCAACACCAGAGCACCAGCTAATAAAGCACAGTAGATACTGTACCTCCTAAGCACACTAAGGAAAATCAACTTGAACCAGCAGCTACTGTTTAATGTCTTGTATCGCTCTGCTGAAAACATTTTAACTTACACTGTCACCACCTGGTTTGGAAACTGATCACTGGCAGACAAAAGGGCTTTGCCGCAAACACAGTCGGTGCGGTTGCCCGTTCCCTTTAAGACGCCTACAACGCTCATCGTCCTTTGTGATGCGTTGCATCCTGGACACCATTTATATGAACTGCTCCCATTCAGTACAAGGTACAGATCCAAAACTACAGGATGTGATTTTTACCCCAATGCGGTAATCAGGCTACAGCAGGCACTAAAGCACTCTCACACATAACCCCCAGGCACCGGTCCGCCACATAATATTTACCACATTTGAACTTTTGCACGTACTGGCTATTCTGTGCATATTGTTTGCATATGACAGGTCTTGTGTTTCTTTGCACTGCTGGGTGAGTTGCTAGCTCAAGTTGTGCCAACTTGTGCACTGAGAGCAACAAAGAACTGAACTGAATGACTGCATGTGTGTGACCATAAGCTGACTGGTATCTAATCTAGAGGGAGTTCATCTATTTTGTGCCCTATGTTGCCTAGAATACACTATACTCAATGCCAGCCTATTACTCTTTACTAAGCAAGCAGATTTTAGACGGATAGCCAGACCATCAAAGAGGAGTTAGGACAAGGACATATGTAGAACCACGACTGACCTGGACATATGGTGCGAAGCAGTTCCCAGTGCCCTCCGTCCCAGTACACACAGTCCATAGCACAATGTCACCAGCGCAGAATCTTTCTCGCTGTCCAGAGGCTATGGAAAGAGAGAGATTGGTGGCTGTAGTATGGAGAAACAGCAATGAACACTGCAACTACTATGAGGGCAGTTCAATTTTAAGCTAAATTGTCTATATACTTGTTTGTAAATCTTCCTAATAGCAGCCATGAGTCTGTGATCACATGCATCTGGAATAAGCACAAAATATCCCAATGCCTCCAACCCTTCCAATTAATCCCTCTATCTGTGCCACACCTACACAAAACAGAAGCTCTTTACCAAAACCTCAACAACCCAGGTGTGGTACGGCACTGCCTTTTTTTTTTTTTTTTTTACACATAGGGAGAGACTTTACCTCAAGCTGACAGTGTAGAGTAAGTTAGAGATATTTAAAACGTTTTAGCTCAAAATCAAAATTTTGAATGGATGCCCAAATCAGGTAAACACCGAGAGTCTCAAGAGAAAATGTGGTTCATCTTCAAAATAGCTGGTTAATCACCTAACGATAAATAGAAGCAGTAAGTGTGAAAATAACCCTTATTCATTGGGGGAGAACACTGGTCTCATTGTTATTCCACATATAACACATGTTGGTGCTAAAGCTTTTAGCTACAGTGCTCCTAGATTATGGAACAGTCTGCCAGAATATGCACGAGATGATGTTCTTAGTTTAGAAATCTTGCCGGAAGACTAATTACTTTAGCTCCGCATACCCACACCTTTAAAGCAGCGTTTCTCAATCCAGTCCCCAGGGCCCCCCAGATGCTCCACATTTTTGCTCTCTCCCAATTCCCAGAGAGTTGGGAGGGAGTAAAAACATGGACCGTCTGGGGGGGCCCACGAGGACTGGATTGAGAAACACTGCATTAAACCAACAGTGACCATGGCTGCCGATGCTGATGTACATTCCCTTATGTTCCATTGGGTTTGTCCATCAAAGTGTCTATGCCTGTTCTGACCATCAGCGCCTTTTATTTTATGGAGTCAGAACCATCTGAGCTGGAGCTCTGTTTTAGTCCCATTAAATTGTAACATCATAGACATGGCCTACAATCTACCAGGTTACAAAGATCTGCAGGGAAAACTTTCACTACATTTTATGTATCGATGATGCTTTAATAAAAGGCATTGTCATTGTATTCTAGAATATTGGCACGCCCAGGGGCACTTACAGTGGTTAGTTCTTTTCTTTTTTATTACTCTAGCATAACTGCACCTCATTACTCCGCAGGAAAGCACTTTACCTTCTGTCGCCGCGAGTTGCAGTACTGTATCCAACCGAGATAGACCCCACAGAAGCTGTCCCTGGAAATGCCTGCTAAGCGATGGTCATAGTCTTCATCAATGTTTGGGTTAAAGGTTGGGTCCAGGTCCACATAGTTCCGCTCACTGCAGCTACGCAATCCGTCTCGCATGGTCTCGTTAGCCAGCCACTCTTCCAGTTTGGCTGCGGCTGTCACATAGTAGATAATCCCCTAAATAAAAGCAGAGCCAGAGGGTCATTATAAGTGATCCTGTGCTACAGACAAAATGTAAATGTCAAGTGTAAAAATCTAAATCTCTGAGCTGGCCAGTTGTCGGTTATTCGCTAAAATTCGTTAGAGGTCACATTACTCTCCCCCCCTCACCTTGACGTAGTATGAGGTGAGTATACGGCGCAGGTCGAACACCTGCAGCATGGAGGCTGCGCTGTTATCGGTGATGCTGTAGCCCTCCAGCACATACTTTGTAACCAGCACCTCCCAGGCAAGCCAGCGCTGCCCGAAAGCAGCATTGAAGGACAGCATGTGGGGCAGGTGTCCAGGCTCACAGCAGCAGCAGGTCTCATCCTCCTCCACCCCCTCTGTGATGGCCTCCACCTCCCTTTGCTGACAGTACGTCCCTAGGATGGCAAAGCAATGTGAGATTGCAGAAGATCAGAACGCTGTCTTGAGAGCCAAATTCAATGAAAACTGTTCATAACCGAATGTCTGAATAGGGTAAATTTGTGATTTTGATCATCGGAAATGCACACGAAGATGAGTGGCTTGACGAGGAAAGTATTTGAAAGTATGGCTGGTTTAGATACTGCCACTACAAATGTCCAACTATATGTTTAACTATTGTTCAGACTAGGGTTGTTTAAAGAGAAAAAAAAACCTGATAATTATCTATCTACTCTGGGAACACATACTTGCAAGACTGAGGATCTTTCTAGATTAGTTGAAATACATGCACTTAAACGCTGATAAGATAAAATGGGTAAAATGCTACTCTATATAATTTCATATAATATCCTTTGATATTCCTGTTGTTTTTTTAATACAATACCACAAATGTGCTTCCACCATTATGAAACTTGTGTGCCGATTCTTACCTCTAAACTCAAGCCCACGCAGCTGGAATGTGACTAGACCATTCCCAATCTCCACCAAGTGAACCAGTGCATTGAGGTAGTCAGAAGCCAGGATGAAGCAGTCGCCTGTGCTGTAGTTTCCCCAGCGGCCCAGAAGTAGGTCACCGCAGAGGCTGTGCTGTAAGGAGCGGGTCAGGTGCTCGTAGAAAATGGAGTTCAAGTTGTTGTCGTCAGAACCTAAGAAAAATAAATCATAGCGTGACAAGAGGAGTGTGTGAGAACAGACTGGAAGCAGATAATCCATTATTTAAATTATGTTTTTGTACATTACTTGGAGCAGCAAACTGTAATGAGCGACAAAGGAACATATTGACTGAGGGTGAAATAAACAGGAATATATGACATTATGCCATTACCATAAAAAGGTCAGAAAACCACCAAACAATGTGCAGCCCTTCAATAAAAAAAATCACTTCTAAGAAAACCGAACATTTTTGTGGGGGTAAGAGACCTGCTTCTTATTCAAGGTATAAAAGCAAATTTCCTCTGAAATAGGGTACATCAGTGGTACTGCATTCCCCTCCAATGAGAAATGGGCATTTTATTTTATTTTTTAAATATCCCACCTTGCTTTTCGTGAGAGATTCAGACAAACGTGAATATATATATACACATGAGAGCAAGTTTTAGGGTCAGAGAATAGGATCCAATATCCAATGCTAATATCCAATGACGCTGGAGCAGTTGGGGTTAAGGATCTTCTCAAGGGTTCAAGAATTACTTTCATGGGATTTGAATCCACATCCATCTGGTCACAGGCACAAATCCCTATTCAGTTAAGCATTCGATTAACAAAATGATACAAAGTCACCATTATCCTATAGACTATTCCAGGAAATGTTATGATGTTATGCAACCTGGGTTCCTGTCCAGCTGAGAGGCCAATCTGGTGTTGGAATGATCAACTCTCTTCGTGCTGCAGAAGACAAAACAGAAGACAGAAAATAAAACATCTCCCATGTATTTTTGTCCATCACTCTACAAACTTATTTGTCAAAAGAAAAATATCACCTGTATTTTAAAACACACAGATGTTATGGAAGAAAAGTAGAGTCATACTTGTAGTCCCTCTCCCAGAACTTGACAGGACGGACATAGGAGGTGATGAAGATGGCACTACCAAGAAAGGGGTTGAGTGGTGTGGAGAAAACTGCAGACACTATTGCCTGGACAAATAGCATGGCAGAGTCTAGTGCGGACAGGGGGAGTCAAGAACAAATACTGGACATTACATGCCAATGAATTATACATCATGAAATACATTAAAGAGGCCCTATTTTGCTTATTCATGCATAATTCTATTTTTGGGTTCTACTAGAATAGATTTACATGCTTCCATGTTCCAAAAACAGATTTTCCCCCTCATACTGTACATCTCTATTCACTGTCCATAACTCTGCCTGAAACGGTCGGTTAGAGCTTTAAACTCTACCCCAGATGAGCCCAGTGTGCTGATTGGTCAGCCTGCCCCACTGATCAGCTTGTCCCACATGTTCCGCCCCTTCTTGCAGTTTGCACACAGATCCTCGCAAGAAGGGGGCCAATAAGGACTGTGTTACGAGGTGACCTCACCACGTGAGGGCTGGAATTCCAATGAGGCATTTCAGGCAGATTAGAGGAGAGTGGTTTTTGTGGTGAGAGTTACTGCCTTTGGCGTGTACTTTGGGCCTTAAGACTCTGCAGACTGCTTATTCACATTAAGCTATATAAACACCCTAAAGAAAAGGGGAAAACCAGAAAAGAAAATGCATAACAGGGCCCCTTTTATTATTAATCAGTTGGGACTGATTTAGAGGATTTTCACCCTGAAACTTCTACCCAAAAATATTTTCAGTCGAGAACTTTAACACTATGACAATCATGACAAGTAAAAGTTACAACCACAATGCAAAAGGATACGAGGCACAGCAAACGGCTGGGCAAAAGCGTGAAAGGCAGAGCCCCAGGTGATCTGCCAGGGAGCAATGTAGGTGTAGACAAAACGCAGCTTGTAGAACAGCTCCCACAGCTGCGATACAAAGAAAACATCATTAACGTCACGTACAAAACAGGCTTCACAAATCACAAGCCTCACTTTCATTATTACAAAAGGCACGGCATCCACAAGCATGACCGCAGTCAGATCCCTTTACCTTGCTGAAGACGATTGACATGAGGAAGAGGTTGAGCAACGGGGTCTCGGAGAGGTTACGGTAATCGAAGTTGAAGAAGAGAAAGGTGAAGAGCACCGTTACGTACTGATAGGTGGGGCTGCTGAAGGAGGAGCGGAGCAGCTTAAGACCAGCTACCGTGATCATCAGAGCGCCCACCCTGAGAGAGTGGGGATGGGAGAATGTAAGAAACATTACAATACAATCATCCCCCCATATCTGTAGGTGGTATGTTACAAGACCTACCACAGATAGCCTAAATCGCAGATAATAGCAGACCATCCATGGAGCCCCATATACACGTGATTTTCAAGTATGGCAATTGATAAAACATACACGGTAAGACTTAAATACAGTAAGACATTAAAATATAGTAAAATAAAGTACACCGTACGTTATATCACAGTACTGTACATCTGGACCAAACCAAATTGCCTAATTTTTAAGAGAAAGAAAAAACGCACCAAGGGATGAAGGAGCAATGAAAATCATACTTTTTATACCCCTCAAATGACAAAGGAACAATGAAAAAATACCGTTACAATTTTTTTTTTTTGGGACCGTGGTGAACTGTGGAAAATTGAAATCACAGTTACCATAACTGAGCATACGGGGAGACTGATGTACATGGTTCAGGAGGACTTTCAGAAAAGAGGGAAAAAAGACTAGCCGATATACAAGAGCACTCACTCTATGTCAAGCTTTTTGGGACTAGCGAAATCCTGAGCACTTCTGGTTAATTCATTCAGGATGACCAGTGGATAGAGGACATTCTTTTCTGCGAATAGCAACCAAACGTGCAGTTTTTCAAACCACATCACATGAGCCGCTCCTGGGGACAGAGAGGAAAGGGGCAGGAAAAAATGTTTAGTCATGTCACTAGTAAGAAATCTTTAAACAAAACCTTTAGACAATAAAACGAGGACTATGATCAGACTGTACCTCATAATTACGTTGGATTGTGTCATAAAATAAAGACTCGACATTAAGAATTATAGTACAAAACTTCCCATTATGGTCTCTGTTGTCTTTGGTCTACTTACCTCTGACCTCAAACTGGTAGTACTCCTTGGTCTTGAGTAGAGGATGGGAAAAACAGTACCAAGGCAACTGCTTGCGAACTTGGGGTAGGAGGTAATGGGTCAGCAATCCCACCGCCCCCACCAGTGTGTGCAACACGTATCTTAGAATTGGCTTAGGGTCAAGGAGAAAAAGAAAGAAAGAAAAGCACATTACAAATATCCAACTGTGTTCATGTATCACTAAAGATTAATGTACTAAATAATAATAATAATTAGAACACAGTCTAGACGAAGCCAGAAAAAGTTAGATTACACCATATTCTATACACAACTCCAATGAACAGACCCCCCCCTCCCCTACCTGCAACGCAATGAACACGGTGCTGACATGGATGGCAAAGTACAAAACGGAGATGACTATGCACACGATCAAGTCTGACTGTAGCCGCTCATTCTGCAAATGAGAAGGGAATGTTAGAAAAGTGAAAACAAAATATTTTCCTTGATTAATATCAACGACACCCAGTGACAAACATTCTGTTAATGGAGTAGGACTGTATTAAGCTCATTGTTTTGGCTCAAACACTTTCCCATTCAGAAAAATAAAGTTAAGTACTGGTGATTCTGGTCCATTCCCAGTTCACAATTATGAATCAGTGTATGGCCAATGCTATCCCTCTCAGTTAAGTTTATATCCCAGATCCCAAAGTCCAATGGTTGAAACACGCATCTATAATTATAAAGCAGACTAATTGTACATGTGTTGATTTGTACGTGAATGTGTGTATATGAGAAAGAAGATGTAATTTGAAGATAATTCTACTTACAACAGAATTCCTAAGTTTTTCGGGGAGGGGGTCATGCACCTCAGCGAGGGGGTCCTCTGGATTTTTTTCTTTTATATTAGGAAAAATCTTGGATTGGACCAATGAGCTAAGGAGAGAGGGCTTGTCAGCTAAGCAGACATCATTACAGAAATATTAAACTTCTCTTTTTAATTTTTAGAATTGCCACTGGTGGTAAAGCCTCTGAATGAAGACTTTTATATACAAAGCTGAAAGTGTGGGATGTGATGCTTAAAAGGTACTAAATTTAGCAAATTACTGTCACAGCAGGAGTTTGGTGGAATTACCACCAATCGTAGGAGATTTTACAGTAAAGCACGGCTGCAATCAAGTGTTTCCAGGGGTTTACAAATGTGCTTACATGAGGACAGATGGATCACTGCTCTGTCGACTTAAATGGTAGGACACAGCCACCAAAAGGCCACAGAACACAGAGAACAGCACAGGGATGTGCTGCGGATCCCAAGATTCCTGTGACGTGCACAGAGATCAGTTACTTTGTGAAAACAAACAACAAAACAAGCACAATTATTTAAAAACCTCTCATGTCTAATTGCATCAGCTGCTCAAAGTCGGTCTCTGCGAATTTTATTGTAAGTGTATCCGAGCCAGCACTGCCACAGTATGCAGTGAGAAGCCTCACCTTTAGGGCTCCATAGCAAAGTCCATACAACAGGGCTACAGTGACAACACTGCGTATTATGCCGTAGAGTGCAGATGGTAAGCTGGTGGAAGCTGAGGGGAAAACACCGTAGGTCAGCAAAGTTACATGAGCAAAAAAATAACTTCGGTCACAACAGTGAAGACTATTAAAACGGCGAAAATCACTGCAAGTGCACAACAGAACAGCTTAAATTCCAAATTAAATCACAAAGCAATATTTCAGAAAAAAATGTCTTCATGGACAAATCATAAAAGCCATTGAGTTAGAGGTTTTTTTTTATGACCAACTAAGAATATACCAACAATTCTGAAGTTTCTGTGAACCCCAAGAGTTAATTACAGACCGGACCGAAAAACCGGAAAGAGACACTTACCATTTCCTCCAAACACGTGGATGTCAAGCTGTTCAGACAGGTACATGACAAAGGTGTTGACCTGCGGCAGCAGCCCCATGAAGAACACGACGGGGAAACACAGAGTAAACACTGCAACAGAGTGATCAGAGACGGGTTATTACACGGAAACCCTAGAGCAAAGCACTGAGAGAAAGATTACACTCAGATACGAATGCAGAAAACAACACGCGTCATACTCCAGAGCAACAGAAAGAAAAGGAAATGTAACTTAATATACATTTAATAAGTTTAAGGGAAAGCAGATTTCGAGCTGGTAGAAAGAGCAGCAGGGCATTCCCCAGACAGCCCCTGTCATTTGGTCTGCCTGTCTAAGCCGTCTTACATGACAATTTGCAGAATCTTTCCCCAGGTATCGACTTGTATTCCTTTCTGTAAGGTTTAACGTCCCTGATTGAAAACGCCATGTATATTGTTTATATACATTTAAATATACTCTCTCTTTTCTCTTTTGCATTATGATCATAAATTTTCTGTAACATAAAAGAAAGAAACTGCAGCAGATACATTAATGGTGGCGTTGTACCACAGATATTCAAACTGTGGGAGATGCCAAGGAAATGCGGGGGGGGGCAAAATAGCAACCTTCAGAAATATAAAAAATGTTGTGAACACATACTCAGTCTGGAGTGTTTTATATAGAGTTGCGTCACACACACACACACACACACACACACACACACACACACACACACACACACACACACACACACACACACGTCTGATTCCGATTACCACCCGCAATGTACAATATTAAAACAGGATCTCCGAAAGATGTACTGTAAGACTTCCTTGCTCTGACATCATGACATTTGTGAGGTGCCTGTTTTGAAAGGATATTAAATTTATTAAAATATGTATGTATTTGCACAGTGTGAGAAATAGTGCTGAAACTTTGCTCCAACATAATGGTAGAGCTGACTGTTCTCAAACAGTCAATCACAGGATTCAAAGTGACCAATCAATGAAGTGGAGAAATCAGGCACTTTTCCCGCCACCAAAGTCTCAAAACTCAACATGTCGAGTGAGCGAGTGTTGGGGAGACGCAAGCGCGTAGAGAGGACGGGTTTTCTGCTCAAGCGAGCATATGCGTGCGTGGTTTTTATGCGCCTCAGTAAATGTTGCTTCAATGTCCGCAGTGCCGGTGCAGACAGGTCTGGGAATACAACAGACGTGGAATTCCTAAGGTGAGGAAGGATGAGTGAAGTATCAACGAGAAAGTTAAGGGAAGAACTTCACCTATGACCAAATCCCGAGCTGAGGCCAGCAGCAGAGAGCTGGTCAGCGCCACGCCATAGACGGAGACGTCACCGAAGCTGCTCTGCCCACTGCCGTAGTCTAGAGCCCAGATGAGCCCACAACACAGGCAGAAGTAGACTGGTCGGCTGTAAGCGATGATCCGGTTATGGCCCTATAAGGGAGCACAGGGGCAAAACCTTAAAAATATCCATTTTGGAAAACAAATAAAATGACTGACTTCATTGTGAGACACATGAGAAAGCCTAGGTGTCACAATTCCACAACGACTTCAAATAAGCAGCAACCTTAATTTAGTTGGTACCACAGGAAACCTGACTGACTTAGGTAGGTAACTCCTGTGTGCTCTATTGTAGCAATTCTGTTTAGATTCAAAGCCTTCAAATATTTAACAATCAATACCGGTCTCGTTTACCATCTGGCAACAATCAAAAGCACAGGTGACAAGGACAGAAACAGGTTGATGATCAGAGTTTGTTCAAACATAGAAACAATGACCATTATAATCCATATAGGCAGTAGGCCCATGCCACTGGGGTGCGTGAATGTGCACATGGACCCATACATGTGCTTTCTTCTCCATCTCTGTGATATTTAGCCGTTTTTGGTCTTTTGCTTATAAGAATGATATGTGAAGGTATATGTACATACATGTCTAGGGGAAGAGGAGTCTGGCTGGACACTCTGAAAGAATATAAGAGAGAGTTAAACTGAATTGTGGAGGCAAAGCAATTAAGCAGGATTATGTCCACTTGCGGGCATGAATCTTTAATGAATGCATGTTTAATTCTCTAATAAAAACATACAAAACACAAATCTGCATTGTACGGAGTGGGCACATTTTAGAGGACATGCTCACCTTTAGGAGAGAATACTGGCAGCTGGCAATTACCAGGCAAAACTGGAACACCCAAATGTCAGTGAAGAAGCCGTGTACAAGCAGGACGGAACCCAGAAAGGCCACTAGGACCGCCAGCAGCACCGCCAGCACATTCTCAAGAACCTCCCGGTTCCTGTTCGGCACAAAAAAGCAGAAAGGACATAAAATGTCAGGTGATCCAGTTTCTATTACTTCACCGTTTGTCCAGGTTCTTCATAAGCCTCCCTGTTTGATATGTTCTTCTGTGGTTCCTACAATGTGGAAACATTTACCAGAATATTATGACGATTCATGCTTTATTAAACATTTCTAAACATAAATCTTCGTTGGAGTTTTATTGCATTCCGAACTCTGAAAAGCTCCGTCTTAATCATCACTTCTCTAGCCTTAGGCTGACAGACACTGCAAGTGAGCTACAGACGGTTCCGGACTAATGGTTTCATCTCAAGTTCTTGGTTAGTGAAAGCGACAGAAGAGGAGATTTTAGGGACAGAAGGGACTGGTAATCCTGCGACGACAATTCAAATGAGGACACCATAGCTGTGCCATTCGGCAAATGAAAAAAAAATATAATTACAACCAACACTGAAGGTAGTCTAAATGTAAAAGGGTTGGATAAATGGAAGTCAGCTGAGTGCAGTGACCTAGATGGACACATAACGGAAGAAGCTGCAAGTTTATGACTGCAGAGTGGAAGATAAAGCAAAAGTGGCTCCTGGAATCATATCACATGGCTAAACTGATACTAAACTCGGTTGGCACAAATAAGGTAAAATACCACAATATGCAACAACATCAATAAGCAAGTCTATCAGAAAAAAACCAAATCCGTCTTAATCATCACTTCTTGGGCTCTTGGGCCATCCCAAAGATCATAAAGGACGTATGTGGAAATTTCCAGTTAAAAACACTAAAATCCCATGTGATACCCAACGCAAGTCGTTTAAAAAAAAAAAATGCTTATTTTACATGTTATAAATGTCTGATTGGTCTCAGAGGTCTATTTCGCTTCAAACACTCAAAGTTCATGCACATGAAATATGTTGTAACTGGGTATGAAAAGAAAAATGCTTCAGGGATTAACTAATAAAATCTAGTTTAGATTTGATTCACATATATTATGTAAGAGAAGTTTTCTGGTGTTTAGACTTAATGTAGAGCTTACATAACTTCTCTGGCCCTTGCTGTACGGATAAAAAGCTTAAATGGTATTAGCAGAAATCTTTATATGCCCAATATTGTTAATTGCCAAGAACATTGCCGAAAATAGTTTAAAAACGACGGAGCCATTGCACTCCTGTTTTGAGCTTGGGCTTTCATCATGCAGGAAAAAAAAATCTGTTTGACTAATTCTGACTTTACATTCTAGTGGAAAAGCGTGATTTATCTTATTTGCACTCTCACCTGTCAAAGAGCGCTAGCAGAGTTAGCCGGTCAAAGTGCAGTCCCACCCACAGGTAGGGGAACAGCCAGAAGCGATAGTACTGCTTGGCTTTGTGTGCTGTCACTGCAGAGGGATCCTCTGAACCCAGCGGGGCGTCCTGGAGCTCTGGGCTCAGATCAGCATCCTGCTGTTCCAGAAGCTCCGGGTCCATCGTCAGGAGACGGTTAAGTCGAATCTGGGGAGGAGAGAGCAACCCCCACAAGTTAAGGGCCGGTCGCCTGCCGCTACAGCCACTGCTCCCCACACTCAGCCTAACACTCACCAGGTCATGAGGATAAAAGCGAACTGAGGTAGAACTGGAGAGATGGGAATCTGTGTCCCTAGAAAGAGGAGAAAAACACACACCAGTTACACCATAACATATGGATATAGTGTATGATTCAATAAATCTCTACTTTATCAGTACAAAGGGGCACAGAATTTTAAAACACACACACACAAATATCACACTCTGATCCATCTTACCAGATATTGTTAGAGGCTCGTCTGGTTGCAGGTTCAAAGTTTACTAGAGACATATCACAGCCGCCAGCTTCATAGAGGGAGGGGGTGAGCTTCCCTGTAACAAAAGCGCTGCCTTTCAGCACACCAACAACAACCGCTGAGTTTGAAAACGTATAATATCGCACATTATCCATTACCATCTATGCCATTTATTTTTACCATCCATTTTCTGTAACTGTTGGTCCTGTTTAGGGTTGTGGGGGGGGGGGGTCCGGAGCCTAACCAGAAGGCTACGGATGCAAAATGGGGAACGACCCAGAACAGGGTGCCAATCCATCGCAGGGCGCACACACACACACACACACCATTGACTTATACATGAACATCCACGTGCATGTAACTCGGCATGTCACGGTGGAGACTGAAACCCTGGTCTGATAGGTGAGAGACTACAGTGCTAACCTCGGCGCCACCACGCTGCCCTTATTTTTAGCATACAGATTTTAAAAAAAACTAAACCAAAAAACCACACACAGTGATGTCTAGACCAAAGAGGCGTTACTCATACAAGTGAAACACGTACCTCTTAACAGCAAATCACAAGTCAATGTGTTTAACTGGAAGAACAAAACTTCCTGGTCTAAAATTACATCTCTTCCAAATATTTTTGCAGATGGGATCAATAAATTTGCACATTATATAAATTTTTCATCTTTTGCCTCCCTATCGAAACAATCGATTTCTGCACCTTGACTTGACTCCCACGCGTCCCCTTGCACCATGACATCGCTCCTGCTTTACATACCGAAATCATCTTGCAGGCTGGTGGTGCCCACGGTCGAGGCCTTGTCCTGAGAGCCCTCCAGATGCACGCTTCCATTCCTGGCCAGCAGGGAGGCATTTACGCTTAACACGGTCACCTGGGACGGGGTACGGGAAGGCTGCCCTTTGATAGTCGAAGGCTGGGATGCCTGATTCAGAGCTTCCTGAAGACTGGCGGGGAAATGAGAATGGAGGAGAAGGTGAAATAGGAGTGAAGCACAGGGACACAGATGGTGTCATGGGCAAGAGAAGACAACAGGGAGGTGAATATATAGGTTTATGCAAATATGTACAAGGTGGTGATTTTTAAAAGAAAAATCCAGAAGGACTGGCAAAAGGAACACACAGAAAATACTATCTAGACAGATTGCAACACAGAAAACAAACAACAAGAGAGACAGAAGACCAGACAAATATATGCCCGAAGTCCCTTTGGTTTTCTATACTGCAAGTACAAATGGCTGGAACTGAAGCTCGGGTTGGTCAGTTGGCTATAGCTTCTTAAGCGTACAGCCAAATGACGAACTAAAAAGGTAGTTGGAATACCAAAAAGGTGGACGAATAAATATCATATAATCCATAAGAACATTTTAAATTTCCTTTTCAGTTTCATGTCTACGGAAAGCATTCAAAACAGAACAACCGATAAGGGCTGTAAGCAACATGTATGCAAGTTTCCAAAAATAGGCACTCATGCGCAAACACACAAAGCTCTGCCAAACATTTGCATTCCGCCCGAGTTTCCAGACAGGCCAAGGGCAAACTACAGCTAAAACTGAGATTGCCTGTTTGCAGATGATGAAAATAATCAAACAAACGGGTGGAGCTTGTAACCTGTGGCAGAAAATGATGGCGAATTCTATAGGTAGAGGATGAAACACAAGAATGTTGGAGGGAGGAAAAAAAGCAGCAACGAGGCAGGTATCCAGTTGGCACC
>JAODJX010000027.1:12547798-12591511 GCA_026776945.1 Isichthys henryi
GAAGAGTCCTCACACCTGGGTTTGAACAGCTGACCTAAAGGTTACCCCAAAAACCAGCACACACACCGGCCCTTTGCAGATAAGATTGCCCACCCCTGTCCTAGACTGTTCAATGAAAAATGATTGGGTCCATGATTGAATAACCAATCTGATTGGTTGATCCCGGCTCCTCCGGTTTCTTGGATCCATCTGACTGGTTACCTCTTTCAACCTATCATTTTTCATTCTGCCCTCAGAACATTTTTGTGCAAGTAAAACTCCAATTGCAACGCAGATTATTAACTGCTAACACAATGTGATAATCTAATCTGAAGTTCTCATTTACCAAGATCCCACTTCTTAGCTGGGGGTTGAAGTGTAGAAGTAACATTTTAATATTTCACACCCACTATCATACACCCTGATCAACCTTTGCTACATGCGAGAGGCGCAAAAAGGATCATATTTCATTCCTGCTGCATAACATCAGTGAGCAAACTGTGCCACTATCAGAAAGCAGAACAGCTGACAGATATACTGGCTTAAACATCCAAAATCACACATAGCATCGTATGGAAAAAGCTGAGGGTTTGTGGGCTGGACCTAAAAGAAAAGATGACATGTAGCTACAACATGAAGTCTATACTTCAGGACAAATGCTTAGCACAGCATATTCTTTCATGTAAAGAAACACTAAGTTAGACTCCACGGTTCAAGGCGTGATCAGATTATGTGCAAATACAACCATTAAAAGTCTCAAAAGAAAATCCGCTAAACCACATTTCACCAGTTACTTTCCCATGAATGTCACTTACTTCTATTTTTAACCTTAAAGTAGTACAAGGATTACATAGCTGCCAGATAATATTTAGCAACAATATAATTATGAGTGACTGCATCCGGAAATGTTTGTTGAGAGCTATACACCGTGTTCCAAAATACTATGCAAGCGACATTTCAGTAACTCTTCCAGCAAAATAAAAACTTGTGATCTTTTTGTTGTTTAATCATTTTTCACGCCTCTTTAGATGAAGTGTACCAATATCAGAAAATGTTGCTAATGTGCCAGGTTCTTAGAGAAACAGATTTAAAATAGCGTGTTCCACGTTAACAGGCAAGTCACAGTCATCGTTAAATATGGTAAAGAACAAAGACCGTACTGCAGCTGAAGGGTATGAAATGGATGTCGTGCTTTTTGGAAGACATCGCACAATTGATTTATTGTGAAAATTTGACATCACTGAATTGTTTATAAAAAAAAAAAAAAAGGGGGGGGGTTTCAGAGTCCAGATGAGGTAAATCAAACAGAGGATCATTAAAGGAATATTCAGGCAAAGACACATTTCTGAAATTGCTAGTGTCCCTGAAATTCCAAGAACATACTGATGCAGTAGCATCCTCCGGAGGTCGGCAGCTACATTTCGGCCACCCCTCACTAAAGCTCACAGAGCTTTAACACAAGAGCATGCACCGGGCACAGACATACCGATGGGCCCACACATTATGACCTCACCTCCATGTGAAGCAAATAATGTTGACCATCATGCAAAAAGAGTGTATGCAGAGGTCTGGGAGAGACACATAAAGACAACATTAAATGGACATTCAGTACTCGCAGTTGACAAAGCAATGAAACATTCACGCGATCGTCATCAAAATTATCTCCCATTTATGCCACCGTAGCTCTTCTGTCGGTTTGCGCCAAACAGGATAACCTTCCTTCACATTCCAAAATGATGAGCTCTGGCCACCCAACATCCTGTCAGCATTTTGTGGCTTTCCCCTCCTTGGACCACTCTCAGTGGGTACTTACCATGCCTGACGATAAACAGCCCACAAGCCTGGACATTTTGAAGATACTTTGACAGCCTTCAGGCCATAATGATTTGCCCCTTATCAAAGTCTCACAAGATCTTTATCCCTGCCCATCAATTCTGCAATCAACATGTTGACTACGTGCACCGAATTCACTTCACATGGGGATATACAAACACTGTTTCTCATATTTTCATTCACTGAAATTGACTGAGTTCAACGCTATGCGAGATGGTCCACATGGATGTTCCGGAGGGTTAGTGAATGGCCACCCTACTCCCACCAGTTTGAGCAGTCAACAAGGTGGTGGTGGAATGTTGTTTTGAGTAGGAATAATGGAAAGTGAGATGAGTGGTCCCATTGGGGTCCCTGATGGTGTTAAACTGACAACAACATACGCTATATGGACAAAAGTATTGAGACTCAACTCTTAATTGCCGAATTCAGGTGTTTCATTCCGATCCACTGCCACGGGTGTATAAAATCAAGCACATAGCCAAGTAGTCAGGTTTAGAAACAATTATGAAAGAATGGGTCATTCTGAAGAGCACAGTGAATTCAAGCACGGTACGGTCATAGAATGCTACCTTTGCAATAAGTCACTGCATAAAATTTCTTTCCTGCTAGATATTCCACGGTCAACTGTAAGGGGTATTATTGCAAAGTAGATGCATTTAGGAATAAGAAACTCAGCCATGAAGATGGCAGATCACATAAAGTATCAGAGTGGGATCACTGAGTGCTGAGGCACACAGGGCGTAAAAGTCGCCAACGCTCTATTGACTCAACAACTGCAGAGTTCCAAGCTTCCTCTGGCATTAACTCGAGCACAAAACTGTGCGCTGGAAGCTTCACGGAGTGGGCTTCCATGGCCGAGCAGCTGCATGCAAGCTGCACATCACCAAGTGCAATGCCAAGTGTCAGATGGACTGGTGTAAATCATACCGTCACTGGACTCTGAAGCAGTGGAATGTGTTCTGTGGAATGACGAATCACGTCTGGGTTTGGTAGATGCCAGAAAAAGGTTACCTACCAAACTCCTTTGTGCCAAGTGTAAGGTTTTGTGGAGGAGGGATAATGTATGGGGTTGTTTTTCCAGAGCTTGGGCTAGACCCCTTAGTTCCAGTGAAGGAAACTCTTAATGCTTCAGTACACGAAGACATTTTGGACAATTCTATGCTTCAAACTTTGTGGGAACAGTCTGGGGAAGGTAGTTTCTGTACCAGCATAACTGTGCCCCGGTGCACAAAGAAAGGTTTATAAAGACATGGTTGGGTGAGTTTGGTGTGGAAGAAATTGACTGGCTTGCACAGAGCCCTGACCTCAACCCCATCAAACACCTTTGAGATGAAACAGAACAGAGACTGAGAACCAGACCTGCACGTCTGACATGAGTGCCCTTCTGGATGAATGTGTAAAAACTCCCATAGACACACTCCAAAATCTTGTGGAAAGCCTACCAAGAAGAGTGGCAGCCATTATAGTTGCAAAGACGGAGACCAACAACATACTGATGCCTAAGGATTTAGAATGGGATGTCATAAAAGTTCCTGTGCACGTGACGGCCAGGTGCCCCAAAACTTTTGTCCGTATGACGTATGTAAAAGTTCTAACAACACTTCCAGCCTTAGTATGAAAAGTCATGACTTCCAAAATAAAACGATTTTCATCAAGAAAATGCTCCATCATAGGTTGCTAAGAACATCACCGACTCCTTGGATGCTCTGGGCATTTAAAAGGGTCACTAAAGCATGATCTGATCTATGATCCCCTGTCTACAACCCGACTGAAAACGCATGGAGCATTTTAAAAATCTATAAAGGTGACTGGCAGCACTCTTCAAAACAGCAGCTATGGGAGGCAATACTAGCATCTTCTACTGAAACAGGGACAGAAACTATGCATGCGCTCAAGATGAGAGCTGCCAAAGTAATTTCGAGGAAGGGCTTATATATTAACTTGTAACCACTGGTCACTAACCAGGTTTATTTAGGTTTTTTTTGAAGAACAATGTTAATGCAACAAATACAACTCACTTCTGTCTTGAGAAACGTGCAAGTGAAATACTGAAAATTCAAAAACTTATCTGCATAATAATTTAGAACACTATATTTTGTGCTTGTTTCGGAATATATAAAGCAGTTCATCATCAGGCATTGTTGCTGCTGTTCACGTCTACATTCAAAAAGCATTGATGACAATAAAAAGCACCTTAATAAAGTCGACTGTCAAATCAGACGGGAAGTAGAATCGGCATAATTAGGAATATTTTGTAAGCTGATTAATATAGCACTTCCTGGATGCAAAAACATATTGCAGAAATATATATTGCAGAAAATAAAATGCTGCACGTAAAATCCTTGCCTTGTTTTAGTGCCAACTCCCAGACTACTGGTTATTTGTTCCTTTGGTCCTCAGCTAAAAGAATATCAACTGAACCCAGACAATAAACACTGATGAGAATTGACTAATGTAGACATTATCTAGACTTTTCTAGACACTAACAATAACTCCACCCAAGACACAACTGTCCAGGCTATGGGTCGATTCCAACTGCCGATACCAATATGGATTTTTAAAGATTAAAGATGTTGCTTTAATATATTAATATAATAAATTTATATTGATAGCTTATACATTAATATTTCTGAACTAGTAAATACATATTTAAAAATGTCAAAAAAATGAGGCTACTAGAAACATACTTCACCACTTCATTTGTACATGCGATATTAAGCTTTTCGTGTATCACAAGCTGCAGTGATTGCGCAAAGCAGCCCAAGCTAGCGACTCCCAAATCATCCATCGCTGTTTTCATATTACTCACATTGTCTCACGCAACAGCGAGGGCTTTGATTAGTGGGATTTTCCACTAAACATCGCTTCCACCTCTCAAAACTTTGTTTGTGCAAAGATCACAAATCGCTGTGCTACTAGTTATCGTTAAAAGTGTAAAATGCTCTCAGAAAGTCACCTTCTTATCGGATGTTCCTATGCTCCTTCTACCGCGAAAGATATGCACATGACGTCACCACATGCAGAAGTCACCTTCTGAGTGGCAGCAAAACTGAGTGGCAGCATTAGTGTTCAGTTTTAATGCCGCAAAAAAAAAAAACTAAAATGGGAAAGAGCTGTCATGTGATTGATTGTACAAACAGATTTACATGGAGCTATATTTTTAGATATTGCCAAAAATTAAATAAGTATCTGCATCTGTCACATATGGCCAATACCCAATCAGTCAAAAAGGTCTGAATCAGCTCCGATACCGATCCGAATATCGGAATCGATGCATCTCTAGTCCAGACAGTAGTGCCGTTTTTTTTCCCAACAAAATCCTCATTTTTTCGACATTCCGGAGGCGATCCATGTATTCCCATTGAAATATCCAGCAGTTATGGCTGTTTCCATACAGGATTCGAAATTATTACTCACAATTTTTGTGTCAATTTGTCAGCACTGTTGATTGTGAACTCAGAGGGGGAATTTGAAATTAAACCCGCTGGTTAAAACTGTGGTATCTGAGCACGCAGATAAACATAAGCATTTTGAAGAATCAATAGATAAAGCCAAGCTACATTTCTTAAATCCATGATAGCAGAAACAACATAAGATACACCCGTCATCAGCATGTCAGATCAAAGTTCGCATGATACAGAAAATAATGATTTATAAGTTACACAAGAGCGATGTTTTTTCAAAGTTGAGAAGAGGGGGAGAAACAAGGACATTTTGCTATAATTTGTCCCCAAGTTAATGATGATAAAGTTAATTAATACTGCTTGATTTAAAAGTATGATACAGCTAATTACTTTGTTGCATCGTTTTGACATGCTGCGGGGGTCAAATTTGAATTCACTCCACACTACAAATTACATGCGCCAGACGTGAAAATGGGTGCACTATACATTTGCAACTCCAATTTATATGCTGATTGTCTACTTATACCGTGTTGTTCAGCTAATCAGTCTAACACCAAACTACTGCAAATAACACCCGAAACAGAAACGATGCTGTTGTTATCCACATCAAGGCACCCAAGTTAATATGTAACTCGTATATTTTTCCCCTTCGTTACAAATTATGGCTATATTTGTACCAAGTTAGTCAATAACAGGCACAAAAGAAATTTGGAAAATATCCGTTGGAAAACATCGGTGTTTAAGGCATTACTAGTCTTGCGTTTGACATGCAGCGAGCTCCTTTGCTCAGATTTACATGTAGTAATATATAACCACACACAACTAAGTGTCGTGGGGGAAACTTTTTAAATGAATAACTCTGGATAAATATTTCAGTAGGGTAATAAAATGTTAGTCATACCTTGGCGTTGTCTAAAACGAAATACTGATAGATTATAGCTAGTCGGTTGAAATTAATTGTACAAAATTGACGACAGCTGATGGACGGCATGGAAATGACAAAGTATAGTTAATAATTAGATGTAACAGAGAATTGTGTCACTGAGTCGTAAAAGGGGTCCACTGATCCACAACCGTGCTAATACACAAAACATACGGGAATACTGCTAGCAAGAAATGAGCTTCGTACCCAATCTCCATAAAGGCGACCCGCTAGGCAGGTAATCATTACACGTAAGATAGAAAGGCAGCTTTCTATGTACATCATAGATAAACATAAAACAAGACATAAAAAATATATAAACACTCACCATGTAAAGCGTAAAGGGGAAACAGAGCAGGAAGAGCCATATGTAGAGATGTAAGGCATTGACAAATGTATTTTGATGGGGATCGTAATACCAGCCGCCAGTGATAGAAGCCCAAACACCTTGCCTCAAGATCTGAAGCGTTTGAGAACCCATTTTTATCCCGTTAGGATATCTGATAAAGAAAGAGAGGAAGTGACCTCGAAACTAACCGTCTTGAAACATTACGGCCACTGTCCTGTTTTCAGATACTGGCCTGAAAACCTCTACTGCAGCCATCTTTACTATTTGCTAGAGGGCTAATCTCGGTCCTCCACGGAAACGCAAGCTATCCCGATACGCTCTGCACGTCTGTTAGGGAACACTAGAAGAAGAGGGAAGGCAGGAGGCACCGGTGTTGGCTGGGCGCAGTTTCGCCACCATTCGGTAATTGTTATATGCGCTTTTATAAAGAAAATCACTCTCGAGTAAGGCAAAAAAAGAAGAATGTATTGTTTATACAAGTGTTTCCTTATATAATGAAAGGCTCAATGAAATATAAATTAAGACATACTGTATCGTTCAATAAAAGGCCACTGATACCGACTGCTGAGATTCGCGTTTAATATAAAACTTGTTGGGCATACAAAAGTAATCTTGGAAAAAAAAATCCTTGCATTGGTCTCATCGACATATTTGTTATAACTATTATACAACTAATCGACGAATAAATTATGTCTAAATTAATGCAGATCACAAGTACATACCAGTCAAATGCTTCTGTTCGAGTTTTTCATAAAATATAATATACAAATACACAAAATAAGCATGTTTACAAAATTAACACTTTTTGAAGAGTTGACTTTTACTCAACGCATACTGATTCGGCTTTAAGAAATTCTGAGATGATGCACATTATTATAAAATTACAATGTGGTTTTCGGTTATTTTGGAAATTATCATCAGCCACAAAAGTACTTATAGGTTGAGAATTATATACATCACTCTTATTTAGGCAGACAATCTTACAGCTTTAAACAAACATTTCTCTCACAATCTCTCACATTTAAGACATCTCTCAGTTGCCCTGTCCAGTCTACACATGTAGTTTTCCAACAACCTGCAATGCTGTAATAAACCATTATTGGAAAAAAACAGATCAACTATTGTGTACGTATGCCAAAGGAAAGCAATTCAGGAGAAAGAAATGTAATTAGAATGAAGAGTGTCATAGGAGCGAGTCAGTTGCTGGAAGGTTCATGTATAACTACCGCATTTGTCCTTGCCTGGCTTCTGAAGAATAGTGATTCAGCACTGACACTATACAATAAACCAAAAAAAGTCTTTTCCTTGTAAGTAGTGTGCAGTACACATGGCCTAAATATTTTTATTGTACTACTGCAACCGTGGTCGTTTCTCTGGTGGAGCTTTGTTGGGGGGTGTGGGGGCAGGAGTCTTGGCTGCTGGCTCTCTTTCCTCCTGCCGTATCGCCTCAGTTGAAGTCTCTGGCTCCTTCTTTACTTCCACTGAGGGAAGGGGGGGGGGGAGTGACCATGGAATTAAAACAGACAGCTTGACTATTAAGCAATGTGCACTCAGCCAAAGTAATGGTTAGCTGTGACAATAAAACACAGGCACTATATGCAGTTTATCTCATGACAGCTGCATGGTAAATACTGTACGAAGCAATAAAAACTAAAAAAAAAAAAAACTCACCTGGAATAGGCTTTTCTCCAGGTTTTGGCTGAATATACAAAATAAAATAATTGATCATATTGAAACATTATTGCCATTGTACACCCACTCAAACAGCTGGAGATCTACAGTAGATACTGTATATTTGCATGTATGGTTAAATACTAGATACATTTTAATGTTTTACTTATTTCTTCCATATTTTTACAACTACACTCAATCATAAATTAACACAGCACTGATAATAGCAAATCTGTTTCAATTTGTCACACCTGGTAAAAGGCTGGTGGGAACTTCTGCCTGAGATCCACAAGCAGCGCGTCAACCCTCTGTCTCTGAAACAGAGAGCTTGGCTCCTCCCTCTTTTTGGATTTCGGCTTTGCCTTTTCTGCAAATTATATTCACGAATATAAGGATATTTAATTGCTTGCTTAGAAACCAAAGATACTTGAGACATCAAGAAATATTCCATGAAATCTTTTTTTTCCCCCTTCAATTATCTCAACAAACATGTAGTTGTAAAAGCTATGCAGGGAAGTACTCAAGAGAGTCCAGCAGTCTGACCTGCACTTAGAAGGGTCGAGTGTGAATTCTAACCTCTTTCTTCCTGGTCCTTGAAGTGCCACCAGTACCCTTTGGAAGGGTGGTAACGACAGTAAGACATTGCCTCATCGAAGGCAGACTGGATTCCATGCACAGCAGATAACTTGAGGAAAATCACAAAAACACGACCATCATAAGCACTGTGAACAACGTCTAATTATTGTTTGACTATATTAAAAAAATAGACACAAAGTTAATAAACCAATGAACAACATATTCCTTAACGATGCATTAAATGACAAAACAACTGACCACTCTGGAACCAATTACAGAGCCCAGATCTGGAGCTTGGTAGACTACACCCGCGATGATGTAATAATCAGACAAGGGGGTGACTGCAGGAAAGACAAAGAAAGAGCAAGGAAGGATAATCATACACATTAAGCATGAGAGGTATTATAAAATAAACTGTCAGATAAAGATTTATAGATACTCATATATGTGCACACTATCTTAAAGATTTTCATAGATCTTACCTTGTGTTGGAGATTGCCTCTGCTGCTTCCTAATTATGTAGAGAATTGGTTCTTGAGCATGAAGGAGAATATATTCCACACCCACCATCTGACTAAAAGACAACATTAACAAAAGCTGCAATGCCTGATGGTAAAATATACATTCCATCTAATTAAAACCTACTCGAAAAACACGCTGAATTGTATGGTAAACACTGTATATTGTTACTCTGAATCAGTGCATAATGTATTTGCATTTCAAGCCAGAGAATACGTAGCATAGCAATCACAACTATCATAAGTACTATGACTGCTGTCAAGTCGACTTCATCACATCATCCATATGGTGGTGCCTGCGGTTAACGAACGCTGTGGTCTACGAACAATTTGGCTCGCGACCAAAGATTTCGTGAAGAAAATGCATTGGTTAACGAACAGATTTCTCTTTTTATACTGTCCCAGCATACCCCGCGTGCAATTGTAAATAGAAGGACCACAACAGGCAACCAACGAGCACCGAACGCAAGTACACAGACGGGAAACACAACGTTCGTGAACCGCAGGCACCACTGTATAGGTACACAGCAGCAAGAAAAAAAAGTTGCCCCAAAAACCACGGTGCGACATACAAACAGCAAGTAACAACTCACAATACTCAAAGGGAAAAATACATAGTGCACTGTTAATTTAGTACACTAAATGCTTACATCATACGTGTACATACACAATAACACACAATGCAGCAGCATAAAGGGGGTCTGACAATAAACAAGTAGCTCATAACAATAATAATCGTAAGGTCTAGTCTAAGACCGGAGACACGTAAATCTTAAAACTGTACGTTTACTGATAATAAATTCTTAAATATATAAAATATATTGATAGCTGACTGAATACGTACTATATTTTCCAACATGAAACTACAAAAATAACCTACTTCAGATGATCTAGACTGAGACGTTGCATCTTGACCATCTCGTTGTTGCACGTACGATCGTAGAAGGGGTTACTTCTCTCAGAAAAGTAGTCGAGCACATTTCCCGGATTTAAGATAGGTACCCATCCACTGTCAACCCAGGATATTCCTAAAAGGCTGTCTAGAAAAGCGATACAGAAAATTAATTTTAACCAATAGCATTAACCAGATTGTAATTCACATAAACACACAACGACAGTCATTTACTTCTTAATAGCTAGCTAGCAAAATAACTAGGCAAGTAGGTTTCATTCAAATGTAAAAAAAATGTCTATAACCGTCAATTTTTGTGGAAAATCAGGAATGAATATAATTTTATTCATGGAAAATGGAAAACTAGGGAAGCCTTCTAAAACCAAATGAGAGTACGACATAAATACAGTACCTCTTAAATCAACCGCCGCCATCTTGATAATATTACCGATTCGAGCAGCGTCCTTATGTTATGACGTTGCGTTACCTTTGTCGAATGAAGATGACGACAATTTTCATTGCACTAGGTAGCTTCTTGTGGGTTGTAAGTAACCATGCTAAGGGGGTGTACATCATCTCATTATACTTGAGACATGGCTATCTATTAGCAGAAATCTGAAATTTGCTCAGATAGCTTCATCTTCACCATCTAGTCAGCAAGAGAGAGCCACTCAGCCAGCTTCTCTGGCCTTGCCATAGTGCCTGTACCATGGTAGACAGTGTTATTGGCTTCCACACACTTTTTGTGGAGAGAAGCTGGAATTTGGAGGCCCTCACCAAAACGTTCTCCCAGGGTATCTTGGAAGATGTGAACGATGAGGTGGCAACCAGGAACTTCATTGAGGCCCCTTTATTGACACCTCCATCTGAACAGATAATTGGTTTTGGGAGAGAACACGAAAGGCTCAGCATTAACTCTCTGTGGTCCTGACATTCCCTATACACCACTAAACCTTTCCAGTTCCCTGTTGCAATTAACCTCCTGTCTGGAGCATTTAGGAAAATCCAGAACTTGCCCAGGGATGGGAGTACCACCATCTCACCTGAGTATGTGATGTCTGGGGTCCTTATTGCAATGCCCTGGGACAATGAACAATATCCTCTTAAGGCCTTTAGGGCATCTGGTGCTGAAGGCAAGTTTTTAATGGGCCACAGGCTAGCCAGGTAGCTCAGGGTCTTCATATCATCCTGGATCAGCCATGTGCTCTCACTGCCTTGGATGGAAGACCAGTGGGCTCTGGTTGAGTCTAACATTTAACTGCGAATTTATGCCCATGCAAGGAGGAGGATGAGAAAAGGTACAGTCCCACCCTATCCATTCAATCAGAGTCCCTACACTCCATAAATAGGCAGCTGGCATACCTGACCAAACCACAGGCAATTCCAATGCCTATTAAATTACAAGTAAATTACCTCAATTATAGTAAACGTTTCGTTCAAATGATATCCTTTTGTATTTCCGCACTTTTATGAAATGTATTAAAGGGTTTTGTGATTATATTGTCATATGCAGGATATTCCTAACTTAAAAAAATCAAATAAATGCTTAATACTTCATGGGTTATGTTGGAAGGTAAAGAAGCCCAGTTTAGGAAAACTAAAAGAAACGGACATCGCGGACATATCTATTCGGCTCTTGTAGGCAAAACGTCGTCGTCATATACAGTATGTTCATTTTCTCACTTTAAAAAAATAGGAACAGCGATGACTTGCTAACATGACAAAAAATGTAATGTTTTTCGTCGCCGAGCAAAGAGGAGAGAATTTTGCATGAGCGTAGAAAAAAGAAAAAAAAAAAACATTTTATTTATCGAAGACAATAATGACCAAAGCGGGCACCAGTAGGAAGCGCTGACGGGAAACTACGCTTCGCTACTGGAGAATACTGGGTATGTGGACGAAGAAAGAGAAATCGGAGCTTGCGGGTTTCGATTAGAATATTAATATTGTCGCATTCCATGTGTGTTTAAGTACGTATTAAATTGTATGTAAATGATAATATGAGTCAACGCCAGACCGCGTACGATGGGAATTATAACAGAGCGGAGGGTGGTGGCAGTGTTGGTGGAAGCAGCATCGTCGGCGCGTCCACGCTGCAGCAGTGCATCCATCCTCCCAGTAGCCGGATCAGAGACACTCGCTCCCAGCAGCATGTCCGTCACCACTCCGCCTCCGTCCTCAAGCAGCCGTCGCATTCCGAACCTGCAGACTTAGTTAAACGGGCTCTGGATTTCAAGACGCAGGGGACCCAGTGCTACAAGGATAAGAAATACAGAGAGGCGATCGGCAAGTACCATCGGGCGCTGCTTGAGATGAAGGGGTTATGTAGGGTGCTGGGGGATTCCGATGTTAGTTGCAGGTCTCCCTCGTCTGCTCTGAAAACTATGAGCCACTCCGCCTTGACAGATGAAGAAAAGGGCGCAGTAGAGAACGCCGAGCTGGAATGTTACAACAGTCTTGCAGGTAATTGTAATTATTGTCTGGTTTTTATGAGGCACACGTGACACTATCAATAACATAGGCTTGTACAGGTTAAATGGAGTCTTGCATGATTTAATGCAATTTTAAGCATATTAATTACATAATATGGAATTGGAATATATATAATATAGGCTGCGATTATACTAATTTCACAAAAAATGTGGACAGTTTGAACGATTTTTAATCTTCTATTTTTTTTAAATTGATCGTAATATAATGATAAAGTAGGGTAGCTGTATTTTTCCACGGTTAGATTACTTTTTGATCGCATTTTCCATTTTTAACGAAAATGTGATTGGGGTCAGTGTTTTCTGATTCTTGCTTTGCTAATGGGCGCATCGTGGCTTTATGTAAGACATCTTTTGTTGTAGCTTGCTTGTTGCAGATGGAGTTGGTAAACTATGAGCGCGTCAAGGAATACTGCCTGAAGGTCCTTTGCAAGGAAGGGGAGAACTTCAAGGCATTGTACCGATCTGGGGTGGCTTATTATCACCTGGGAGACTTTAACAAGGCTCTTCACTACCTGAAGGAGTCACATAAACAGCAGCCATCTGGTAGGCAGCAATTATTTATATTTATATATGAAGCTATTGAAGGCAATTTGGAAAATGTTGTGTGCGGGTGTCAATAAGATTAGAAAACAAAGCATGCTTAGCTTTAAAGGAGATGAGGCATTGGCATGGAATTAGTGATCTTTGTTTCCGGTGTTACCGCCTTGCATAAAACAGCTTTTCCTGTTACTGTGCTCCAGACACCAATGTAATCCGCTACATCCAGCTGACAGAGATGAAGATCCGTCGCAGCAACCAGAGAGAAAAAGAGGCCTCATAAACCAGTCGATGTTTACACAGAAATGCTGTTTTAATATCGTGTATGGAGATTAGTATTCCTGCATCATTTTATGACTTACTAAAAAAAAAAAAATCACAAATGCGTCTTTTGTACTTGCCAGTTTTGTGAAAACCTGTTTTGGTTAAATATTGCTTCAGATAAACATAACATTCACGTGCAAAAAAAAAAAAAACAAAAATCGAAAAACTTTCTTAGTGTGGCATGGGACACCAGGACTGTTGCAGTACAATAATGCCCCGATGAATACGGGGGAATGTTACCCTGCACTTCTGTTATGTGCACGCTGTCAGCTACTGGCTTCTCATGACACAGCAGGCTTCTTCAGACGATATAACACGGTTAGGCAATAGCACTATGTACTTATTTCCCCTCGTAACCTTGTAGGTGCCGAGGTAACAGTATACAGAACCTGGCTGTTTTGCTCACCCAGTAGAATGAGAGTCCGTTTGTCTTATTTGGGTTTACTCACCCAAAATGCAGCTCTCTGCAGGTCGAATCAAACTACTGACTATACCAGCAATTCTCAACCTGGACCCCCAGTGACGTTTTTTTGCTTCCTCCCAGCTACCTGCCACACAATCCACATTTTAGCTCCTTCCCAGCTCCCAGCAAAAACAAGCACTGTCTGGCAGTCCCTGAGGACCATTTTGACAAACACTGGACTGTGTCATGCATCTTGCTTTGGCTACCCGACTGCTATACACCTTTCAACAGACGTCACTTTCCGAGAGAGAGCATTATGAGAAGTGATGGTCGATTGATTTTGTTTATGTCATACGTTACCATTTTGAGGAGTATACAGCTCTGTGACACAGGAACCACTTAGTTTTAATACTTTATGATACGTATGGCTGGATTAAACCTCCTCAAGTAGTAGTCACCTCATGTATTTTTGTTCATAATCCCCACTTTTACAGTTAAACTTCTCTATGTCTCTATTGTTATGCTACACGATTAAGTATATTTAATATATATATTTATATATATATAATTTTTAACTGTGATGTTTCTTTATGTTCATCTTCTGTAACTTATCCAGCACAGGGTTGTGGTTATTAGTCTAATATGGTAAGTGTTGATTTGATGTTGCTACTATTGTGTCAGGTACAATACATGATGTTTTCATTAAAACTTTGTTACACTAACGTAGCTCATGCGGTATGCACTTGAGTACAGATGCCAGTGGTGTGTCAGAAGTTATCTAAATTTAATTCAATTCTGTTGTATGCCGTGGATAAGATTTCTTAATCCACATGTTGTTTAAAATTGTTCCAAAGATCCCCAGTGCTGTATTGCCCTGGAGCCTTAGGTTGTTGATAGAGATCTCTGTAGTGAAAAGGTCTGTAGGGAGGAGCCATGTTAAATACAGCCCTTTATTACCATCATGATTGTAGACTATAGAGCAGTGTTTCCCAACCCAGTCCTCGGGGAACCCTGGACAGTCCACGTTTTTGCTTCCTGTCAGCTCCCAGCGCTCCTGTACCAGGTATTCGGTGTTCCTGATTGGCTGGGAGCTGGGAGGGAGCAAAAACATGAACTGTCTGGGGTACCCCTGAGGACTGGGTTGGGAAACACTGCTATAGCGTATGCTGTGTGGTTACCAGTTACCCCGAGTACCAAGTCAGCTTTGGAAGTGGTGTTTTTTCAGTGACTGTAGTTTTGAAGGCACTGAGGAGGCCTGTAGTGGTGACACCAGTGTTTAAGCCGCCAGACATGGCTCGTGGTTTACTAGTCAGTCTCCTGTCTCACGTTTAGTCATGAGCTTTGGGTGATGATCAAGAGGACAGAATCATGAGCATTATCAGCCAAAATGAGGTTTCTCTGGCAAGATTGCTGGGCTTAGTCTCTGTGAGGTTTGGGCATCTACTGAAGATGCCACCTGCTTGACTCCCCAGGGAGGTGTTCCAGACATGACCCACTGGGCTGTGACTCCGAGGCAGAATCAAGAAAAGCTCGATAGCTTATGTTTCCTGGCTGCCTTTGGAAGTCCTGGGGAAAACATGAATAGCAATAGGTGCAGAGAGGCGTCTGAAGGGCTTACTTTTGTGTCTTGGGAAGATGAGCCTGCAGCTGAAGAAGTTCCTCAACTGTAGCAGCTGTCTATTGAGAGGATTCACATCACTTTTCCCTGCACCAGGTTTTCCGCTGAGGATGGCCACCCTCCTATGATAGTAATGTTTGTTCAGCCTACCAGTCTCCTTCATTGTAATATGCCTTTTACGGTACCACTTTGTATGACATCCATTATAAAGGGTGTATGAATCGTGTATAGTTGGGTTATTAATTAGGTTGTGACATTTTGTAAATCACTAATATACAATCATAAACTAATTATAACTGTGTTTTTTATTAATGAGTTACTACCATTTATAAGTGGCAAAAGGGAGCCTCATTGTAAAGCGATACAAAATTTTCTAACCTTGTAAGTCTTTTGTTAAGTTAAGGGTATTGTGTTAATTTGTTATTTACACGCATTCAGACTGGTTTTGGTGTACAGGGTGTAAGGCTGGGCGATATAAATGATACTGACTCCTCGTCATATAAAATTTCAGTGATAAAATGAGAAACTTTGATAAACTATCAGTAACGAATATTGTTTGATAGCAAGTAGGGTAAAAGAAGGTGGCGTGGTGGTACTTTTTCGCAGCTTTTATTTTTTTGCAACAAACTTGGTGCTATGTGTACTGTGACCTTTGCGTGAAACTTGTCCCAACTTAAACTGAAAATGCTGCATATTTCACCGCTTGATGCATTGCTTGATGCATTGCTTGATGCATTGCTTGATGCATTGCTTGATGCGTTGCCGTCAAGTGGAACATACCGAATGCAAGTGTTTATGGTCGCAAACTACACACATCAAAACACGTATTCCTTCAGAATGGGACAGGTGACAACTTTGCCAGCAATGTGAAACCCATCCCCTGGAGGGAGTCAGAAAAACCCAGCAACAAACTGTACTGTCGGCATTTTCTAGTGTTACACCTTATGACAAAAAGTTTATTTTGTATGATTTATTAAAATTAGATTTTGGTTTGTTACCTTTTTCATGCTCGGAATCTGTTTTTGGAGGAATCCAAAGGGAATTCTAAGCAAAAATGGAGCCTTAAAGAAATTATGACTTAAATTGTGATAATTATTGATGTTGACTGAAAAAAAAAATTGTGATACAACATTTTGCCATATCGCCCAGGTCTAATGTGGTGGATCTTTGAATAGGCTGTCCTTTGTCTCTTTGGAAAGGGTGTCGAGAATGGATGGATAATCGCTTTGGTGGAATCAGACCTTTATTGTCCAAATGAGGGTGGTTTGAGAGTGCAGACAAATGTCTTGGTAATGGTCATCCTATGAACCTATGCCGTTAGCAAATTAACAGTAGAAAATATAAAGAAAAATGGAATATTTGATCTGGCTGATGCAGATCTAAATGTTTTGGGTCAAGACCTGAATAATCTACGTTTGAAACTAACATACGTAACAGACACAAAGTAGGTCTTAATTGTGAACTGCAAAATTAAAAACTCCAGGAAAGGTCTGACTTACAGTCAAGAGTGCAGATTTATGTATTGACTTTAACCTACGTATGCCCTTCAATCAGTCACTGAGTGTAAAGGTGTGATTACTGTATCACCCATGGTTACTGCGTGCTGCGCAGTCAGAAATATCAAAATGCTGTTTTCCCTCTCAGATTACCTCATTTAATATTTTCATAGAAAATAAGTCTCAAAAACATGCAAACATACAGGGAATCAGACGTGGGACAAATACTTTTACAATCGTAGTAGTAACTGTAGAAACAGACATAGAGGAGGTGGGCAGGACAATAAAAACATCTAATGATGTAATAATGTCCAGGGTCAGCTTTTGCCTTCAGAATGGTTTCAACCTTTTTTGTGCATGAACATTACTAGACTGAGTGTAGTGGGATATTGGGTCATTCTGCAAGAAGAAAAGCTTGTATTGCCTTGAGGTGCGAAGGAAGTGGAAATGTATTTCACACTGTCTACTCCGTTATGTCCCAAAAAGATTCAATGATGTTTAGACCTGGGGTGTTTTTCAATATGCGTACTTGATCGTACTTGTGCGCACCCGTTTTACATCATCTTCCATCGCCGAAGACCAGTTCCAATACTAAGAACAGATGTACAGAGGATGGTGAAAATCATCTGATGTCATTCTTGCCCCATCCTATATATCAAGGATGCATCGGTTGCATTCTCCCCAAACTAGGACAGTCCCATGATTCACTGGCAAGTTAGTAAGACCGATCTTGCCGAGATCATAAGTACGATCTTTGTGTTCTTGGTATTGAGAAACACCCATGGTGACTGCAGAGGCCACAGAATGCTTTTTGTCTTTGTTGTGGTGTTTGTGAAAATTCTTGTACAGCTGATAGATGCTTCCTAATTGGCATTCAACATAATAAGACTCATTGTTGTAGCTGCCTTTGTAATTGTGATTCATTTACTTTAAAGCACTTTTTCATGTGGTGTTTGAATATTTTTGTCCATCCCCTATACAATGCACACGACTCGCTGAAACACATTTAATCAAATTAGGTTTCCACTTACTTCAGTGGAAATATGTGGCTTTTAATTTAAGTATATTCGATCCAAGAAGAGTACAATTAAGTTACCAAATATACTGCCACCACAACTGTAGGTGTAACTGTAACAAGTTCTCCTTAGCAAATCATTTATATGTTAAATTCAGTTTATACTTGGTTCATACATCAAAGATATTTTCCAACAGTATTTGCATTCATAATTCATTTCTTCGCAGAAAATTCAATTCAATTTCATTTACAAAGTGCTTTACAGAATCCTGGGTCCAAGGTTCCCAGAAGGTGGCAAGGAAGAACTCCTCTCAAAGACAAAACAAGAACCATTTTTTGTATATGATCATTATTTTACATTATAAGGGTGGTGACCACAGATGACATGATGTCCAACTACAGTCAGAGAACAGGCATATTTTGAAAGTACTTTTAATTATAAAGAAAGCTGCCTCACTTCAAGGTCCACAGCTATTTCTGGCAAAATGCATTGATGTCTTTAAAATAAGCATCCGGGAAATAAGATTGTTGTGGGATTGTTATCATTAAATGGAAGTAAGGGGTAGGGTTACATAAACTAATATTTGCTTATGCCAGATATTGCAATATATTGTAGATAACAGAGAATGTGAAAGCTGATATGTGCTGAGCTGTAGATACGAAGATATACATTTACTTATCTATATTGGGTTACCCCGGTTTTGAGGTAGGACCATCATGCGATCCCTTCTGTGTGCACATGCAAAAATAGACCATATTTTAAAATCTCACAGGAAAATGTGTCTCCCTCTATTGACTGATATGTAAAGTGTATGATATATGATGCATTAACAAAAATAAACCATACCCTATGATCCATTTAATGCAAACATCACTACTTTTACTCAGACCGAATCTGTTCTTTAAATGTTTATTTAGATTACAATATTCTTCTTCAAACGCTACTTAGCCTACACAATGCAAAATACCAAAGAGAGAATACCAGCCCCTGTCTGCACGTTCACTTTGGATGCATTCTGGAAACCAAGGACAGTAGCAGCTACCTGGAAGACACTATTCCCCATCGCAATAGGAATCCTGCAAATGATAAAAAGAATCCTAAGATTCCAAGACCGCTGTATTTAACACTTTTCTGACAATATTTTGAATATCCGAACATTTCCATAAAAGTAATCAAATACAGTTTAAAGCAAGTCAGAAAATAAATACAAATATTTAATAAATAAATATTAAACCAGTAAAAAGCCTCCAGGACCTGTTTTCACTGGTCTTTAGACAAGATGCATGCAGAGCTGCAATGTTAAATACTTGAATTTATACAACTTCTACCTACTGAGAAGATATCTACAATTCGACAGATTGGGAAACCTGGCATCTCCAATCCCCCCCGAATGATCAAATTAATCTTGTGATGCAAAACACTTCAACACCTTTCATAACCAAATCTGTTGAGTATTAAAAATGAAAACAACTTCATATCTTTACGATATAATGATATTGAATGATTTTCCCTTCACCCCAGCCTTCTGAAATTTGAAAATTATTACAGTATTTTAAGTAAGATGCAATGAATCGGTTCTTTATTCTTAACTCTGCAAGGGCTCAGGTCAACTAATGGTTTACATGAAATCTACAGATTTATCTTTACTCAATAAACTTCCCTTTTATAGGTATCTTTAAAAGGGGTGAATACATTCCGAGTTCAGCTGATATGATAACATTGCGTGCGAGGGCTGGAGTTTCGGACCCCTGCTCTCAGCCTGTTTACAGCTTTTTAAATAAATCTTTGGGATTTTCTAAATTGTAATTTGGGCCACTTGCTGTTTCTTGAAATTCTATACTCTATATCAGGGGTCTCCAACTCCGGTCCATGAGAGCTACTATCCAGTAGGTTTTCTATCCTACCTGGCTTCTGATGGGCGGCACCTGTTCTCAGGTAAATACCAGGAAGAGGTGTGACTCATCAGAAGCTGGGTAGGATAGAAAACCTACAGGATAGTAGCTCTCACGGACCGGAGTTGGAGACCCCTGCTCTGTATAGAAATAAATGTGGAATTCCATACGTATATTTTAACATCCCGTTGGTATAGGGGTGTTGCTAGAGATTTTGGGCCCCATGTAGGCATATCATATTGGCCCCTCCAGTCCAGGCAAATCCAGTTTTGTAGGCCCCCTGTCAGTCAGGGGCCCTTGGAATCGTCCTAACTTTCCCCCGCCTTACGGTGCCCCTGCATTAGTATATGCAGCAGATCCCAACTGGCTCAATACTCTGTAAAAGTACATCTGATAAAATGCAGACACATACGATACACAGGGAACAGTGTACAGAGTAGAATACAGAATAAAACTGAAGATTATATTATAGCAGCTGTGATAACATTCATATAACGGATCCTGCATTTAAATGTTTTTGCTCATACTAATGGCATAAGAGGTAAAATATACCCACATTCATGTGTGTGACATACAGAGCATTGCCAGTGTAATGGAGTTGTGAGGTTTGCAGGCAAAAAAAAACCCACTTTCCTCATTTCGCTCCAAACCCAAGCACTTAATATGAATCAAGTTTCACGTTCATGAACTAGTTCCTGAACCACATTTATGGGAGCTGTTGTACAAACAGAAAAGCTTAACAAACTGGTTAAAGTATTTTCTTTTCCAAATGTCTTGCTCCCAGTAGCTTGTTCTTTAACGGTTCAGATTTGTGCCCGTTACCCACTGAAACGTCAAGAAATGAACACCAGAAATTAGCACCATACAAACCACAGAAGATGAACATAGGATTGATATTACTTAGGAACAAAAAAAAAATATATATCTAAGGGGGGAGTCATTCTTGCACCTCTGTTATTAAACAAAGGCGGCAAAATTTCAATTTAACAGTTTGTAGTGTCATAGCATGGTCCATATATGTAAGCTTATGAAGGAACATTCAAAAATATAACGTCCTTTTCCTTCTCTCCTTCCCAAGGTAGGTCATTTTATGAGAAGTTGATACAAGCAGGTTCAGAAGGGCTGGGGCTGAGTTAGGACCAGAAACCTAGCTGGGACCTGTAGGGGGAGCCATTCGACACATCTTGCTCGGACATGCAGAGGGGGCGTGTTTCATCTCGCTGCTGGCCCTCGTCTCGTTGGTCGAGCAGACTACTGCACTTCTGTGATAAACATGGCGTTGGGGCTTTCATGGGGGTGGGGAGGACTGTTACAACCCCTTCAGACCTCAAAGCTGTGGGGGACTCTGTACTATAGGTGTGACTGGGAGACTCTCCGGTGCTGAGTCTACCTCCTCTGTCATGGCCATCAGTGGAGTCCCCCCGACAGAACTCGAAGCGGGTGCGAGGTAAAGGGCGAGGTCGGGCCAGGAACTCTAAAGTTTTGGGTCTCTCGGGGGGGCAGCGACGACGCGGCGTGGGAGGGAAGACCACATTTGGGTCTGGCAGGCGGGGGACCTCAGCGTCATTGGGTCTTATGCTTTTCGTGCTCCCATCTAGAAAGAATTACAAGCAAAATCAATATGCTTCACCATTACGCTAAAGTAACGCTAAAGTAACGCTAAAGTTACTATTCCTTGAATATCCTCAAGTTTACATTTAACTCATTATTTCAAAAGATCACACAAACCATATGTGTAAAAAATGTAAATGTACTTAATGACTGCTCAAAAACCTCAAGATATAGAAAAACCAAAATATACCAAAATTTCCAAACACACAGAAGACAATAGGATAAAGATTCTTCTGGGATGCGGAAGGATCACATTTAGTTTAGCAAGTTCTTAGATCTATACTGCCTGATATGAAAACACCAATCAGTCATATTATATATAAAAGGATGTGCATTGATAGAGAAACAGTGTTTTTGACTGTCTGAAGTGTCCATAGCAACACATTCCCACTCGATTCAGGTTTATTTTATGATGTCATCAACAGAAACTGTTATTATGGTCAGGGATGTACATAACTGGTACGAAGCACACATTCACCTTTAATAGCGATAAAGGTGTAACAATAGTTGTAACAGCACAAATATGTACTTATTTTATGTGCATCTGTGCTGATATGACGAGAATTTATCATGCATTTTAACTTTTATATATGGAAAAAAATAACACTGTTATTTCTTAACAATTTCTATACAACTAACCTAAATCCAAAAATGCCTACTCATTCTGACCTGCAGTTTCTGGGGTCTCCTCTATAGGCCGTGGTTGATGATTAGTTGCAGGACATCCTCTCTTGATGGCTCCATCTGATGGAGTTCGGTGCAAATTGTGCAAATCGCTGGGGGTGAAGGGGATGTGCGTTGGGGTGAGTGACTGTCGGGGGTGGCGCTTGAAGCTCTCGAGTTGAGTGTTAACGAGAGGATTGAGTGGGACAGCCTGAGCGAGGCAGGCCTGAGGCTGAGGGGATGCAGGCCTGTAGACCAATAGTTCCTCGCTGTCCGAACGTAACAGAGAGCGGGTGGAGTTGCAGTCAGAGACAGAAGACAGGGACAACAACGTGAGGGAGTTAGGAAAGGCCTGATTTTGCAGGGGGGCTGGGGGCTTTAGTGGACTCTCCCAGCGAAACAGCTTCCGCGTGGGGGGACTGGTACTCCTTCGCTGGCCTCCGGCACGGTGAAAGAAGCCCTCCCAGCGTGGTTTGCTACTCTCCTCCGGCCTGCCAAGTTCCATAAGGTCGAAGCCCAGCCCCACGGAAGCTAGTACGGCACCACAGCCCAACAGAACCAGATCTGTCCGGCGCACCCCACTTGGGCTTCGCCTCACGGAGCCGGAGCAAATGTCGGGGACTTGGGCCACGATTCCTTGGTCCACATTATTACTGTGTGAAATGTGTCCTTCCCTGTGGAAGGGGATGCAAAGATAGGAACTGCCGGAAGATTCCACAGTCTCCGAGGTGAAACAGACGTCTTCATTTTCTGCAAAGAGTACAGATTTCCGATGCTAATAATACGAATATTATCATACAAATTCAGGACCCAAGACATTACAGATTATTCACTTCTGACCAGTGTAACTCAGATTTGAAAGCAGGAATAAGCAAATAAAGAACTGTTTACGCATTGATAAAGAGAATAATGTATGACGTAGTATGATACTGGATGTTTTGAATCATGCAACTAATGTACCTAGTTTTAAGAAATTTTAACTTAAGTATTATAAATAGCTACATATTAATGTCTATGCAGGCATGTAGGTCAGCAGTAGGTGCTGCAGTCTGTGGTAATGCTCACCCATTTCTGCCAAACTGGGAACGCCTGGCACAGCGGGACTATGCCGGGGTGACCTTCGCAGGTTTGGGGCACTGCTAGACCTCTGCCTGTTGCCCTCTGATGTAGTCTTTTCGCTAGTCATACAAGACAGGTGGACAGAGAAGCCGAAGATGTGCAAATTAAAATGAAATAAATGCTAATCAAAGCACCCGACTTGCTCTCCTGGCCTGTAATGGGCGTCTTACGGCTCGCGGCGACAGCGTGTCTCTGACCTCCAAGCGCGGCTCTTCCTTCGTGGGCCTTTCTTCTCATCGTCCTCGTCTGGCTGAAAAACTGAACTCCGTCCCCTCGCCTTATGACCGTCTGCAGGGGTAACTGTGGAGGATGGCGGCGAAATGTAAGAGAAAAAAAAAAATCACACAACAAATGCAAAGATGTAGCCCCACTGTGCTCATTTACACTATTAAATTAATGCCAAGTTATTATATTTTATTACATTCATGAAGATCACTAGAGATGAGTTATCAAGACGCTGAACAAAGAAGACATTTAGCAAAAAAAAGCCACACTGTCCTTACAGAAAATCCACACACAACGGATGCTAAATGCTAAATGGGCCATAAGCAGTATGCGCCCAGAATGCACCATTCCGGCAGCTGCAGAGGAGAAGCGGTTGCCTGGTTGCTTACGCTGTATTGCCCGTAGGCGGGGCAGCAGTGGAGGGCTGGAAGGAGGGCTGGAGCTGCTGCTGATTAAACTCCGGCGGTGATCCAATGTAGGTGATGCCTGTACTGTGATTTTATGCTGGAAATCTGAAACCAAGCAAAGATATGTTTATAAACTATGTTAAACTATTTGTGCCTTCAATGAATTATTTGTCTTTCGTTTATCTCTGTTGCACAATACTTGCCCATATTTATCTGCTTTTACCTGCTGCTTTTAATCTCTTCAAAAACTACTTGCACATTGATTCTACTAATTATTTTATCGCTACACTACTGTTTATTATATTCTGTCCTGTCCTTCTGTGTATTCAATACTTTTCTTTTTTATTTTGTATTTTCACTTGTACTTTTGTATGCTTCTTTTATTTCTGTGAAGCACATTGAATGACCGACACACGATATTGTGCCATATTAATAAACTTGCCCAGTCTTGCCAGTGTAAATATGTATATGCATTATTAAACCAGTGGTCAAAAAAATACAAAGAATAACTTTCCTAACAATGTGTAACTGTAATTAAGCGTTCAAGCAGTGTTTTTCTAAGGTAAGGCCATGGATGATGTACACTTCTCTAATAGTACCCTAATGTATTAGCTGATAAAGTTCAACATTAGAGTTTTAAAGTCATTTTCAACAGAAGTAACTATTTAGACATCAAAGCCTGTACTGACATTTCATACTAATATTTTCGGCATTGGGGACTGACTGAAATGTTGCTCTTTCATGCGTGTACCTGAGGGCAGACTTATGCGGTTCCCATCCCTCAGCTTCAGACGGCTCCGCCGAAATTTGCCCTGCCGACGTTCCACCCGCGGCTTCTCCTGGTAGAGCTGGTGGATGATGATATTGAGCTCCCGTTCCAGGATGTGAATTTCGCGCTCTGCCAGTTCCTGTTCTCGCTTCCGCAGTGCCTCCTCTTGGCACTTCTGCTGCAGCGCGGCTCGGCTCAACTCCTCCTCCCACGATCGCAACTCCTTGAGGGCCATCAGCGATGATATTCAAGCATCACGAGTCAGTGTTTAGTCAAACGCACAACATTCTTTCATGTGTCTAGTTATGTTTGAGTGAGAAATCTTGTTAGGATGTACATGCCTTCTCCTTAGCCCTCAGTTGGTCAAACATCTCCTGGACCTCCAGCTTCCAGTCATCCTGAAGTGAATGGAATGACTCAACAGGCATCTCAAAGAATCCAGATTCCTCAATGGCTGTCAACTGGTCCAGGATACTGGTGAACGGAGGGCGAGAATGGGGGTCCGGATTCCAACAATCTAGAAGGCAAGAGGTTTTATTACAAGAAATTGAGGGTTTAAAGAAAATTCCAACATAATTTTATAATATCATATGTTGCTACTTGTAATTAGTGCGTTAAGAATCAATAACAGGTGTTGGATGATTTATTTTAAAAGGAATCAGAATCAGTATCAGCAGTTGACAGTTTTGCAAAGAAACAGGAACCCATGCAGCAGGTGTTGAACTTGAGGTCAGAAGAAAACTTATTATTTGTAGCAAAGAGGACAAAGGGTCCATGCAGCAGAATGATGATTCCGAGTCGAACTCTAAAAGCACCTCAGGTTGACTCAGAAAGAACAGCAGAACAGGAGAGCATTGGATTGTTCTTAGGGGGGCAACGATGAATCCAATCCGAATCAATGGAACTTGAAAAGAAAGTAGGATGGAACCTTTTGAACATTCAAGAAATAGTGGGGAGGTGAAGCAAGCTAACTATGGGATCCAGTAAGTGTTAGGAGATAGTTATCCTTGCCAAAGGTTGTTCAACCAAGTTTTATAAATAGAACTGACAAATTTTATTGTTTTAATGCTGTTGTTTTAGTTATTTAAACCAACTGATATCCAACAGCTTTCTGTTTCAGAAGACTATGTCTACATTTATTATTCAATAAAAATTATAAGAGAAATGCCTTTTAATGATAATCACGGCGGGAAGATTTCCATGACAACTGGGAGAGTGTATGCCGTTGTGGGATAAGCCTCTGTGGCTCCCATTGGAAGGCCACTGGTTCAATCCCCAGCAGAATAGCCACATGTACGTAGGCCCACAACCCCCCGCAGCAGAAGTGCTGCTGAATGGCTGATGCTGACCTTTGACCCCCTCAAGAAAGAGGAACGTATAAATATACAATTTTTAATATCAATAAAGTATATAATATACATTAAATCTACAAATTATAGTCAATAAGTATCACTATACAATTCAAAGATACATTTCAAAGGTGTATGAAATACTACACAATCATGACTAGGGTAAAATTTACCATATATTTTATGTGGAATTTCCATTAACAGAGCTAATGTCACAAGTGAAACTGAAAGGTCTATTTAGATAACTCACTGTGTAAACACAGTGTATCCCTCGTAACTGTGAGGTAAGGAGCACGTGCTGATACAACACACTGTCACACCCACCACACAACGCACAAGGTGGGTGATACCTCAGCAACACACTAGTTCAAACAGAATGGAACAGTGTGAAGTGTTTTTCTGGTGGCTGGAGTGCCAATCCTGAAAGTTGGAAGAGCTGCATGTGGATTAAGAACATACCCAGGACAAAGCAACAGCAGGTTAAGGATCTTACTCAAGGGCCCAATGGAGTAGAGTCACTCCTGACATTCATGGGATTCTGTTTAGTGGCACAGACACCCTAGCCTCAGATGCACCTCTCCACTCACTTATAACAGAACCAAAACAATGTGCTAATGCTACAAAGACTAATAAACAAATAGATGGAGGCAATTTTACATAATGGATCTAGTGAGTACTATAGAGCGTACCCTCCATGAGGCGGGCGAAGGGTTCGGGACAGGTGGAGGGAATGGGCAGTGCCAGTTTGTTCATAGCGACTCCGTAAGCCACGGCTAGACCATCTATCCCTCGAAACGGCACTTCACCAGTTAACAGCTCCCAGAGCAGCACCCCATAACTGAGAAAGGAAGGAAACAGGAACGGGACAGAGAAAGAGAGAGAAAAAACATTTATATATATGACTGGAGGGTCTCCAGACTATTCTTCTCCAATGACTGAAGGAACCACAACAACAGAGATAAATGTCACGATGAAGGAATTAAAAAAAGTCAGCCGACACATTCCAGTCGGCCGTGTATTTGTCTCAGACAGACCGTCTACTCCACTGACCATCTGTGAAAGACACAATTATTAATCCCTCATCCAGAAATAGTACAGATAATAGAGTATCTGCTGTAACTGGAGCACTGTGCATGCCTATAGCTTTGACTACCAATGTGGGTGAAGCCCATCTTCAGACAGAAATAGCGGAACCCAGATTTTTTTTAGTACCTGACGAGCAGTAATAGCATATTGATGTTTTTGAAAAGAGGATAGGCAGGAACTGTAATTGTGTTGTAATAAATGACAATCAATTGAAGTATCCATTCAAATGAATTCAAGAAATAAACAAAGGTGATGTTATCTGAAATTCAAGTGAAATTCTGCACTAATATAATTAAATGGAGCTGTAAATCTCTGCTTTGAAGCTGCCTACCTCCATACGTCGCTGCCCTTGGAGAAGGTGGAGGAGCGGATGACCTCGGGGGCCATCCAAGCGTATGTGCCAGCAGCGCTCATCTTCGTGGTGCGGTGCCATTCGCGCGCCAAGCCAAAGTCTGTGATCTTCAAGGTCTTATTGGTCAAGTCATCCTTTTCCACTTTTTCCAGAATCAGTACTGTAACGAACATGGTGAGCCGGATCCAGGGGGGATGGAGGTGAGAGGTCATTAGTTAACAGATGATAAAGATTTTTTTGATAAAGTCTGGGGAGTTGGAAGGGCATGGAAATGAAGTGTTTATAACAATGTTTGGGATGTTTAAAGCATAATGTCGGGGTGAAATTTAGAGGAATCTTCTGAAAAAATACTGACTGCAATGTATAAATCAATTTGTTAACGATATTCTTCCAAGAATGTAGTAGATTTTTTAACCCACAAAACACATGGAAAACCAAAAATAAAAAAGCAAACATTTGCAATGCTTATATCATTACAGCACTACCTTACAGATGAGTTGTTGTTATATATAAATTAGGTGGAGGATGAAGTGAGATGGATTTATTTCTATTTCTTATTATTGGGAAATGCTACAGGCCCATTCGAATTTCCTAGTCAAATAATATTAAAACAGCCTCATATCTAGACATGTCTTCCAGGAAAAAATACCCCAAATAAGATTACACCCCCTCCTGCAATCCCCTAATCTTGCCACTTGGTGGCAGGCAGTGAGACTGAGTAGGTAACACTGTAGTGTCATGCATCCGGGGTTAGATTTTTGTTATATGCAGAAGTATGAGTACAGGCACATTGGAATCCTTCTCTCTGCCTACCCCATCTTGCTCTTCATAGTTTAGAGGGGGGAGGGGCACAAGGTCAGCTAACATGGGGCACCCCTGGAAGTGCGGGTTAAGGGTCTTGCTCATGGGCTCAGGGACATGTGATTATTTTGCTCAGGCCAGGGCTTGAACTTCCAATCAGAGGCACAGAGACTTAGGCAGCTGAGCCACTTACTGCCCCTCAGGTGGGTAGAGTTTCCACGCTGTCTCAGTATTTATGTGGGTCTGGGGCCTGTCCTTCCCTAACGCTTCCTGCCATAGCCCACAAACATGAAATGAGGTGAACTGGTGTCCTTACATGGTGCACATGCATCTTCAGGGTGCCCACAGTCCAGTGTTTTCTGGGATAAGTTCTAGGTTCACTGCAAGTTATAACAACTGATGTGTGTTTGTCTGAACTGTTTAATATTTATGTGTTTGTACTAAACGGTGTAAAATGAAGGCAAACTTCGTGTGCAATGGATATGTAGTAGCAGAATAAATCTGATATTTTATGAGAAGATTAGAGCAACACGGCACCTCAGTGGACGAAAGACAGACAGATGGTATCACGCCTTGCAGGACAAGAGATTTGAGGGCGGATGTTTGGGGCGAAACAAAAGGGGCTTTATTGGAACAAAACTAAAGAAACTGGGACCAGAAACAAACAGGACCCCATGGGACAAAAACAAGAAGACTAGACATTAGAAGGACATGGGCTAAGAGACAAAGCAACAATAATAACTGGACTGGGGAACAAAAGGGTGGGAAGTGCATATATACTAGACAAACGAGGGAGCTAAGGAGAGGCAGCTGGGGGTGATTAATATGAGGGTTAGGTAGAGATATCAGGCAGAACGTGACAGACGGATGGATAGATAGTTCCTGTTGCAATATAAGAAATTCTTCATAAAAACCCAGATAAAACCCAGGGTTTTATGAAATAAAGTAGGAAATTAAAATTATTATATATACAACTGTGAACCTAAAACCAAGGTCTGTACTGAACCATGAATTTTGTGTACTGTTGCACCCCTAGCAGTAGATTTAGCTGCTGGTATGCCTCTATAAAGCTGGTAATCTAACAGCAGAGATGCACTAATCACTACACAATGAGTTAGGCAAATAATAAACATAATATTTAATCACCTTGGTAAACCAATAGAATGAAAGAGGCCCAACTATTTACCAATGAGTGTCAAATGTCTGAACGCGAAATACCATGTAATAGGCTTATGATTTAAGGACTCAAGCATAGCAAACACACTGCAAAACACAGGATTACCTCCCAGGATTGTTTTGATAGTTCAGAAGATTTTGCAGTAATTGCAGTAGTTGCAGTATTTCAGAAACACAGCACTGCAGGCAGCTGCTGCCATAGTTGTAACTGAGGTGTAAATAAATTGAATAAAATGTAATGGTGTGTCTTTAATGCGTTTGAAATTGAGCAAAATTATTTAATATTTAGTTTCAACTGCATGCTGTGTAACTTGTTTCGAGAATCTTCATATCATATGACGTTTAAGCTGATTAAGACCTTTTAGATATGACCATTTCTATAAAAACAGGTTAGAAAGGACAGGATGGAATAGCCACGATGTGTTGGGTGTTGTGCGTGTGACATAACAGTGAATAACTGTGTCTCTCAGAAAGAATGATTCGAGAATCTGAAAACTGGAATAGTCTCCCTGTTAATGTAGCGCAAGCTAAAAGTCTTGGTTCCTTTAAGTCAGAGCTAGAAAAGATTTTAACAATTCTATTAGTTAAGTTCTCCCCAAACAAGCCTGATAGGCCGAATGGCCTCGTCTCGTTCGTAAATTTCTTATGTTCTTAACTGTGCTGTGAAAAAAACTTACATAATGACATGAATTATTATAGTGCTAGTAATGAGTGACATCATAACATTGCATGATCATACATCGTTAGTTGAATTGTTGCCCTGTTTCCGGGGTAAGATTCCAGATTTATCATGTTTGCCATATAGTCCAGGGGTGGGCAACCCTATCCGCAAAGGGCCGGTGTGTACTGTATGCAGGTTTGTGGGATAACGTTTAGGTCAGCTGTTCAAACCCAGGTGTGAGAACTCATTAGCCAATCAGTTTAATTAGTAATCTAATTAGAGAGTTACAGTGAAAACCTGCACACAAAACGGTCCTTTCTGGATAAGATTGCCCACCCCTGGCCTAGTAGGTATGATTCTTCACTATTTACTACTTTAAGCTGTTTTGGAATCAGCAGTTGATTATATATGTTTTTCTTTGTATGACTTCAAAAGACATTTAATTGGTTAATCTCTTCCCTTTACAAATACTCCTCTGATACCTCCTAAATGTGAATTATCTGATCTTAAGTAAGCTGATAAAATATTCCATATAATTATAAAAAAGGGAATGATAAAATGAAAGGGTCTGTTACTGCAGCCTTCAATGATAAAGAAAAGAATTATCTGTTACTCACTGTTGCTGGACTTGAGGTCCCTGTGTATAATTGGTACAATGGCCTGGCAGTGCAGGTAGTTCATAGCTCGGGCGATCTGTACGGCCCAATCCACCAGTGTGTGGGGGGGGATGCGCTTGCCCGAGAGAGCTCTGTTGAGAGAACCCCCACGAGCAAACTCCATCACGAGGCAGAGGTTGGGCTCCAGCAGGCAAACCCCCACCAAGCCCATGATGTTTGGGTGGTGAAGCATGGCAAACAGCTTGGCTTCCTGGCGCACGCTCTCCACCGTCTGACCGACTTCTTCATCTGGGTCACGCCGTGCCGCCTTGACCGCCACCTCCGTGCCTCTCCACAGTGCTCGGTACACTTTCCCAAAGCCCCCAACTCCAATGATCTCCTCAAGGGCCAGCTCTGAGAAATCGATTTCCAGCACTACAGCAATGCGAAGGGGACCATGAGAGAGACATTTGGATGAAAGACGGCAAAGCAGAAGTTAGAAGAAGACAAGGAGAAAAGAGACAGTGCGGGATTTTTTTTAAGCACCAGAATTTCGCTTTTTCCGACTTATCAGCTGTACTCTGATCTTCCTGTACGTATTGTAAAGGAAAAAGGGAATTGAGCCTGATTACATATACCAGTGTATAATACTACATATACCAGTATAATACCACCTATTCCCATCTCAAGTCCATTGTCCATCCCATTCAAGGACCTTCATTTGCACAGAAACCCCTAAGCGAATGATTCAGGTCAGAAGGCCTGAAGTTTGACTTATGTCAGATTCTAGTTCTTGAAAGTCAGCACAATATATATCGAAGCCTAAGAATGTACAACCTGTGAACAGCAAAATGCTTATCAGACAATTTTTACTTGCCTAAATTTATCAAGAAGTGGGTGACAGCCATAGAAAAAAAAATGCACTTTATAATGTAATAAAAAAATAAGGTCCCCATATATATATGCATTTATTAGCAGAAATCAATATATCAGGTTGATCTGTTTTGCTTGTTTAAATAAACAAGTTAGCTTATTGTCTCACAAGAGACACATTATGAGATAGACTTTCTGATGAAGCTACCATTCAGATCCGTTCTACATAAATACAACTTTGCTAGTATTCAGTTTTTCTTATTTGTTGTAATATGTGAAATTATACCAAACAAAACAATGCTCACGGAGACCAATGACAAACACAGTTATTAAAGGTTGCTGTTCTTTTTTCCTGTGCAAAGTTTTAAAGCAATATTAAGGAGCACGAAACATAAAAAGACATGGAATAATTCTTTATTCCATTCTCAAAGTCGTGTCGTTTATTCTGTCACTATGCATAGCGTGAGAAAATTACTAAAATGTATTAATGGTCAAATTAAAAAATCACTGCAAGACTAGTATAATATGCTATTTTTTCATACAGGCAATATTCCTCGTGGTATGGAAAAACGTATAAAATACGATCAACGTCACGAATTTAATAAAGTGGGTAAATAAATAAGCTTCATTTTGAAAAGACACGTTTAAACTGAACGATTAGTTAGTGACACACAATTACAGAGGCTTTACGGCCTGCTTGAAGGAATGAACAAAACAGTATTGGATGAAGGCAGCTAGCTGGATATGAAACAGCGGACAGTTTCGGCGGCGCACTGATGCCACTGCAATGGGCAAAGCGATTATACCTGATGACTTTACGTTTAAAGCATATAGTAATACTGGCAGCTATAAAATCCACAACGTCTGCAAATGTGATGCAATGGTAGCTACTTACGATGCAACGGTGGCATTGATATGTCGGGATAATCCTCCACGGCGGTATCCCGTATCTTTTCAGGGATGCCATTGCCACTGCAAACGTAGTTACTGGGGAAAATCCCCACCCGATCCTCTATCGCCCCTGTCCACCATCCTTCATCGCCCGATACTAGTGAATCTTTCGACAGTATTTCCACCACGTCCCCCTTCCGCAGGCTAAGTTCATCGTCCGCACTGGCTTCGTAGTCAAACACAGCCGTGCAGTATCCAGACACCGCTGGTGCTGAAGCCGGGACGGCTGCGATGCCATCCTTCAGGCTCAGTGGTACCTCCGGGGAAGCCTCCTTCTCTGACTTTGGCTGTTGTGCAGTAGAGCCTGTGGTAATCAATCTGTTCTTAAAACTGGATTTGAAAGCATCCATCGAAGCGATCCATAGATGCAGCTCGGATCCCCGTGACGGCGCATACACACCTGGCGCGGGACGCGAGTCAGTCCCCTTATAATAAGGCTGCAGTCGCTACAAGTCAGCAGTGCAATGAAGCATTGCATTCGACAGCAATAGTTATGGTGCAGTTACCGTCTTCTTTCCTGTTCTTGAGTATTGCAATGTGTACTATATAAGAAGCTGGAACGGAAATGTTCAATGTATGAATCGCAAGTTTTTCGTTCCACCGGTCTTGCGTGAACGCATCAATCAACGCCCTCAGCAGCAGACCCACCCATTTATTACTGTAAGTGGCTGAGGAAGCCCAAGTGAAGAATTCTTGCGATTTCATAGGAGTATTTCCGTATCATTCACATGAATGCTGCGCCTTGGTCTCTGATTTGGTGGCTCCTGCCATGGGTAGAGATGTTTGGTCGGGTTGAGAGTGAGTAATATACATACATAGTATGAATAGTAAGTTCAAGTTGCTGTCAAATATATATATATATATATATATATTACAACAAATAAGCGATGTCCAGCATCGTGTTTATTTATCATTATTTTGATTTTCTGAAAATTGCCTGGAATGCGAAATATCCATCCATACATATATTAATTCAAACATTCATCTTTCATAACAACTTATCTAATGCATGGCAATGATATGAAGTTAAGCTTAAACATTTTATTGAAATGTTATCCAATTAAATACTGTATATCACAAGATAAGATTATAATTTCACAATTTACATCTGACTTAATACATTTTGTATTTTAAATGTCATTAACAGTATCGGTTGTTGTGGAAACCGGTGTTAAAATAATCAAGCGTTTAGCTTTTTCTATCTTTTTCTTTGAAGGTCGCACATTTTTGCCTCACTAATCCCAGGGTATACTGGAGGGCAATATTCATAATTGACCCCACCCTGCAATTTACAGACAAGGCAATGAACTGCTATCTATCCGCAAAAGAAAGATTTCTGAGTGTTGGTGAAATTTCCAAGCACAGAAGTTTTGTCTTAATATTGATATTGTTCACCCAAGGGATTACTACCGTTTTTATGTAGTACCATTTTATTACTACACATACATATGGCAAAAATTACAACAAAGGCTGCGTTCCTTTAAATGTCCTAGGATAAGCTGAGTAACTCTCATTAAAACATTGAATAAACAGTAAAATTATATATATATATATATATATATATATATATATATATATAGCACTGTGATCAATTGCTACAAGAAATATTCTGTAAATATACAATCATTTTTCAAACAGTTTATTTTTGTTGACAAAAAATCAGAAACTGCTGATAATTTGACATAAATTGAATTAAGGTTCATATCATGCATAATTCCCTGAAATAAAAAGAGAAATCAAATCAATCTTCCATGTAAATGCAAATAAACAAAACAGAAAAACAACAATCCAGTGATTTTTAAGCAGAATGGAGGCAAAGTAGCGATTAATTGTGCCACTTCTGTAAGAATAACAGAGATGTTGATATTGAGTAGTATAGTACAAAAAAATATTAGTTGAACGGTTTTTATTTTTGATTTAGTTGAAATGATCAGATTTAGGCAAATTTGCTAGAAGCATCTGCCTCGTGGCAAAGGTACTCCTTACAACTGATCATTTTATAAGCATGTTCTGAACAGAATGTCTTCATCCAAGCCCTCACTCCTTCAAAAAGAAGACAAAATGACATAAAAGCCAGAGTTTACCAAACGAATTTTATCAAAAATACAGTAAGGCCAAGCTCACCAAATCGCAGTCATTTGCGCCTGTTCTTAATTATGTTACCGAGATTTTTGTGCATGTTAATTTACCGAGGCTTACAATACACCAAGTGTATTTTTTTTTTATACAAAACCAATCCTTAATACAAATAACTGTCCAAAAATTCTTTCCGCAAGGTACATAATAGGGTTGTTATTGGCCTCTTGTCCTACTCCTGGAGACCAGTCCAGTTGGTTTCACATGCTACCCCTAAGTGCTTGTAACTGGAGAGTGACTGTTGATTGCTGACAGTTTAGCAAGATTTGTACTCAGATGTAAATACCGGCTTGAGTGATGCACACTTTAGCTTAATTATAGTAATACCTTTATTTATATAGCACCTTTTATACATAACTATAGCCCCAAGTGTTCGTATAATTTTGTACAATGAATAAAATTGAAAAGCAGAACACAAATGTACACCAAAAGACTTAGAAATAAATTAATATTTTTATGAATAAATATTAAATACAAAAAAAGTACAGCACAAAAACAATAGAAAAATAAATCATTTTAAATGGCCACTTTTGTTCACAGTAATAGCATTTCCCCATGTCAACCAGTGTAGTGGACAGCAATCAACAGGTATCTTTGATCTTCCAGAGACAGATTATTAGGCATAGCATCTGAAAAGCTGGTGAACACAACCCGATAAGATTCCCAGTTAGTATAAGATCGGTGTTACAAAACAAACTAATGTGCAAGTTCACTTTGTATGACACCGTATGCCATTCGCTGTCATGCAGAGTTTGTGTAATGCAGGCCAACGCAATGTGAACACTGCTACATTGTATAATACCACATACAAAGATTGTGCTTTGAAATTTGAGCTATTTCATATTAAACACACTGTATAAGAGTTCTGCTGAAACAATTTCTCTGAAACATTTGCTGTTATTATGGTGAAATATATTCAAATTTTAACGGAACACATACGTGACCAGCTCTGAGTCATACACAGCTACATTTTCTTAACAAATTTTCCCATTTCCCGTATGAGCAGAACACATATACTGTACAGTATGCTATTGTCAGGTTTTATACTTCAGTTTTATTCTCCAAGAGTTTTGCTACAAGTTCTTTAAAGCTCGTTTTTATGAGAAATTTTTGTTTAAACATAAACCCTTTTCAAGTGTTATGGGTGCTCAGTGGGTAGCAGGTTTCAGGGTTAGGGGTTTGGGTCCACTCTGTGCATGGAGTTTGTATGTTTCTCCCATATCGTGCAGGTATCCTTCCACAGCCCAAAGACAAGCCACTTGGTCTCTCTGAGTTGGCCATTGTGTGAACGTGTACATGTATGTGCCCTGGGAGAGACTAGCGGCCCTACATTGTGCTTTAGTGACCCAAATCAGTTGTAAGATGGACGGATAGATAAAAACCTTTCAGTATCAGATTGAAGGGATATTTTAATGAACTTTTTACCTTAATTAAACAGCATTGTGGAAAAAATCTGACAATTATTCGATATAAACCAAGTTTTACATGTTGATTTTAACGGAGCCAGCAGATGAACTATGTTATTTCCAGTTCATGCGTACTAGCATGTACCATAAAGGGTTGCCTTTGCATTACTCTCTTTTGCATAAGAAATGAAAACAATGTGGAAAAACTCCATACCAGAAATCATCAAGCCCCAAGGCCACCTTCAACTGGGCTGAATCGAAGTTGTTTTCCATTAAACAATATTTAAACATTGTGCTGCCAGATCACCGCCAGGAATGTCATGAAAGAACATTTTGCATGGCTCTGTATGTGTTACATTTTAATGTTTTCCCCATAATCACTGGCGTTTACTCGGTCTTCATTGGTGCCCCTACATACTCCAAAGACGTAATTTGAGCAGACCGGTGTCTCAACGTTGTCTGTAAACGTCTAAAACTAGGGACCACCGCACAGTTCAGAGCTAGGAAACCCTGACCATTAATGTGTGATTTTATAAATAATGAGGAACTAAGGGAGGCTGGGACGGTGCTGGCAACACAGAGAATGAAATTTACATGGCTGGATATTTAAGGGAAAAAAGAGTGAATGAAAGTAATGTGGCAATTGTTTGGTGACTGATAACACACGATGCTGTACGCCAGCAAGTATCAACAACGCATTTTGTGCATGAAGCTTTTCAAAAGATTTCTGCAGGTCCCCAGTACCTGCCCCATGGCCAGCTGAAGACCCTTGGACTAGCATGTAATTCAGGGCGTTAACGATGCTGCATTGGACAGGGTCCCGATACACTGTTATTCCACATTACTTAAGTGGTTATGAAAAAAAAGGTGTGGCTGTATCAATATTCTCCTGTGGTGTTTTCAGTAAATATTGTTCAAATACAATCCAACCTGACAATGCTTCATGTTACTCAATTAATTAAAACAATTAATATTCTACAGATCTAGAGCTAGCTAAAGAAAGCAATTTTTAATGAATATTAGAAACAAAACTTGTTAGTCTAAGCCGATATTTAGCATCTAGCTGGCGTAACTGGTGTATAACTGTAATATCGAAATTGTTTATTGCTGTTTTTACCGGAAAGTATTTGGATATTATCCTGTGACATTAGTTATATATAAGCCATGAGAAAATTATTTAATTTAAATGGACATGTAGCATTTTTAGTAGGCCAAGACCTTACAGTAAAATATCTTTATCAGAATTGAAAAAAAAAATCTTAATTCAGGATAATTCAGGCCCTGTTCTCGCTTGTAATAGTGGATCGATTCTCCCTTTTGTCCATTTCCAACTGAGTATTTCGAAACCAGCCTTCAATTAACGAAAAAAAAATTTGTTTTACGGAAAATAAAAGACAGAATCTGAGGCATGTTTCGTAAGTAGGCAGTAGCAATAAAAACTGTCCACAGTTTTGTCAAACGTGCATGTCCCTCTTCTCTGGGGTGTCACATCCATAATACTTGTGGGGTCAAAAAGACCAAATTAACAAATCCATAACCGTATAGGATACGTTTAGAAAAAGAAGGACTGGCGTCTTAACCCATAATGATGTCATATGCTTTGTTTTTAAGAAAATATTTAGTATTTACCTAGATACACTTAAAATATATTTTCTCCTTTTTTGGTGAGACATCCATGAGAGGTGTGGACATATGTTTTATTATTAAACTGCACACACGGACAGACATGGGTCTGAAATGGTGTTCAAACGTACACACACACACACACACACACATCTGTTATGCATATACACTTTCCTATGTTTGTATGTAAAAAAAATATTAAATTTATGTACATATATGTGCATGAATCTCTCACCCTTTAGCTGGATATTCTTATCCCTGTAGCTGCACAAAATACCCTTTCAGCATCAGTAACAGTCTTACCCTGTTAATCAGTCCTCTGTTCATTCTGTAGGGCACAGTCACACCTTCTTATCAAGCTGTATTAAGATACACACTAACTTTGCATTTAGTTTGGGTGGAGCTTCCTGTGTTTTTGTTACAGACTAACACAGCATTTTAGAACATCTCTTTAATTTTTTATTTACATTATAATTGTACTGATTTGAAAGTGTTTGTAGTATGTAACAAGTTACATAAAGAAGAATCATTTCATTTATTTTAACTTTCACAACTGTATACAATTTATCTAGCTAGTTACTTAGCCGGTTATTCAGCTATAAAGCTGTTTTTGCTTGCCAGTCGGAATAAGAACATCTGAAAGGAAAAGTACTCCCCTGCTCTTCAGTTACACTTCATTGAGACAAATTTGTCTATCGATGCTTTTAGTGTCATTATATGATTTTTCATAAAAATTGGTAAACAAGTAGATGGGTAAAAGATCTCTTAAATAGAAGTCACCCAACATTATATGTCTTAGTTCACCTGCACTCAGCCCCCCATCTACCTCCATTAAATGCACATAGGAAATATTCAGAATATACAGAAAATATGGTGTATATATATAAGATGTATAAAGGAAGTAATGCTCAGCTGTTAATGTTCAGTTTATCTCTCTGATTTTGTCCTGTTCACTTCAGCCTTTGTAAAAATCTGAGAACCTTCCAGTGGTTCCTTTACAAATTAAAAAAGGACTCTGCATATAGTCCTTCCTATTGTGACCCAAGAACAGTTTGTGTAATTTCATCAGGTTATTTTTTTGTTGAAATATTATTCTTATCCTTCATACAGCTCAGAAAATAGTTCTTAAGTTCCTATTTTTGTGTTTTTATATTTTTTCCCAAAATACTTCATTAAAAAATTCTTATCAGGTGTTGAGAAAAAAATAGATATTTTGATTTCATACATCAAGGTTACTTGACTGGTTTTCCCCATTGGTATCAATCAACCATCCAGACTCCTATGAGTGAGGACAGTTAAATCCTGTCTTCCCCACTCCACCTTACCAGGGAAAAAAGGCACTGCCTTATTCCTCCTTTATTAATGCTTCGCTTTGACCATCTGATATCTGCAAAGACCTCAGGAAGGACTGCTGCAGTGGAGGTCTCCACTGCGTCCTCTTGTCTTGCACTCTGTACAACCCTGCTCCACACCCGTTTCCATACTTAAAATCCACACTTGCATCTGTCCGGCTGGATAGATGTTCCTAGCGGCTAAAAGCCTTGTATATGACAATATGCCTCCAGACTTGAGAAGAGAATGTAGAGAAACCACAGGCTGAAGAAGAAGCCGGTGGTGACCAGTCTGTGTCCGGAAGGACCACCCAGCTCTCCGCCAATGTGGGCACGGCGCCGGTAGAGCAGCACAGTTACTGCGAGGAAGGCGAAGATGGTGAAGAGTGTGACAGAGAAAGCCAGGGACCCGGCTGGCACCACAAATTCCTTCCCTTGCATGTGCCAGTAGATGGCTGCCACTGACCAAGCTACTCCTATGCCGAGAAACACATTGACCGCATTACTGCCGGTCACGTTCCCAATGGAGGCATCAGCATATGTATCCTGTACTGCGGCGACCTTGCTGGCAAAGGTGTCTTTCAGGAAGGGAGGAAAACAAGAAAGAGATTAATAGCAGAAAGGGCATCATATGCATCAATTGCAGTGGGTATCAAAGGTTTACGCACGCTAATTGAAATTTCAGATTTTGTTGATGTAGAGCAGGGGTGGAGAACCTGTTCCATTGAGGTCTGGTATGGGTGTGGGCTTTTGGGGATGACCTCTCAATCAGCCAATCACAGTGGGTCCCCAGGACTGAAGTTCAGAACCACTGCTTTGTTACTGGCTGATTTTGAGGTCATCCCAAAAACCCACATCCACCCCAGCCCTCCATGGAACAGGTTCCCCACCCCTGATATAAAAGCTTAAATCAAGGCAAGTGACATCCAACATTTTTTTTCAGCTTTAATCAGCTGAAACCAACAATATTTAAGTGAAAACCGGGACACCGTAAACAGGAGGGAAGTTAGGATCATGGAATTCAATTGGTCTGGGTTGGGGGCCCAATATCTCTAGTGGCATCCCATAAAGAAAAAAAGTGATTAATTTAAAGTAAAATAAACAGGACTCACCGGGAATTGAAGTACCGAGGGCCACGAACACCACAGCAGTAACGGAGTCCTTCAGACCAATCGTACAGCCAAAATGCGATGCCAAGTCACCAATAACGGCCGTCAACAAGCCAATAATGATGATGGACACAGTGAAGCAGGCCCAGCCATTCCAATACTCCGTAGGTGGAACACATGCAAACAGAACTTTCCAGAAAACTGTCAAGAAGTGCATGACATAGTCAAAGCAGGAAGGCAGGCGTTCCTCCCCGGAATCCTCTTCATCCTCATCTCCTGTCATGTTGTTAGAGACAACATTGAGGAAGGCAAGAAAGAGAAGATTATGGCAAACAACACATGAAACTGTGAATAGTATATAAACAATTAAATTACTTTACATATATCACGCAAATTTTTATACCTTATCGGTTGACCTGCTTATGGTATATCATAAATTTTTTTGTTGAAATGAAGAACTGCCTTCCAGTTCTGATCATAGAAATGAGCTAAAACTGACCCTACATTTTAATTAGTAATCATCGTTGTGAAAGTTTGCTATTCTGGGAGAACAGAAAAACTAGTTTTATTCACAAAACCCAACCACGCAGTCATATACTGTAACTCCAGATGTAAACATCTTACGATACCTTTAATTCGATTTTACACTTAAGTGAATTTGGGAATAGAATATAAAAATGATCAGTACTGAGCCAGTCATCAGGCTCATTTATTCTAATCTGTTAAGGGCATTTAATTGTAGAGTTACTTCATTATGGTTTTAACTGGAACATGGCAACTGTGTTGTGCTTTTATCTATAAATTGACATTACATTAAGTTGAAATAATACAGTATCCCAGGTAATCAAATGTGCAACTAAATGGTTCTCCAAAGGTCCACAATGCTGTCACTCCTGGAAAAAGGTTTGTCTAATATTGTCAAAGGCACCTCTTAGACTGTTCTTCCAAATAGTTTAAAGTTTTATCCTGTACCTGCACTGACTGTGATGGCCTCCAGAAACTGATCTCGCCAAGAGTTTGTTCCCACAACAAGAGCCAGGTTAGTCTTCTTTATCAGTTTGTCCACTGTGTTCTAGAACACATCAGAAAAAAAGCCATTAGAAAATGCCAATCTGTCCATCATTGTCATTAGCCAGTCACAGAAACGTATACAGACATACATACAGACGTACTTACGATATTTCAACTTTACGATGGGTAAATGTTTTCCACATTCGGTACATTATTCAGTAAATTACATGAGATATTCCACAGTTTATCATAAAATAGGCTTTGTGTTAATGATTTTGCCCTATTGTAGACTAATGTAAAGTGTTCTAAGCATGTTTAAGGTAGGTTCTAGGCTAGGCTGTGATGTTGGGTAGCTTAGGTGTACGTTATTTAAAATGCATTTTCGCCTTACGATATTTTCGCCTTATACAATAGGTTTATCGGAATGTAACCCAGTGTAACCTGGAGAGAGGCTTATAAGGACAAAGACATAGTTTGATCTCACAGCTTAATTTTATATGACAAAAGGCCATTTTGTGTCAAGAAATCGAATCAATTAAAAGCACCTTAAATTCATATGACTCCTCGATGATGACCTCTAGTTTGCGGTGCTGCCCTAACACCGGTTTGCCCATCTCTGCGATTCTCTTCGCTTCTTCTTCTTCAGGTGACAACTTTCGGTCTGGTAAGAAGAAGAAAAACAGAGAAAACAAGGAAAAGAAGACTGAATGTTTGCCTTGATTAGAAGCACCATGTACGCCCAATGGAACTTAAGCTCAAGCAGTCTTAATATGAATCTATGTAATTTGGTGGAACAAGTTAGCAAAAGAATATTGAACACTAGATGGCAGTATAAAATCAATTTGTAAGACACAAAAAAATCTCGTTGCATGTCACATGGAGTACGTGACAACACAAATTTTGATCAAGATTCGGTTTCTTTTTCCGTTTGCAGCAATACTTCTATTAGTTATCACAGCTCTGAATCATTACGTAAAATCTTAGTAGATCCTGTCATGTTATAGTCCTGCTGACAGGAATTTAAAAACCATATGGAAGCAATATGCAATAATCAGGTAATTTTTTTCCCCATGCAGTCAGTACAATGTATAAGCATCCACATAGTCATATGTTTAATATCAGATAAAATTACAAGACCATATTTTAGTAACTTGAAGCTGTGAGTTTGAATGCCAAAGTCAAACAAACAAGGCCATCGTACATCAGATATCCATGAACCTCTTTTTACTACCTTACCTTTTCATAGATCTCTCTGTACTTGTCTCCTTATATCCCACCCTAAAGAAGATGCTAAGGTATCACAGATCGTGGTCCTACCCAGCCCAGTCAATCAGAGACATTCAGATCTGGTTCAATCTGCAGTCATTCTTTCCAGCCTCCATGTTTCATATTCAAACTTTATTCCGTCTTGCCACTTTAAAAATTTTCATGAACTCTACTTTGCCTTTTGTTTTCTTTGAATAATTTCTTACGAAATAAAAATCAATATTTAATAAAAATTACTAATTCAAATAATGTGTAAACCACCAGTCTTACAATACTTCATTTTTAAATGCAGAATTCATTCAGTTTTGCCACAAGTTGACACCGAGCATTAGTTTAGTAACATTTCAATAAGTATTTTAGCAACTTGGTAAATCATTAGATCAGAAGAAAGACTGTAAAAAAAGTTTAATAGTTAAGACTTGATTAGTTAAGACAGGGTTAGTTAATTCTCCTTACTCTCAAAATGTGTTATAATACGTTACATAATACAAACCACATCACGTTTCCCTTAAAGACAAACAACAAATGGCATGTAAAAACCCTTCAAGTGCAGTTTGGGAGGCACTTTCTTACCTTCAAAGAGTAAAAGAGCTGTTGACAGAAGCAGACAGAGAAGAAAGGAAATAGGGAAGTAAAAGGAGGATGGAGAGAAATGTGAGAGGAATAAAAAAAGGAAGAAAAAGAAAAACCAGTTATATATATGATAAAAAAAAAGGTCAATGAGTTGTAGCCACCACAAACCGTGAATTGTGGTTATGTATCGCTGTGCAAAGTCTGAACATTACAGCCTGCCTCGTAAGACCTACATTTCAAGGTGAATTGAAGAAGTGAAGATACAACTTTTTAGGGCATGCAGAGAGGACTAATCTAATGGTGACTTTATGGTGAGTGAGAGATCAAACACCTAAATAATGGCCTCGAATGCCTAGTGTGACCCACCTCATCTGATCACAGCTTCACGTAGGCCTACTTACTGTTTTTGATAAGTGATTATTTACACCGCAAAGACAGACATAATCTCAGTATTCAGGTATACACTCCCCGTCCACTTTATTAGGTACACCTTGCTAGTACCGGGTTGGACCCCCTTTTTCCTTCAGAACTGCCTTAATCCTTCGTGGCATAGACTCAACAAGGTACTGGGAACATTCCTCAGAGATATTTGTCCATATTGACATGATAGCATCACGCAGCATCCATGATGCGAATCTCCCGTTCCACCACATCCCAAAGGTGCTCTATTGGATTGAGATCTGGTGACTGTGGAGGC
>JAODJX010000027.1:12599344-12609401 GCA_026776945.1 Isichthys henryi
ACCTGAGAGTAGGTGTGGCTCATCAGAAGCCGGGTAGGATAGAAAACCTACTGGATAGTAGCCCCCCAGGACCGGAGTTGGAGACCCCTGGTGTAGAGTACAAAAATCAGCTAATTGTATCTAATATGCTCACTCCAATGTCCAATTTACTTCATTTAATATCCGATGTGAATGATATTAGAAAGTGCTCAGTATTTTGACATAATGTCATAGATGACTAATCTACAATGAGTTACCCATTCTGGCACAAAATACATTGAATCATATGACTGACACATATTCAGGCCAGTATTAATGAGTTTAATAGTCTGGTACACCCTCCTGAGAAATAGTAAGGTGGGTAAACTGAATATCATTCAGCACATGTAATAATGAACGGATTTTTTGGGAACCAAACATGTGTTTAGCTTGTTACAACTTCTGCACATTATTTTGAATTGGTCTTGAGTGTTATTGAACTGGGGTCCCTTATATAGATGTATGCATCTGTCGAGGAAAAGTTCTCTCCCCTCCTTCAATGAAATTAACCAATAATGTACTTAGGAACCATAGTCAAAACCTAGTATGGTTGGTTCTTTTATGTAATTTTTAAATCCAAAATTTCCTGCAATACCCAAAAGAAAATGAACTACGATAAAATACACAACAGAGGCCCATAGCATGAGGTAATTTTCAGGTACAGGTTAAAAATATTCATAAAGGCTGTTTGGGCAGCCAAATTATATAGTTACACATTACAGGTCACAAAGCACTATACATTAGACCAGGTGTTTGCAAACTTTTCATCGTACAAACCCCAAAATGACAGTGCCATAAATTTGCGACCCCCATTTTGCCAAATGAAGAGGGGGGGGCCCTCGGAAAATGCATCATAATGACTTGTTGAGGTTAAAATGGAATATGTTTTCAAGTTTTTAAAATGTTATACAGTGAACATATTGTAGAAATCTGCTCGTGATCACTTTGAGAGCCTCTGCATTACACCTAAGTAGAAGTAGAAGTAGAACTGAAAAATATGTTGCAACTGGTGTCCTACCAGACAGGTCCAAGGGAGATACCTAAGCAGCAAGCAGGTTGGAGAGCCAACCCAATTAAAACCCCCCCAAACAGTCAATCCCCCCCTTCACATTCAACCAAAAGTGAACTTTAATGCCGGCAGTCTGAAGTGCAGGAAGTAAATGGGAGACAGGGTGAAGGAAATATCAGGAAGTCATATAGTAAAACGTGGGCAGGAGGGTAAAGGGGGCGGGGGTGGAGCTTCGTACTGTACCTTTCTGCAGGCTCATATCCACCATGCGCGGCTCAGCAAGCTCCAGAAAGAAATTTTTGTTTTTCTCATATTCCTCATCATCTATGATTTTCACCTGAATCGATTTGCTGCAACGGAAGAGAAGTAGAACAGAAAAGAAGATGTGAAGGAGGGGAAAGACGGGCAGGAAGAGAGAAGAGAACAGATTGTGGCTATTCAAACAGAGCAGGATACGAGGACAACATACGCATGTCTACTTTGGCGGAAATGCTAAAGTGAGATGTATAATGGAGCTTTAACAAGCTATACATAATTTGCTAAAATAAACAAGAACCATATACACAATCATATGAAAATTATATATTATAGATCATGATTCTAAGAATGTATTGCTTGTGTGTGTCATAAGTATTACAATCATTTTGATCAGAATCAACTTATAAACAACTTAAAAACGACCCTTAAGTATTCTGTAATTTACAATGCATGACACATAACACAATTCCTTTGACGAGAGAGAGTAGAAGGAAAATATAATTCAACACTCAAACTTCTAAGCGCAATTGCACCACACAAAACGCTAGGGGATATAGATAAGGCACAACATGAGGAATTAAACGTTCTCCTCTTTCTTTGGGTGTTTTTTGCATGTTTTCTTTCATGGAGAACTAACCCATATTAAACCAGTGTCATGCAGCAGGCGACAGAATAATCCACCTCTCCAGTACTGCAGCAGATGGGCTGTCCCGAGATCACACACACAAATGTCCATATCTGTTTTCCTCAGCGGAATTTGAGTGACGCTGTGAAACGTATATTATTCCGGAGAAACAGGCATGAAACAGCGAAGAAAATATGAGCATGTCCTGCTGCATGAGAACAAAGTACATGTTCGAAACGTAACGTGATCTATTTTTACTCGCATTTTCATCGATAATTAAGTAATACCTCAGAACGTACCACGTAGAGCTGATATAGTTACAGATGAAGTGTGGTTATCACAAAGAGAAGGTAAATTACGGAGGAAAGAAGTATTCCTGTGGTTCGCCAACAGCATTATGTAGTCAGTCTGTTGTGACAGTTTAGAATCTTTGCAAATTTTTGCCAGAATCAGAATGCCATCGGAATGGAAAAAGAGAAAAGAAACAAACGATTATCCAGTCAAAAACAGACACATTCATGGTCACCTCTCAGTTTAAATTCTTACTCTGCTGGTATTAAGTGTTTTTTTCTCTTCTTTAATAATCATCAAAAGTGACCAGCTTTTATTAGATGACAGAATGGTGTAAAATGTAGTTTATGGTGTGATCTAGAGACAATTGAACTGGTCTTGGGTCATTTGCTTTAGTCAGTAAAAATATTGCTGATTTATAGGTTTAATAGCTTGATTCATTTGTTTATAAAAATACATTTAATATTAGAAACAGCCAGTAGCTCAAGTAAAACATGAATTTCAAGTTGTGATAAATCAAAACCTAAATTATAGTTCATTCATTGTCATTCATTGACAAGCTGTGTCTTTGGGTGCTTTTCAATTGCTGACACCTCTGCAGTAACATAAAACACTAAACATGCGATTGGTATCTCTTTGGAAGCCAAGGACTACAATTGCAATTAATAGCAAAATGGTAAAAACAGAACTGAATGAGCCAAAAAAAATGACAATAAAAATAAAATGCCTGTATGGAAGATATTTTAAACATTGCTTGTCAATGGACTTTTGTTATGAAATCAATATATTTAATTTTAATTACAGAATTATGTCAAGCGTTCCCAGACTTTCTGTGAGCACAGTATAACAGAATGACACTCATACAATACACTCATAATTAAAATAATTTGTTACCATTATCTATATAATTTTCGTATTTATATATTGTATACTATTGGTTCACTACTGAACCTATTATACTATTATGCCTTAAAATCATTATATTTCTTTTTTGCTTCGGCTGATGAGAAGGTCCCACAGCAGAAGATACAGAACAGACCGGAATAATTCAAGTGACAAAGCTTAAGAAAACATCCTTAAGTACCTGAACCACCCCAGTCAGTTTCCCTATATCTGTGTCTCACGACAGTTATATTCTAAACTAACACAAAGCCTGATGGGAAATTTCTTTAATTAAACAAACTTGGCTTCTGTGAGAGAGCAAATGAATTATACCCCCTCCCATCCCAGTTGGTACTCCCCCACTTATTAATCTCCTCTAGCAGTCATTAAAAAGGTAGTAAATATATTTTCCATTTACATCTAGGAATCTATGCAACAAAATCAATCCTACTCTCTTTAATGTCTATTTGGTAAATGATTCGGATTAATTCTGAAGACAACTAAAACTATAAGGAAACATTAAGGATAAAAAAATCATTTTTATGAAGATTAAAATGCATATGTAATCAATCATATATGCATATTTAAAGAAACGTAAATGTATAAATTATGGATTATATTTTCAGTGAACTACACAGATCAGTAGTCAGAAAGACAACAGATCTAAATGAACTGAATCCGTATCCTTATATGAGGAAGGATCACATGTGTTTTTCAGTTCTGCAGTCACACATATTCTGCAAGCCGGATGCCACAGTACTTATGTTTAGACAGGGGAGAAATTTGCCATTGTAAGTGATATGCTTATAGCTCACTCACCTCTTTTCATATCTGACATATCTGAGTATTCCTGGTAACTGCTGTTATTATAGATACAGATCATGTTTAGCTCTTATCTCCGACTGGACACACCAACCTGCTTCGGCAATTTCTCCCTCCCCTCACATGTCACACTCCTTCATTTGAAAACTACACTGTTGCAACATTTCAGTCTGCACAGCCTTCAAAGAGAATTATTATTTTTTTTGAAAACAAACTTGTATGTGAAGTTTTAAGGCTGTAAAACCACCAACACCATGGATAATTCTTACAAAATATCAGTGGTTCCAACTTCATATTCACACGTTTCTTTTCAAAGCATAAAAAAAAAATTAAATGCTGTGAACCCGTGCGAAATAAAACACTAAATAAAACGTGCTACTTTTAATACTCAATTTATATAGTCCATTTGTAATTGAATGAATTCTCAGAAACAGAATGATTTCCACCAAGCAGGATTGCAAACAAAGACATGCGACAGAGGAATTGATGGAAGGAACTGGAGCAATATTTGGGAGCACTTGACTAAAACCTGCCTTTTCCAGTTGTAAATTGCATAGTATTATATTTTATGGCATTTATAAATATTTTCTAAGTAAAAATGAAGTGTGTGTCATAGTGTAAGTTCTGTCGTTTGACAGTAGGAGATGAAGGTTTGACTCTCGCCTCAGTGACATTCAGTGTCTGTTTTCATCTTTCCCCTGTGTTGTGTGGGTGCCTGGGATGGGTTCTAGGTGTGGGTGCCCGGGATGGGTTCTAGGTGTGGGTGCCCGGGATGGGTTCTACGTGTGGGTGCCCGGGATGGGTTCTAGGTGTGGGTGCCTGGGATGGGTTCTAGGTGACTCTAACCAGGGTAAGAAGTTAGATGGTAAACTTGTGAATTGAGGTGCAACAGAAGGTGAATGATTCATAAACTCCGGTATGACTGCAGGACTCCCTTCAGGAACAAAAGGAGAGGTGATATCAAGAATACAAACTATTTCTTGTATTACTAAATGTTTCTCTGGGTGGGTAAGGGAGCGATTGTGTAGTTTTGACAATAAAAGTATAACAATAATATGTCTGCTAGCTAGTATATAAAACTACTTTAATACCAGCCATATCAACCAACAACTAACAATGATGTCCTGTCCTGTTAGAATAAAATGAAATATAAACCATTGAGAAACAAACCTCAATAGATGCACAGATAGGCAATATTGTGCATGAACGCACTAAATGAGCACCATTCATTGAACATGCTCATATGGTGAATGGTGAACTGAATTTGCAACTAATGAACATGAACATAAGTAGCAATAATAAGGAAAAAAAAAAACAAATGTGATGTAATACGACGTCTCAGAATCGCGCCTTGGCAAATTATTATGCAAAGATCTTCATTTTTTCACGCGTTCCTTATCTTGATCAGTGTTGATGCGCTTCAATGCCCTGGTCGTGACACTAATGATTTGTTTATATCAATAAAGAGCTTTTTAATGGCAGGTGTTGCTAGTGATGAAAATTTAACTTTGGATTCATAGCAGCTCATAAAAAAAACTGGAAGTGTCGCTGGCCATCGCCTCCTTTCTGTGCTTGGTACCTTTCACGGTCCCTAGTGTGTTCCCCTGACCCCAGAACCACGATGTGGCTGAATGGGTTAAGCGTGTGGTTAAGAACCGTGCATCCCTGCCGTCGTCTTTTTTGGATCTTGTAGCCATCAGTTGTTTCATCATTTTAATTATGTTCTTGCATTTTGTATCTTCGGTTGCTGCTTATCCTTGCCCGTGTAAAGTCGTGTAGTTATGTTCTGTTTCACAGAGTCCTTAGTGCTTGTTAATTACCTTCAGCTGTTCCCAATAGCGCCTACTTAGGTATGGCTCACACCTAGCCCTCATCATGCCCTCATTATCTGTGCTTACATGTGCCTGATCTTACCCTTGTTCCTTAGTCAGTCACTGTACGGTATGTGCCACAATGAATTTCTTCCATGTTGTTTCTTCATTGCCTTTCTTGTCTTCATTTCTCAGTTATTGGTGCTAAATTTAGCTCTGATTAGATCTTGACTCACCTTCTTGCCTTTTGCTTCATGTCTTTCTGATTTCAGTTTATAATAAAGTTCCCCATGTCTGTAAGCTATAGGTTGTTTTTCTATCATACTGCGCCATAATACTTAATTGTATCACCTGTATGTACAAAACATGTTTGTCTAAGTCTCTCATGGAAAGCAATGCTGAGTATTCAAAAATTTCTCTATAAGGATGAATGAAATACTTCTATATCATTTGACCCCCCCACCCCTGCGGATTAACTGTATACAATAGCTGCATAATAACTGCAAATAATAGGTCCAATGGCTTTGAATTGTGTCACCAGTAGTTACTTATCAACAAATTAGTATGTTTTGAAAAAACAGCACTGACTTGATAACAAGTACTTCAGAAAGGCTTCTGATTGCTCTGACATGATAGTTAAAACCTACGTTAAATGTCCTCAAAAGAATGCATATACTTGTTTATATATAAAAGAAGAAAAAGGATACCACTGGTCACTTCAGCTGTGGGTAGACAGTAGTTTGGGCCAAAGTCTATATATAGGGCATATGTTCAGCAGTAACAGCTGTGGGCTGTAGCGAACAGGAGTCAGCATGCCTTCAGAACAACACGGTCACTAATGAATGATAAGGGAGGAAGAGAGCATCTTGAAACAGAATGAATTACAAAATCCAAGGAGTGAAATGGCTGGCAGCTCTGCTACTGATTTAACAAAGTTGACATGGTGTAACATTTCTCGTGGATGCACTCCAGGAACAAAAATTCTTCATCCTACCTGCCAAAGGTCTTTTTCTCTGCATTAATCAAAATTCCATTACCTGTCCATTGTCCGTGCTCTCTTAAAAGGCTAATAATTAAATTATATCATCAGTGAAATATATATGTACATACAACTGCTGATTTGTTATTCTGTGTTTAAACAGCAGCTGATACTTTATTGATCCCCATGGGGAAATTCTTTGCAACATGCTCTCTGTAGGTGAGAACAAGCTGACCCCAAAGACCCCAAAGACCAGCCACCTGCTGTGGCCCCCAGGGAGCTGGGGGAGGGGGTTTAAAAGGCACTCCAACTTTCTATAGCCAGTAAATCTTCCCCTTTCCATACTTCTGTCATGCTATAACTCACCTCCTAGCATTCAGTCCTCTCCATATATTCCCTGATCCCCTCCCTAATCTACATGTTATATGAGCTGAGCTCTTCCTTATCCCCTTGAGGAAAGCCCCTTTCTTCTTATTGAGAAGTATTTTAACATCCTCTGTGACTGAGGGTTTCTCATGTGGGAAACCACAAACAGCTTTCTGATGAATGATTATTTCCAAACAGAACTTGATATAACCAGTGATGCAGTGAGAGAGTCCATTGATGATCTCACAATATAACTGAACCATTTCTTCAGACACTCCATTTTTTTTTCTTGTCACCACACTCTCACGGAGTGTTTGGTACAGGGCTGCCATGGAACAAGGGGCTTGTATTTGGTGACCAGATGTAGAGAAGTGTGCTCTCACTGACTATGGGGAGAAAGAGCAGCACAGGTATCCTTCGTCCAAGTTGGTGCGTGAAGTGTGTGAAGCTGTTTAGAGGTGTGGAGATAGGTGTAATTAAAGTCACCAGAGGTGTTTGCAAACATTCAAAACTTGAATTAAAGACTTCGGCTAATGTTGAAATGTAAACAACAATGGTGCCTACATGTGAGGTATTTTGGAAATTAAGCCCCCCAGGCACAGAGCCAGTAGATCCAAGGCATTACAGGGTACAATCAAACACCTATGGGCTACTTGGCAACTCCAGTTAACTACAGCATGTTTCACGACCGTGGGGGGAGGGGGGGATTAAATCACCCAGAGGAAATCTTATGACGACACGGGGAGAGGGAGATCATGCAAACTCTACACACATGGAGCCGTGGTGGAGACTCACATCCAGTTTGCACAGCTGTGAGGCAACACTGCTAACCGTTATATCGCCATGCTACCCCCTTAAGGGGGACTTTTCACAGGAAAAAAATTTGCACACTTCGCTACTGAGCACAAAAAAAGATAATGTGCTTAGAGGCAGATACATGTGGGAAAACTTTTATATATGTATCATCCAAAATGCAAAGCTACAAATGCATATTCTTCCAGTTGCCAAGTACAAGTGATATTACAAATAACCGGGTAAAGAAAGAAGAGACATTGGGTGTGTTTCATATAGACTCTCACACGTACAACCCAACACAGACAACCTACCCAATACAGGGTTGCCAAAAGCCTTGAACCTAACATGGAGGCAGAGGGCTGCCCTGAATCAGATGCCAGTTCAACACAGGCCATTCATTCATTCATTTATTACCACCAATTCAGTATATACATGTGATCAACTCTATCATGTGTATAATTTTACCATTTCATTTCAACACTTTTATGAAATATCACTTAAAAATCATCCACACAACAGCTTCTTAGGGGTGTAAGCCCCAATTTGGCATTACAACAGCTTAATGGAAGGGCATAGTGACATCTAAAATAGCAGACTAATGTTTCAACATAATTTTTTAACTCAAAGGGGAGAATTGTCATAATTTTATGTTTTAAAGGAGAAGTCGAAAGATAATGAAACTGGGAATACATAAGAAAGACTGTCCATGTGTCACACCGATTATATAAACATGACAAGCTAAAAATAAAGGCAATAGGGGAATGATGAGGACGTGTGACTTTGTATACCTGTAATCAATAGAAAGAAATGCATTCACTGACATGGCAATACATTAAAACATCCACATATAAAAAAAAATACATACATAAAATTGCTACATGCACAATGCCACAGAACCAGAAGTCAAGCACACAGTCTCTATAGTTGTCATGGTGACAGGCTCCTTCAGTAAGAGCTAAGCAGTGGCATGACTTCCTGGAGGGACAGACGGGACCAGCCTCCCCCACCCAGATCCAACCATCCAAAGCTGTTTCCTTTTATCTTTCATTTCTCTTTAGTATGCATGGTAAAACTGCTCCATCCCTATAATATCAATAAAACACCGAAGCTGCCTAAATAAATGACAAGGCGGCATTGATGCTTGACATGATATCGACAAAAACAGGGAATATGTATATTTTATTAAGTGTAACCATTAATTCATATTATTAGCCTAAATATAAAAATTAAATAGTAACCTAAATTGTGACAACGTTATCTAAACCTACATTAAGCTACCAACTGCACATATTCACGTATGCCATCTTGTTAAATTTCCGATAAAAAAAAATATATGGGTAATACCTACATTACAAAACATTTATTCCCTAAAAATTAACCACCTTTCAACTAGCATCAAACTAAGCATTTTGTAGGGCTTAGTTTCCTATACATCGCTTCAATATACCATTATTTTCATTAGACCAGTTAATAGGAAACTTGTTGTTCCATTAACACATTCTACTAAAACATTAATCTGCAAGGTTGGTTGATTTCATAACATTAAATAATTTATGTATATTAAAACCAGCCAAATCCATATAATGATATGAAGGTTTGCAGTTTACACTTAATTGCAATCTTAGCTGCCAAGGACTCATGTGCAGCCAAGGAATGTGCGAGGTTGGTAGGGTACATGCACGTCCATCTTCTAACAGCTTATTCAGTACAGTACTGTACAGTACAGTGGGTTCCACACCTAATCATGTTCATGAACGGGTCTAGCTCATAGAAAAATTCAAAGGACTAGGGGGACAGGGTGTGACAGGGGATCGACTGGCAATATCATTAGTATAACCATTTCCGATTTTTTGGGGTTTGGAACCCATACAGCAATGGTAGCAGAAGCGTGGGCCTACTCCAAGCAGAATGGGTCACAAAGAAAGGTAAGAGCCCAGACAGCATATCAGATCATTGCATTGCTCTCCCACACATACAAACAATACGAGGATTTTACAGATTTCAAGTAGTCTGATTGCATGTCTTTGGAATCTGCTCTAAGCTTTACATGCTGTCTTCCCTGCCCCAGACACTGACAGGTAATTTACACAATATTGATATAACTGATTGAACTGATACCTTAGTGTCAGTGGCGGCTACTGGTCTGTCAAATAGGGGAAGCTCATTTTCGGCCTACATCATAAAATTGTCTATTTATTTAA
>JAODJX010000027.1:12629968-12651236 GCA_026776945.1 Isichthys henryi
AATGATACATTTTCTCAGTTTAAACTTTTGTTCCGTGATTTATGTTCTATTCTGAATAAAATATTAGAAGTTGGCACATCCACATCATTGCATTCAGTTTTTATTCACGATTTGTATAGTGTCCCAACTTTTTTGGAATCCGGTTTGTAGAATTTTGACTTATTTCCAGATACCCATGGGTTTTATTACATGAACTCAGTGGATGCCTCCCAGAGCCAGAGTAGTGGTGAACTAGTGCTTGCACTGCATATCCTAAGATGTTCCCGGGGAGTTCAATCCACACTCCAGTCCACAAACTTCAATACCAGGACAGACCATAACTCAACTGAGAACCTTCCTAGTTCTACTGGATACTATTGTACTTCAACCCCCAATCTTGCAAGAAAAAGGTAGGTTGAGGACCCTCCAAACTGAAGAACTTCTGAGCCCTTAGGAACCCCATGTGTTCTGACCCTCTCCTGTTTAACCTTGACTTCATCTTCCTGTTCACCATGTAGACTGATATATCAGATGTTAGCCTGAAGGCTATCCTGTTCCAGATTCTAAACAGTCAGGAACACTCCATTAAATAGGCAGGGGGGGGGGGTGCTGGCAGCAAAATTGGATCTTTCCCTTCTACTGTAAAGTTGCAATTTATCCTTGTGACAGATCATACACCTCTACACTTTATTGGCATCTGGGACTATACCAGAATCCTGCACCAGGAATCCTCAGATCAAGCAGATCAAACCCTCCAGTCCTTCACCTTCTTATCGGAATAGGCTGTCTGTAATACCACAAGATACCGGAAAAGCAATGCTGACGATTCCTTCATTGGTGTCCTGCTGTTTGTTCTAGCTATCGTTCCCTACCAGAACATTTAAGCGAGTCCAGATGCACCCATATCCAGACCTCCCCAGTCACCCAAACTTCTTACTGTAAGCTGAAGGAAAGAGTTTCAGCACCAGGGAAAGCGATTAGGGAACAGCACAGACAAGGCTGCTTTCTGCAAAAAGGGGAGAGAGTATAGATGAATAAGCAGGACAGAGTACAGATGCAGTCAATAGCAGCTCATCATAGAAAAGCAGCATTTACTAAGTGAATAACACTGAGTTGTGGTCTTTCACCTCACCTAACACTAGTAGTCTACAATCTTTCATCTAGGAAATCCTTTCCCTTGGTGTTCACTGACCCATCCTCACCAGGACTTTTGCACAATAGTTAAAACGTTAAGGTAGTGAACTGACTAGATAAGTAAAAAGTAATGTTAGCCTTAGAGATGCACAACAAATTGGTTAGCATATCAGTATCAACTGATATTCATTAAAAATTAAGACTGATGTGTCGGTGAGGTGTCAGCCTTGGCCATAATGTAAACTTTATCAATATTTAAAGTTAGCAGCACAAGTCGGTTCTCCCCGTTTGATAATAGCAACAAAATGAATGTTTTGAGATTCTACTCTCATTGTATTCCATTAAGACTATGTAATGAATTTCCCATGGTAATATTTGTGCTTTTCTTTTTAAGTGAAGTTAAAAAAGTTCAATTTAAACTATAAAAATAATCGAATGATCAATTCATTGAACTGAATCAAGATAGAAATTAAAAATTCCCAATGTATCAAATCGTTCGCTCAGTAATCACAATCAGATTAAATTACTTTATTGCCACTAGTGAAGGGTGATAAAGAGCTTGTCACCTGACTTCACGATGCGCCTATAGATACACAATCCACCCGCCTGCTATGTCCACCTGACCCTCCAGTCTCCTCCCTGGCGTGGCCCTAACAAGCAACACCTGTTGCTCATTATTACTCCAGCTGCCTCTCTATAGCTCCCTTGTTAGTCTTGTACATAAGTGCTTCCCAGTCCTGTGTTCCACAGTCTAATCATTGACGTCAATCCGTTGTGTTGCCTGGACCTCTCCTTACTCTCTCCTCCTGTTTTGATCCCTCGAGATTGTGTTTATTTCCAGTTGTTGTTCTTCTCAGTTTAATAAAACCCCCTTACGTTTCAGCACAACACCTGCCCTCAGTCCTTCGTCTCTCATTTCATAACACAATGCTCGCAAACAACACTTAAAAACCCTTTAGCGCTGCTACGGTAGTGGACTAAACAAACCGCTACCTTTCTTCTACAAAAAAAAAAAAAATACAAAGGAAGTCAATCTCTAAAAACTATGAATTGGACTGGAAAATTAAGTGTAAAATGCATGAACATAAATAGCTCATTCTTTCTTATCATTATTTCCGCCAGTGGAAGAAGATATATTTCAGCATGGCTTCCCATTTAAGACAAAAAAGTAGTGAAATGACGGGAAACATGTCTTTTATTTAACTGTAAATTATTCATTTTTCTGTAGGGGAAGTTTCCTGATAATGGAAAAAGAAGAAAGACAAAAATCCCCACATAATTTTGATAATATCCTGAAGACACAATATTATCCATCTCTCCATCTTCCAACCACTTATCCTGAATAGGGTTGAGAGGTGTTATAACAGATTAAAAATACCCTGTACTATTGTTTATTACAAAGACAAAATTATTCTTAGTCTACTATCACACACTGATAATTCCTGTTATTATTTATAATAATAATTATTGCTAATGGTTACATGTAATATAGCTTCCAGGACCTTCATAGACAATTACTATGGAAACATTTTTCAAAATTCAAAAAACTACATATTAATCCAACAAACCCTAATCCTACATTTTTAATTTTTTTTAACTGTATCTTAAAAAGACACATGGGCATGACAGGGGGAAACAAACTCTACCAAGAAGCAGGAGTGGAGTGTGGTTCGGAGGGTTAGAATTTTGTGCCGATGTCTGTAGCTGGCAGAGCAATCGTAAGAGGCCCTTAACCTCAGCTCTTTCAGATTCTGTTCTCTGAAGCCCAATCTTTTCTCACCTGTACGTTACTTTGCATCACAAAAGGATTTGCTAAATAAATAAATGAATGCAAAACAAAAAGGCAGAGATCAGGTTTACATTGGGATGTTTTTCAGTACCCTGTCAGACCCACTCCTCCCATCTCTATTGGTCAAAAATATAAAGTATGGTTATAGTAAACAAACATCCCTAGCTGGCACCTACAAAAATAAGTGCTGCTCAGCAAGCTAGGTATACACTGTAAAAAGATAGCACATCAGCAAGGCCTTGTGGTCTTTGCAAACAACCAGCTAATGACCCAATTTTATTGCCCAGGCATACATGAAGACATTTGCTAGTGGTTGCGAACGCCAGTTATTTATTCCACAGTCATTCCAAAACCACCACTGCATATCCATGGATAGAACTCCCTTTCAAAAGGACTAAACGTCTTATAAATTACTGGACAGCTGGTTAATTATAACATGTTAATTGAGGGCAAGGTCGCGCAAAATATTTAAATATTTCAGATATTTAGATTATGAGGTCAGGCAAACTGATTTGGAAACATCTTCCAGATCATTTCATTTCATAAAAGACACAGCTTGTGTAATTTATTGTGGCAGAGGTCAAGAACAAGGTGCTGAAACATGTACTATTCAAAACAACCAATCTTGGGGGCCCAGCTCTGATAGCAGCAGACAGCTTATGTTGAAACCATCAAACAAGAGTTTAAAGACATACCCCCCCCACCCACTGCAATTAAAACAGATATCATGAATCAACTCTTACAGGATTGCAGTCATCATTTTTTCACATGCTGGGTTCAGTACAAGATCACAAAGACCCGGGAACTGATTCCAAGAAGCACAGGGTATGATGTAGGAGACACCCTGGACAGAATGGCAGCCCATGGCAGGGCATACAACACAATCACATACAACAAGCAGCTTAGAGACATTGCTACACATGCAAGTTACCAAGCCACAGGGTAACTGAAGCAGCCTGATGACTCTGATTCATTGTAAAATATTGCAGGTTTCAGGAAAAGGCAGAATTTGATGCATATCACAATTCACGAAACCAGTAAGTCGCTGGACACAGCTGTAATCATCTTTGTTTCATTTGGTACGAGGTACTCAACTTAACCAGTAACTTTTAGTAGGTTTCCTACAAAAAAAAAAAACCTTCTCTACTCTGTTCAGGTTTGATATTTTGAGTAATAATTCCTAGCTGCTAATAACGATTATGATTATCAACTGGGATTACGAGCCATATTTCTAAATTCTCAACCCTGGGCATTTCCGTCTCCGGTCTCACCCAAACAGGGGTCACTAATCCAATCCAATGAGGTCCATTAGCATACCACAAAAGTAGGGAATAGGGTCACCATCACATCAGAGGGCAACTCAGGTCATTACACACTCATTCATTCAACCTGTGTACATTTCGCTGAGTAATCCTGAACTAGATCTTCTTCAGTTTGTTTATATATATATATATATATATATATATATATATATTATAACATTATAACATATGATGTTAATTATCCTAGCTCCCTAATACCAATTGCACATTAAAAGGTAATCCCAAAATAAAATTTGTCTGTTCCAATGTCCCTAGGTCACATTTTGGTTCTTTACACAAAGCCATCCAGATTTTTTGTCACAAAAACGCATTCTTAAAATTGAATGCATAAGGCAAACACAAATCTGGCAGCATTAAGCTAGATGTGAGCAACTGATCATATTTCTAGGATATTGATTAATACAAGAAAAAGATGGTAAAGCAAAATTTACAAAATAAAATTCATCTCACAATGTATGTAATGGAATTATTGTAGGGTAAAACACTAGAATCGCCTGACATTCACAAAATCATCAATGACACAAACATTTAAAGGAAATTAAAGGTATTTGAAGTGAAAGTGTGTGTGTGTGCCCTGAGATGGGTTGGCGCCCCACCCCGGGTGACCCCTCCCATGTGTCTATAGGCTCTGTATCCCAGTGACCCTGCACAGGACAAGCGAGTGCAGAAAATGGGTGAATGACTGACACTATTAATAGCATTGCCTCAATATTAATAAGTTTGTCAAACCTAGTACAAATTCTCTCCCACAGCTGGCTGAAATTACAAGAAAACACAATTAACACAAATAATTTGATGTTTTAGACTAAGCAAAATAAAGAAATAAATTGGAGCAAATGGGATAAAATGCAGTTCTCATTTCATGTGTCGCTTTTTAAGTATCATCTTGGTATCGTAGTACATGCATGCAACTTTCATACAAATTCCCTTTACCAACCAATCAGTCAACCAGTCATGCAAAATCAATTTAGCAATGGAAACATAAATGGGCAGTGGATACATTTAGGGTATGTGTCTCTGCAGTTTAACCCTCTTTGCCCGTGATCGACTGGTCTCGGGTTCATGCTCCGGGATCGGCAGAGTCATGTCCCCATTGTGCCCTTGAGCATCGCCCTGAACCCCATCTGCTCCTGACACTAGTTAACCCTTAATTCTCAACTGTATGCTGCTTGGAATAAAAAGCACTGCTGAATAAATGTAAAGTAAACCTTTATTTTGCTTTTCTTTAACCTTTCTCTAGAACGCGTTTAAAAGTTGAAGTTGAAATTTAGGTTGCTCTTAGATGACGGTGAGACCTTCTAGGAATAAAATGTGAGCCATATTAAAACATCTGAGTGGCCCGTTGATTTCTTGAAAAACAAGCAGGGATTTATCTACTCAACATTCTAACTACTGGTCTAAATCCTGAACAGCTTCAGTACAAAAGTGAAATACAAGAACTTTAATCCATTTCAAAACATGCCAAAGAATGTAATGTAACATGGATTTATCAAAAGAAATTGGCTTGCTTAAATGCAAAAGAAAATGCAAAAACGAATTATATTCGCTGGAAATACTTCGTAACCTAGTCTACTACACGTTCACTACAATACTATTTAAGTGTACTATGGTATACTATTTAGTATAGTGATTGGTAAAGTGTCTATTCAGACTATTCAGCATAGTCACTGATTTTACTGAACAGTTTGGGCCGATAATTTGAACCACATTGTTCATTAACAATATAGCTTCATATTTGTATGGTTGCAGGTTCAACTCCCAGTTTCGTTCCCTGTGTCACTAAATTGCCAAGAGTGTGTGTTGTTCCACGGAGAACTAACATACCATTCAATATGTCCCATGTCATCACCACTTACAGAATCTTTTTTTTTTTCATAGCAGGTTGACAACCTTCTCCTACACTGTAGCATCACTTACAAAAACACGTACTCTTCTTAGAAGAATACATTTTGTTTTTAAAATTTATTTAGAAATCGCACAAACACCTAACCTAAGTAATAATACAAATACTGTGGCTTGTAAGCTGTCGTTACAGTAACCGCATAATATGGATTCACTTCGGTACCTTCACAGTCATTAAAATCTGTCACGTGTACTGACACGGAGACTCCAAGCCATTAACTGCTAAATAACGGGTGTTCCCGTATCTCGCTTAAAGTATAAGGGTTGCCAACTATTTCCTGTGAGGTTTTTGTGCAAAGTAAACCGATTTTAAAGACAAAACTATGGTATTACTGCTAATATACCGCTGTCTGCTGACGAGGCTTACAGAACAGACCAACTGGAATGAGCTCCGCTGAATCGTGTTTCCTATTTTGGGAATGGAGTTGTTGCACGTTGGTTATTTGATTCCCAGTAAACAGGAGCTCATCTTAGTAATATAAAACACATCAGCTGTTCTTAAATTAATCATAATACACAGTTTTCACTGCATTATCTTATTTCCGACTTCCATCTAGAACGGAATCCTCACAATATAATATCATTCCAAAACCAAAATAAAGTGAGAGGTATTCCTATGTCATTTATAACACAAAACAAAACTACCGACTTGCATAAACGTACACCAAAAAAAGAACGAAGATCTGTAAGAGAAAAAATATAAAAGACCAAAAATCACGTCTATTAAAAACCCAAGATACATTTTATTTGTGCCATTAACACGACTGCAACGGCCTAGAACGATCTCTAATGTAGTTGGTAATTATTACTATTATCATTACTACTCTCATTACTAGTGATAAGCTATTATGTTCTCATAGTTATGCTTTTAGACGATTATTAATTGCAACCAGTTTTATTACCATGAATTGATAATAAATTAAAGATAGAAGCCTGATTTCAGTTTAGCATGTAACATACATTATGTAACTCCCCCCGTTTAAATAAACGAATAAACACAAACATACACATATTTGGGAAATGCATAAATCACACTGTACTAGCTCTTTAGCGGGGGAGGAATATCGATTACCCTTAAACTCATGAACCCATTCAATGTGCATGTTTGCATTGACATAAAAAACGCAATAAGCAGGCAAGCCGTATGTTGAATGTGAAGTGACGCGGTCCGCTGCTCACAACTGATCGGCGCTTTAAACCTCCATAATCATGACACTATTTCAAAAGCACGTTGGAGATTATACAAGACTGTAAATTACACAAGAAAAACGCATTTATACATATGAACTGTTCTAGTTCCATCCACCCAATATGACAAAAATCATCACAATTCCATACATTTCAAAACATACCCCTACATTATGGTCATGCGTTTTGTGTACGTAACATCCTTAATATAGATTCACACAACATCATTTAAATGCCACATTTAAATGGGTCTTACAAGAGAAAGCAGCGGCTCATCGCCACTTGCGCAGAAGCGCTGGGTATTTATCAAACGACCACACCAGCTGTAACGCCGATATCAAGCAGAAAAAAAGATTCACCTACCAAGATCTGGATCCCCTTTTTGTCCCTCTTTTGCCAAAGTCGGTTTTGTCGAAAGTGAGGACAATATTGCTTCCTATAGAAATGTGTCTGAAAATGTAATTGTCTGCTTTAAACGTATTTTGTCTGCTAACCCCTCCTTCCCTTATATGTCAAGTGTGTATTCCACTCCCTTAGAAATAATACCTCGGGGGCGGCCGGCTCTCCCCACGCACTCTGCTGTTCCCAGCGCTTCTTCAACGCCACTGGATCGATTGAGCAGCAGAAGTAATACGGCTTAGTTTGCCCACTCCTTTGGATGGCCCTCGGTAGCCTGCTTTTTTCGGCAGATAGGTAGATACTTCTCCCCGGTTGTCGTCGATTAGGACTACATGACATCGAAGCTTCTTCTGGCTGCTGGGGGCTCTGAAGCCATGCCTACGGCGCTTTCCAGAGACCGGGGCTCGGCCAGTGCTTCACCTTCTCCTATCTGCGATAGCGTAAAATATGTTAGGTCCTTGTGGCGTGGTGTCTTCTGATTCTAGCAGAAAAATGCGATAGAACATACCATTAAATGTACAAAATATATTAAGCATGTATTAAATTAAACACGACTGCCCAATCGAGGATACATGTATAATCTATATTTTCTTATAAAAAAAAATGAATGAAGTAAATACAAGGCAAAATCGCTAGTCGAACGCTGTAACCTTTCTTAGTTTATTATTATTATTATTATTATTCACATCAGATATGTCTAACTAGTCCTTCGAAAGGGATGCCCAATCTCCGGAAGCACAGAAAAAGCAAATTCTCAAATAGCATGTCTTAAGTCAGCACAACCTTGCGCCCCCCGTTTCTTTCTCCGCCCTCCGATACCAAAAATCACATATATACACAAGCATCTACGTCATATCAGCTGGGAAAAGAAACCCGCAACAAAACCTATGAATATGTATTATTGCAACTGTGGTAACGGTAAATGTTCTGAGAAAGGGGAATGCTTTATTAATAAAATTCCCGGGAAAACTACCGGATGATAACGTTTTTGTTTATCTTTTATGTTGTGTTTACTAACAAACTGCATTTCCTAACGGTAACCGTTGCCAGGACATTGACCGTGTTAAGGAATTTTCCAGAACTGCCAGTAAACACTAGAGTGACTGTGCCGTGGAACCGGAAGACCTCCAGCTGCCACTCATATTTTAAAATCATGAGATTAAGTCTTACGGTCGACCTGTATCAGTGTATGCCATGCACAACACGGGAAGAAGTACCAGCTGCAGCATTCCGGTGAATATCATGCAAAGACTACTGAGCAGTAATCCTTTGTCTAACAAGTAAACGTTTCCTTAAAGAGATGACTGTCAGCCAAACATGTTAATGGTGCGTTCGATTATCTCTCGGAACTCGGAAATTCCGAGTTGAGTGACATCACGTCCGACAATCTCCTGTTGGAACGGACAGTCATCGTTGTGGATGTCATTAAGTGTGATGATTGCTCTGCACGGTAGCATTACAGTGAAAGAACACGAGGCCATTTTACATTGACAAAAGGAGCGTATGAGATTTACCACATTGGAATGATTGGAACGAGGGAGGATCCACGTGCAGGAACAACATTTCATTTTCAGACTTTACGTGCAAGGGCAGGCAGAGGGCTGAAGACTAGATACATGTGAGCAAAGGCAAACAAATCCAAACTGTAACCTCAGGTATAGTCCACAGTCAGAGGTTGACAAAGTGAATACGGGGCGAGTAACTAAAGCCGAAACAACGTAGAACAAAGAAAGCAGGAAAGCAAGCGGGAATCATACACAGTAGGGCAATCAAACAATCAAACACTTGGTATGGCAATGAGAAATTACTCAACACATTGCAAATGGCTCACTAGAAACCAGGCAGGCAAGCGATTAGCTTAGTGTGTCTAGTATTTAGGGGAGGCTGGGTATCACTGGCTGGCTGCCTGCTTTATTTGGTGCTGGCGTGATATAAGTGTTGCACCACAGCAGAGTCGATCAATCCTATAGACGACATAGGCATTTATGGAGGGAATGCAATACAGGAGCACCAGGAGGTGCAAGTAACAAACTCCCGTATCTATAATTAATATCTAGCCAGTGGAGCTTAGGTGAGTTTCCAAGCAAGCCCAAGCCTTCACTTTTTTTTTTTAACTAGTAGTTTCTGAGAGACGTGTGTTGTGTGTTTCATAATTTGACTGTATTTTGTCTTTTCCAGCACAAATCAGCAGTCGTTTTAGTTGCTTGGTTCTGGTCCTCATAATCCTGTAAGTTTCAGTTTTGTTTGTCATCTGCATATATTTTGAAATATCCCTCCACGCCTGACTCTGCATATCTCAAGCCAGGAGCCCCTGCATATCAGCAGCCCAGGTCCTGTCTGCACTGATTAGCCACGTGATCAGTCTGGCAATGGCACCTGCCTTGGGAAGAAAGCCTGGACTTATTAACTGTTGCTCATATTGAATGTTTCTCCAGCCTCACTTATTGGCCAGTCTCACTTAGCAATGCCATTGGTCCAAACCAGTCACAAGACAAGACATACAAATACATACATCATTTTACATTTCAAAATATTTAAGCTCATCTACGGTAATCATTCTTCAGGTCTCCCTCACCCAGAAACCAGTGCTGCTTCCAAAGGACTATGTGTTGCACCCCCCAAAAACATTTGTATGCTTCTGCAAAGGTCATTCGTCTACTTGTATGTGTCGAAGCCCACGTGTCGATCTTGGCCAGTTTTACCCCGCCAAGTGGAACTCAAGTACACTATAGTATGTATGACAATGTATGTATGGTGTGTATTTTGCAATGGAAGACAGCTATCTGCTGTGCAAAGCAAAGTGATGAGAAATCTGATAATAATGGCATGCACAAATAACTAACATTAATCCGTTCATTTCCATAAATGCTTATTGTATGCAAGGTAACACCAGGCTTGGAGTCTATCACAGGCCCCATACAAAGACAGATGTGCGCACAGACTAAAAGCAATTTATAGATACCACTTCACTGGAAACATACAGTGGTACCTTGGAATACAACCATTCCAGAACGCTGGTTGCATTGCGATTTGGTCGAGGTATCGATATATTGGACAGTAAATGGTAGCCTGAAAATGGTTAAGCGGCATTTAAACTTTACTCATCCATCTTCCATAACTTCCATAAGCTTATCCAGTACAGGGTCACAATGACCCTGGAGTGCATGGTAGGAGGCACGGGGCACAAGATAGGGGACACCCATCAACCTTCAACCTAGTGGTGACATCAGAATCCCACTAGTTTGGTTATCAAAGTTGGCCAAAACAAGCTTTATCAGAATAGTCTTTGAACAATATGAAGGTTACACCATTGACAATGATGATGTTTAAAAAAATACAGTGTGTAGTGCTTTTTCTGCTAAAAGGAATCATTTTAAAAACCCAATTTGTTCCCTTCATCCCCTAGCATAATACAATTTAAGTATTTATTTCATAAATAATGCACAATGTAAGGTAGCACTGTAGCCTCACCTCTCCAAGCTGTATATTCAGTCTGGGGCGAGTAAGAGGAGGTGAAATTAAAAATTAAATTCTATAATTTTAAGACACATCTGGTAGGGTGGATAGGCTGTTGGCAATAAATGGATTTTAACCTTTAATAATATTCTGCATCTGTAAGGGGTGGACAATAAATTATATATACAGCTATTTGCTGCACAATAGGCATGATTGTTGATGTCATTCAACAAGGAGGTACTTGAAAACAATCTGAACATTTGAATCAGAATTGAAATCTTTACTGCCACACAACCAAGGCAGGTGGAAATTTGTGTTGGCACAGCTTGCTACAATTACAGAAACCATGGCAATAGACAATTAGCAATGGGGCACAACGTGGACAGAAATAAATACAAACATGCATCAATAGGCATTGCAAAAATACAGATGTAGCCCAAAATTTGGATAAAAAGCAGACAACATAATGCAAGAGGAGACCTTTTACAGTAATGTGTCAAACACTAGAAACATAAGACAAGATAATTATTGATCCCAGGGGGGATACTAGTGCATACAGTAGCAAGGTACAAGAAGTGCAGACAAACATACATAATGGAAAACAAGGCAAAGCAGAAAGATATTACACATAGTGTAAACAAACTGAAAAAGTACACAATACACAAACAGAACATCCTGAGAAAGGATATTAAGGGAATGAATGAATGAATATGTGCAATTATATGTACAGATAGCAACAGACTTTGCATCTCTTGTTGTAGTGCCTGACGGCAGCAGGTAGGAAGGATCTCCAGTAGGGCTTCTTAGCACACTATGGTGGAAACATCTACTGGCTAAAGCGGCTCCAGCAGAGCAACAATGGCGTGGATGAGCAGAATTGTTCAAGATGTTGTTAAATTCTGGTACCGTCCTTTGGCTGCAGGGTCCATGCAGTGATGGAGCTGCCCTTCCTGATGAGTTTGCTCAGGTTCCCTACAGGACTGACCTTGGACCCGCTGGATGCAGTGACAGAAGAGGATGGTGGCTGCTGTAGCAGGCAGGCACTCCGAGCGTCACAGGAAGTGAATAAATCCAAGTGATAGCTATGGATTTTGGTTAATATTTCTTCAGCTCGACTATTAAGCATTTTTAGTGCTACGTACGGTTCATATTAAAAGCCAGTTGAGCTATTATGTAAAGGCTAAAATGAAGACCAATCATATTATATTCTATTCATATTGAAATAGATCTCATGACCACCTAGTTTATATTTTTAAAATTGTCACAAAATCATGGTAATTAAGTGGTCTGCTCGTAATTGAGTTGACTTAGTGATTCAGATGGCTATCACGGTAAAAGGTGAAATTCTTCTTTAACATTAGATCACTGGCAGGGGCAGTAGGTTTTGACTTGAAATAGCTAAATTATTTGGGTAATGTGTGCGGATTTTATTGCTCCATTATGAGAAATTCCATGAACAACCACAAGAGGCATTTCTGCTAAGCAGACACACCATCATCAGCAAACACATTATTTATAGAGATAACCAAGTTAAACACCAGGTCTCTTGTTTTTCCTCTATCCTTCTTCAGCCTGCCGTTGTAAATAGACGCGGATATCGCTGTTGGTCCTTCTCCAGAAGTAAATGAGGAAGCGGCTAACTGGAAGGCAGCCACTACAGGATGCAAGGCAACAGTCATACAGCTGACTGATAGTAAGAGGTGGAGAAGTCCTTCCGAACACATCTTCAATTTTTAATTGAACTTTCAGGAAGCTGTTGTCAGATGTTTGTAGGCTGGCTAAGGAGGAAATAAGTGAGATTCACTATTTACTCTGCAGTCCCAGTTTAAAAGTGAAGTCTGTTAAGTTTCATGAAAGAAGCAAATACATTCTCTCTTAAAATCCTAAAATTTCCTCAACAAATATATTGTGTATAATGTTTTTGCAGTTCCCATAATGTGCTTATTACCTGTATTAAAATGGCACGTTTTAACAGTACAATTTTTTTTCCCCGGCACTAAATATATTGACCAAATGATATCTAAATGCATGATCCACCCATTTTAGCTTATCTAGTACAGACTGACCAGCCTTTCCCAGTCAATAAAAAGCACAAGGCAGGAGAACTCATGCTGGGGCACACTGACTGGGAATTCAGAGATGCCAGTTTGCACAGCAGGAAAAAACTGGAATTCATGGAGCAAGGAAGTATAAGACAGAAGGGACAGTGCACACAAAGAGCAGGGAGAGGATGTCACCCAGGGGGGTGCGAGGCAACAGTATTACAGCCACCATAGGACCAAACTATAGTAATATACCAATTATTTCACAATACATAGATAAATACACTCAGCTAAAAACTCCTATTGGACTTTTGGGGACACCTAAAAACAAAATTATATACTTAAATGCACATACACAAATCAGAACCTGGATATCTCAGTCAAGGGAGTTAAATTTGGTTGAGATGTTCTTTCATTATGTAAACAGGTATTTAGGTTAGATGTGATACTTCTACTAAGAAAGTTAAAATGATTATTAACCATGACATCATGCGTAATAAATCCTTTCACCTATAGTGCCTCAGGGAGTTCCCACCAGAGCCTAGAATTGTTGAATACACTTCAAGCAAATGGTAGCTGGAATGGAAACATACTGGTCTTTAATGATAAGATTTAAACAGATGGGGCCCAAACCCAAGAAAGGGGTAGTGAGGTAAGAGGAGGGACCAGAATGGAGACATTACAGTAATGTTGAGGATTCTTATCTGATACCGTTTGATGTTGGTCTGTATCGTGTTGTTACCCTTTATCTGTATTTGCATCACAGTAGCCAGTCCAGTTAATTACAACTCCATCATCCATCCATCATCTTTTCAGTTGGGACTGTAACATGCTAGATTTAGAATATGCTTTTGCCCTGGGGCAGTTGAGGTTAAGGGCCTGACTAAATGGTCCAAAGGTGAAATATCTCTGCTAGCCGTAATACTTAAACTAGCAACTTTCCAAGTCCTGTACACCTCTCAGTATTGACTGCTGTTTTATTGTATTGGGTCATTGTGGATATTGCATATATTTATCATCTTTGCCAACCCTTTTGTACCGGTACACAATGTGTTTCACTTTGAGCAACAACCATCCTGTGTTTCGTGTTGCAACGGTTTGTGCACATTTCTCTGTATACATGCTGAAACTTGAACTGCACCCTATACTGAAAAAAAAAACTAAATATTACTCTGCAAAATGGATTTTAAGCATATTGTGGCAAATTATGCTTTTAACTTTTGAGGAGAATTATTCCATCAAAGGTGTGGTTGATGCCTAACATTTGAGATATTAGTATCTATAACAAATTAAAATTCATATATTTTTTTTATTATAACTTAATTCGGCAACTCCATAGCCAGAAAACAGATTTCACGGAAAATTCATGGCTTTAAACTACTTTAATATATTACTCCATCCTGAAACTGCGGTCATCAAGTCACATACAAAAGGCTTTGCAACTACAGTATTCCATAATGAAACATCCAAGGACGTATTGTTTCAGCTGGCAGGTCCTTGATGTCATCCTAGCTGCAACAAGTGGATTGGCTGCCCAAGACATGCACACCTTAACAGACTCATGGGATGATGGAACCGCAGGAAAATTTTGGAATTCCCCTTTCTGCATTTTGTATATTCTTGCTATCGCTTAATAACATTTTCTCAGTTTTGGTTTGTGGGTGTGAAGTGTTAGGGTTTGAATGGTAAGCAGAAGTGCACACATGTATCTAGCGTGAACCTTTGTCGACTCTTGATGATGGCATAAAGTGGTACGGTTGTATAAAAAAATGGACAGTTCAAGCAAGTCAGTCATTAAAGGTCAGGATAATGCTTATGTTCCAGATGAACTTCGCTATATCTTGGTTTCCAATAATTAATTTTTCTATTTTAAAACATACATGGATATCAACCACATTTGATCAACCAACAATTATCCTTTACTTTCGTTACAGGTGCTTATGACAAGCCAGTCACCTAAGGTCATTGGAACTGAGCTGAAAACTACAGTACACTGCAGATACCACTGTACTCTTGACGTCTGAGAACCCTGAGTCCTTCTGCAGGAACTGTCCCTCTGAGAAACCTCTACTGCTCCCTACTTCACCGGGCTCTCTGCTCATCTTGGTAAACACGTGAATCTTCCCACGGCCGTGGGCCTCGAATATTCTTCCAGTCATCTATATTCAATCCTTTAAGTTTCTGTTGGGGCAAGAAAATTCCAGACACGTAGCTTAGAGGACGACTTTCCACAAAAGCAGGAAACTCTTAGAACAGTAGGTAGATATAACTTGACCTACAGCTATAACAAAATGCTGCGTTGACTATCTAAAACTACTCAAAAACAAATACACTTCCTTCATTTTACAGTACTATTTTTAGGTTTATACTTCTTTTTAGAAACCTCATCTGAATCACATTTTGCTTCTGGGGAACTCTGTGTACCTCATATTCTTCATTCAAGATTGCAGACTGGTTCTGGACATTCACTCTGGCCTCCAGTGCCGGGTCCAGCTGAAAAAAGGGGCAAGTAAGTGCAACATCTAAGAATATGACTTTCCCAGCAACTCTTTATGGTCGGCCGGTCCATCTAGGTCAGGGGTCACCAGCATGGTGCCTGCGGGCACCAGGATGCCTCCGAGGACCCCATAAGTCGCCTGTGGACCTGTTCTAAAAATATCACGACTCACCAGTGAGCAGCATCTAAAATGTAATTTTACCCTGTTGCTGTTCTTGTTCAATCACATTTGCATTTATATAGATTTAAAAATGACAACATCTAAAAAAAACCCCACTTAAATCATGATTATTATACATGAAGTTTAGATAAGCTTAGGAGGCTGTTTCAAACTGGTAGCCCTTCATTTGGTTCAGTGCCCGTGAAGTAGCTCTCAGTTTCAAAAAGGATGGTGACCCCTGATCTAGGTAACTATTACATTTACGTTATTTAGCAGACGCGTTTGTTCAAAGTGACATACAAGTACCAGAAAGCAGGTTCAGCAAGTGTTCCTGAACCCAAACTGGGATAAGCGTCCCAGTGCTCAAGGGCTCAGTGTTTACATTCTTGTGTCATATACTGCATACAATCCAGTATTATTTTCAGTACACAATTATCTAAACGTGGCTGAAGTAATCTGAAGACTCCTTTAGCAAGTAGTCAGGGCATTCAAAGCAAAGAAATCCATCTAAAGAATGTAACCAGTTTACAGCAATTCCATATTAGGGGGAGAAATAAAAAAAATGTGGCACACGGTGACATGCAACTGGTATTTACGACAAGGGATTATTATTATTATGGTTCTTCTTATTATGGTGGTTAACTTCACTATACACTGCCTACTACTGCTTCTTAAATTGCATTATCCTGTATGTCCTTTGCACATTGTCTTGCTGTTTATGTTTAGACTGTGTTCCCTCGGCCTCGCCATTTCATCTCTCTGTATACTTGTATGTGGTTCAAATAACACTGAAGTTCACTTTGACCTTGACTTAAGTTTCTAAACGTGCAGCCTACCAAAAAGATTTCCCTCCGCTCTAAAACGGAACCCACGGTGCATTTATACCACCAACAACAACCAACGTACCTTCTTCTTTATTTTTTGCTCATCGTATCTAATCTGTGTGAATTCCCGAAGTCCAAAGGAGCCTCCTACAACCAGCAGCTGTCAGGCAAAGTGAGAAAGACGTCACCCACCATACGGATAACATGCATTCTTAATAGTAAAACTCATCATGATAAAAGGTGTCTTTAAAAACAGCTAACTAATACTCACAACCATCGGGATGCCATATTTAATCGTTTTGTTTTTCTGTAGAGCGGTTATTTTTCTCCACATGGCTTTAGTTGTACCAATTTTTCCTCAGTTATTTTTCAACCTGCGTGGTATATATTACACAGAAATTCACAATGACGATACACGACAGATAGAAATCTAAGAGAAGACCCTGTTTAACGGGAAGCTTTAGCTGTTAAACTGTAAAACAAATAATACCTAAGTGCATGATAACTAAAATAATATTAACTGTATGAGCAGTCGTTAATCTTCAATAGTATTCAAATATATTGCAGTTAAGCACAGAATTGTCATAGACTGATACATACTCAGGTCGTAGTCAATTTCCATGAATTTAACGTGCTTTAAGGGCGAAACCTTATTAAGTCTTAATCATAGTATTTTGTATTCTTGAGTACAGATAGAAAGTGCAAAACAGATAGCGGCATGAATCCAAGATTGAACGCCTGCGTTCCTCACTTCCGGATTTGCGGCTCGCATGCGCGCCGCTTTAGCGCATGCGTATACTGGGTTACATTTTACAACGCTGCCCGATTTGTACTGCGCAAATGCAAAGAACAAAGCTCCACTTGAGACCATTATAAAACATGGTGTAAAGTCGTAAAACAATATAGCCTACTTTGGGCATCGTTTTAAGATATAATGTGGTGTACGTCTGCGTGAAGCAATCATAAACCCCCCCAAATTATATTATGTCAACAATCTGTCAATATTTTTAAAACTCTCAGAGGAATTAAAGAGAATTAAATTGACTTGCTCTCGAAATAAGTATAAAAAAAATCGACAAAAAGTACACTAGAGATTTTTATAACTAAAGAGTACTATTGCAAGCATTTCAAATATATATATATATTTATATTTCAGAATTTTTGTATGTATACACTGACCAGCCACATTGTTAAGAACATCACAATAACGCTAGTAATAATACCTTTTTTTTCTTCCAGACCAGTCTGCTTTTTTTCATGGCAAGGAGTCACTATGCTGCCGGCAACATTCCTTAGATTCTTTAAACCAGGCAACATTTTTTCAGTTGTCTAGTGGCCAGTTTCAGTGAGCCTGTGCCCACTTTAGGCTGTTTCCTGTTCTTTAGTGAGAGAGGTGTAACGCAATAAAGTATTCTGCTGTTGTAGTTCAACCACCACAAGATTCAATGTGTTGCGCTTCAGAGATGCTTTTATACTCACCACTGTTGTAAGTAGTTGCATTACTGCAACCTTCGTATCAGCTTGAACCAGGTTAGCTGGTGGGCAGCAGCGGCTTAATGGTCAGGAACGCGCACTTGTAATTGAAAAATTGCAGGTTCGACTCCCTGACCAACAAAGCACCACTGAAATACCCTGAGCAAGGTACTGCCCCCAAGCACTGCTCCCCGGGCACTGAATTAGCTGCCCCCTGTTATGTCACATTGTTACATCTGGGTTAAATGCAAAGAATGCATTTCGTTGTTGTGTGCTGTGGTGTGTCAACAATGACAACTAATCACTAAAACAAATTCTATTCTCCTGACGGCCCACACAGCTATTACCCACTGTATGTTTCATGTTTTGACGTTACATGGTATACATCATTATAAATATTGTGTAAATTCTTGAGACTGTTGTGTGAAAATACCAGATCAGCAGGTTCTGAAATACGTAAAACCACCCCATCTAGCACGTAAAACCATGTCATGGTCAAGTCACTTACAATGCTTCCCCATTCTGATGTTTGATGTGACCCTTAACTGTAGCTTTTAACCTGTGTTAAACTTTAACTGTGCAGAACTTATCTGACAAAGATGGTAAGTAGGCAATTCAATTTAATGACCTGGATTGCAGAATCTCCAGACTTAAATCCCATAGGACTTTCATGGGAGGAATTGGACAGAAGTAAAGTAACCCAACAAACATTCTACATCTTCTAAAACTGAGGAGCTGTGTTTAACACGGCTTTGCTACTCCACATTTTATTGTATTATGCTATATTGTAACATGCTTCGTCATGCTCAAGTATTTTCAGATAACTATTTGTTGAAAAACCCGTTGTCAGATAGTGTAGGCTGCAGTTTTTTGAGTTTATTACATTTCTCACATTTTATAGCATGAAGCAGAAAATGGTAATGTCACAGCTTTAGGTTTCACTTGGCAGAAGTAGAATTTGATGCAGTCACAATCAAGTATATCAGCAGGTTACAATGCTTGAAAATACATCAAGACTTTACAGTTAATACTCATATAGCATACTTATTGAAAATACAGCTGCTTAGTTTGCAAATCACTGCAAATTACATCAAACGCACAAATATTTAATTTCTTTTGTAGAATGGACATTTTACGTCAAAATTAAATTTTCTTTAGTGAAAACGATGCATTGAAAAATATCTAGAATTTCATGGTTAAGAATTTCCGTAGAGATTCCAAAATTGCCTAGAAAGAGTATTTGTGTTTGTGCAACGACAGTCATTAGTTTATGAATTTTTTTTGTGCATCTATTATACATTTTTGTAAATTATTGCTTGCCTCAACAGATGAAAAAACGATGCATTATTGTACACAAAAACATTAATGAAATATACCACAGCCATGAATGATAACTGTATTGATAGGTAAGCAGTGTGCGTACACTGAACATGAAGCAGAGAAACGTATCAGATATTAAGTCTTCGTCAATTTTTCCAGTGAAACAATGACTGCTGCAATGTAATGTTAGAAGCAAATTTAAATATTTGTATTGACTTCATGAAAAAAAAAAATGAACTACAAAAACTCACTGACATGTAATTCTGAATCTTTTTCAATGTTACTTTACTTTTACTGTAATGGCTCATACTACAATTTCAATATTCAGAAATGCATCTCAAAAAAAAAATGTCACTATAGACAGTCATACTCTGTGGTCGGACAACATTTCATATCTGTAAACTCCCAAATGTTTATTACACCAGGTTAGTCATGCACAAATACAAAACGACACAAGATCAATCTTAGCTACACTTTTTATAGCTAGTTTGTTCACTTACACAAAATATTTCCGATATTCTGAATTTGGTCTAAACTGCTCCCTTTTTTCAAAGAAACAAAATGCTATAGAAGACATATAATGCATTATACACAATTAGGCTAATCGTTTATTAATTATTAAACCAGGGCTCTGTATCACAACGCTGGGTTTCTTTCTTAACCAGATGATTTGTCAGATTTAAGGTACCCCAGTTTAAACGGACTCTCTTTGTTCGCTTACATTTTACCCAGACTACCTTAAATGTGACAAGGTCTCCATCTACACAAGAAATTAAGCTTCCTAATACAGTTTATTATACATCATTTAATAACCCTCAAAATGAAGCATCTTGAACCCACGATCATTCCAAGGCTTTTTTGGTGTTCGTCACAGAAACTACAACGTTACATGAATGAATACATGAGATATACTAATTGAAAAAAATATTTACGTCTTAATTTTGCTACTCTGTATTCTGTATATCAGTAAACAGAAATACTATTCCATCAGTAGTGCTGTGCCATGTATTTAACATTATAAAAGTAACCTTTTCCTGTGGGGACCCACAACAATTTCACTTTGAGTTCACAAGATCATAGCTTTAGTATATGTGTACAAACACTATGTTAATAGGAAAAGACACAGAAAACAAGTTAAGGTTGTTATTTTAAAAAAAGACCATTATCCAAGAACCTTGCACTGAATAATACTACGGAATAATTAAAAATCTCCACAATCATCCTATTGGTTCCACTTCTTTAAATTATTAGTGGTTCATCCAACATCAAATCACAGATAGAGAGGTACAGTATATGAATGCCATTAATACATTGCTGAAAAAGTTCACTTAATTTCTCAGACATATCGTGTCAAAATTCTATTCTTTTGAATGATATTGGGTCCTGTACAGCTAAATGGAACATAATATAAATTTGTAAATAATATTGAAAATTTCAATTTTCAATTGGATTTTCCATTCAGTGCATTAATTCAAAGTACAGTTAGTAATACATGTGTTCTAAAAAAAAAATGACTGGCTTGCACATCTAAAAAATATAATTTCATGAAAAAAAATGCTAAGAATGAATGTTTAAAATTGTAGAGAATATTATAGAAATTAAAGCCGTTATACTTTGAAAACAAGGCCATATCAAAATAACATCTATGCATGCATCTTCTAATCACTTATTTTTGTCGGGGGGGGGGGGGGGGGCTAATACAGGCAAGATAGGAAAAAGGGCACATTAAAATTTTCATTATTATTTTAAAAAAATAAAACATAAATTTTTAGATTAAGAAAAA
>JAODJX010000027.1:12666285-12679956 GCA_026776945.1 Isichthys henryi
TGACCCAGGCGGGGATTCGAACCCAGGTCCCAGAGGTGTGAGGCGACAGTGCTAACCACTGCACCACCATGCCGCCCGCCCCTTATAACTGTATATATTGCTGTTAATTACAAACAAAGCAAAGTTGTCTGATCTCAACATTATGAAAGTTCCTTCACATGAAACCCTGGAGAGTATGTTAATTCTTCACAGAGAACACACACACACATACACTTTTCGACACACAAACTATAAAAAAGTATGACTAGGGAGGAGAACCCTGAGGATCCCAAGTGAACACTGGAAGAATATGTAAGCACCACGCAAACAGATATGGAGCAACACATGTAAGGCCGTAGAACAATCCATTGCACCTCACCCTTTACCGAATGTTATTTTGCAGAGCAAAACAGCCAAGTATGTAAACTGGCACTGATATTGACAGACAGCAACAGTAAATTGGTAATTTGAAATGCTACAGCTTTTCCTACCTTTCAGGTCTTGAGTCCAGAAAGCCACTCTAGGTTCCTTATATGCATATATTAACGAACCACGTGGCTAAGTGTCAAAGCTAATTGTCATTCCAAGCAACACCACACTTTAGAATGTCAAATAAATCATGTTTTTAATAATATCATCATAGCATTTCACTCTTTACAGGTCAACTCCAGCATTTCTTTACCATAAATATACCACTCCAACACATCAAAAAAAATAAAACAAAATAAAGGTTTATCATCAATAGTAAAGCAATAAACATAATTATACAGTCCTTCTAATTTTCTAACAATAAAGAACATTTTAAATCCAAACTGCCTTCAAATTTGTCCTCCCCAAAAAAAAAAACATTAAAAGTAAAAAGTTGTAAATGGATATCTAAAATCATTACTTGCTATTTATTTACGTGAATACAAATGTCAAGCTAAAATAAACATCCAAAAATAATTTGGCACATGGCATAATTTTTAAATACAAATGCTCTAATATTTTAACTAAATATGAATAACAGGTGTAGCCAGCCTTCGCCATCCATCAGCGTGTCTAGTTTTACTCATAAGTTAACCTGTAATGACTAACATAGCAAGACAGACAAGCAGTGACGTCTTCATCCGAAACAGAGCTGAAGGAAATCAATGCATTCAAAGGTATGGTGGGTTATGTCTAGGCTGAAAGAAAAGAATACATGTGTTGGGTCTATTATGGTTTCTGGCTTCGGTGCTCAACACTACAGCAATTGCTTGAGAAAACCGGCATTCAAAGCTGATGACATCCTTATAACCTCCACCAAGTGCAAATGACAAAACACGTGGTAAAATCAAACACTAACACATCACTGAAACAGAAAAAAAGACTAGTCTATGACTGAATTGGCATATCGAGAAGCTGGGATATTAAAGATATGAAGGACACTCACCGGCATTCCCCCAGGAGCAGGCTGTCCCCCAAATGAAGGATTGGGATACCTTCCCATAGGATCTGGGTTGAAAGCCCCGGAGTACCCAGGCTGGGTCGGGAAGGGCCCAGGCACGCCCCAGGTGCCAGCAGGTATGGGGGGGTAGCCCGCACCCGGGAAGTGAGGGAAAGCACTTGAATCTGTTACTGCTGGGAAGGATCCAGGATGTCCAGGCCCAAATGCTCCTGCTGACTGCCCACTGGAATAAGGAGGGCTGGGAAAATGTCCCGGAGCAACTCCAGGGCCGGAAGGGAATGATCCAGGAATTCCAGGTAGGTATGGTGGAGCAGATCCTCCTGGAAACTGCCCAGGGGCATTTCCCCCAGCTGGGTACTGATTATGGTAAAAAGGCAGCTGTCCCGGAACTCCAGGCCCAGGAGAATTTTGGGAACCAGGATGATATCCTCCAGCCATTGAAGGTGTTCCGGGATACTGCCCTGGGACTCCAGGACCTGGGTGATAGTGTCCAGAACTGGTCGGTACAGAAGGATACTGACCTGCAGCCCCTGGAAAAGATGGAGCTGAAGGCTGTGGTGCTCCAGGAGTGACAAATTGTGGGGCTCCAGGGGCGGCTTTAGGCCAGCCAAGATTTTCCGTTTGGTGGTTTGTGCCGCCTGGCATGTGCGATTTGCCGATTTTGGAAGCTTGTCCAGAAGCATCATCATCAATGGCATCAGAAAGCTGAATACAGTAGAGATTAGCACATGCTATTCATTAGAAAAACATGGTTATAAATTACCACAGAGACATGTTCATCCCAAAATATGTAACTGTGATTAAAATAGTTTTAACCACACAATTCTTAAAAACGTATTCAAAATGATACAACTAACGCCACAATACTGCGCCTGTTTATTATTTAACATAATGAAATCATTTACACTGAACCATTAACAGGAAAACATATTTCAACTTAATTTAAATCGTAAACGTCGAACTCTTTAAATACTCACCGAGAAGTCATCCATGTCCTGAAATAGGAAAGGAAAAAAAGTTATACCAAGAAATAAGACTTTACGTTTATATACTATATTAAATATAGTAGGTCTTAATCGAGTGAATCATATTCGACATTCTACATATCAACATCGCTTCATAGAGAAATTTTGCTGCTGTTCGGCAGTTATGTAACATAAGACGTGGTGCTGTAAAGCTCGAATTATGCTGTACTCGATTAGTTACGAACTGCAAGACGCCAGATAATGTTTTAGCTACAGCTACTTCCTCCTTTCTATAAATTAAATCTAGCGACTAACATATTCGCACGCTGTCCACCTTCATTTCGTCCCGAAGCTACTTATAGGAAACGTCATCATTACACAGTAACTTACCCAAGCAAGATACTTTCGTTTCTAAATACTAAGAATGAAAATGATAAAATAATAATAATATAAAAATGTTAGACACAGGAAGTGCTTCTTTCACTAAGGAAATACACAGCGCCTTCTGACTTTTGTTGGCTATTCCCACCCTCCTCGTTTACGCTTCTCCTCCTTTGAAATGACGCTCGATGGCAAGAATGCTGACGGAACAGCTGGATAAACGCGCGATTACATTGATATTTCAGTAACCGAGCTGCACAGGCAATAAGCGCGTCACCTTTAGTCTCTATGTGGTGTAATCGATGCCTATCCCAGGCAGTTTATGACACAGGGCTGGGAATTACCATGGACATTAGGCAGAAACACTCCACAAATAGACCCTGGTAGTGTGATGCAAAAGTGCTGCCCACCAACTCACCGTACTGCATATAACATTTTGCTCTAGTGTAAAATATAATTTGAAAAATAATGAACATAGGAGCAATGTGTTCCATTGCATCTGTATAACAAGTTTCTAGATAGACCGGTGGAGTGGGATGGTTGCTCAATGCGTAGTACTGCTGCGTCAGGGTCACTCTCTGTCTACCCGATCCCTACCTCTCGATGGCAAAATATATTTACAAATACAAAATCTCAAGCTAAAAAAACATACGTTGTAAGTCTGTAGAAAGAGATTGGGTGTATGGGAGGTTAATTCAGCCGTTGGTTGATCAGAAAACTGTAAAGACAATCAAAATGTGTACTTTATTGAACATCGTTTTAACGTTCTGTACACCCCTCGTGCTTTGTGGAGCTTCTTATATAGAGAGGCCAATTGGGTGGTAATAAAAGCTGGGTTTTTCTGCTCAGTCAGAATCGACGTCCCTAATTGCCAATAGAAACTTGTGTTGTTTAAAAGAAACTGAAAACTAATTCAGGAAAGTTTATTTCTGGAACCATATGAAGACTGTGGAATTTTGTCTCCTTGACAGCTGTATGCTTGTGATGAATTGTCAGCTTCACTTTTGCTACCGTTTATACAAAGCGTCCGTTAAATAATTTAATGTAAGGTTTAATGGGTGTATTTCAATGCTAGTTTGTCAGGTCACGTTTAGGTTATAAAATTTTGTACAAATGTGAAGAAAAAAAGGTTCGTTTTGCAGTCTGAACATGGAATATGAAATGCTAAACAAATCTGTAAAACAAGGCAGTGCCATAATTATAAAGTTTAATCCTGATTTTTGTTATGTTATATGACTAATAATGTCTGTATGCTTGCAGCTTTATACATCAACAATAAAAAAAACTCATGTTTTTAACACAAAATTCCTTACTATTTTGATGCGTCTTCTTTTAATCAATTATCTGATTTGAAGCTTTTGAATTAAATGCTGGATATTGTACTACCCTGCATAAGACATTCGTGTTTTTCCACAATCACGACTGACCATACAGTTCCTGTCGAATTCTCTCCGCCCTCACAGCTACATTGACAGGGTATGTAGTATCCATAACGTATCACCCGTTCCTGGAGCAAATTTAGAGTTTATACCAAACTTAAAGTTGATGAGCACAGTGTATTCTTTTAATTATCTCTTCCGTTCCTTCTCATGTTCCCATCTGGATTATCCAGTGCAGTCTTTTCCCACTTTATAGGTGCCACTTTATACATCAGATGTTATATATGACGCTGCCTAGTATAAAGTCTTGTGTTTACTTCCCGTAATACAGTTTTCATAATATTCAATGGTCCTTAAATGACTTAAATGAGTATGAAATAGTACAGAAAGAGAAAACAAAATTCAGCCATTTTTAGGAATACTTATATTCCTTAGTTTGCAAACAGCAAGTTTGTGTGCATTTCTCATTGTCTCATTGTCATTTCTCAAGATGTTCTCTTCTCATCACAATTTACTCTGCCGTAAATATGTAATTATCATTATTTATGTACTTGCAAACATGAATAAACAATATATTTAGATATGCGGAACTTCCCGAGCTTGCTGTATTTTCCGGGGGAGCCAAACGAAACAATACAGGAAGTGTAGTTCATATCCCGTCCGACAGGGGGCCAATAAACATCAACATTTCCCAGTAACTATTTGCTTGAGTTATGCTGGTTAAAAACCCTGTTTGAGTACACTCGGTTAGCCAAAATCTGCTTAATTTAACATAGCTGTCGCTTGGTAGTAATTATGAACGGTGCTATGCACGACTCGTCCGGTGTGGTGGATATCCAGCTGAAAAGAGGACCAGCTGGTACGATATACCATACTACGCCATGCACATTTCAGGGCTCTCAACCGTGCTGCCCGCTTCTTAACTGGGCCACCCACTGCTCTCGTAAATCTTAACTTTTGCTTAAGGAATTTAAGTCAAAAGGCAGTATTATAATTAAGTAAATGACGAAATAATTTCACTTTTAATAAGACAGACATAGATTAATACGTCTCCAATGCCAAGAATGCATGTATTTGTTTTATTTGCTAACTTGGAATGAAAATAGATCATTACTTTTACCTTGTAGTTAACAAATGCAAAGCTTATGGTTATGAATCGCGTAACTTGATATGCTGAGATGTTCCCATGTGAGTGTGCTGTTTTACGCAGGCTTTGGCCTTGGTTGGGTTACTTAGAACTGTTATCAGTAATTGCTTCTAAAATGCCTGTAATGCTTGCAAAAAAACTTTAATATTTTCAGGAGAATTTTTCGCCTGTGTGAAGTGTAAAGTTAGCACATATTTACGTTTGCTGTTCATTAAACCTCTTGGGTTTAGCTTGTTTTGAAAGTGAAAGTTATTTTAAACAATGGAAACGGTCCCATTTTAGCTAATACATACTGCCGTAATTTATTGATAACTTGAATACTTTTAAATGTTATATTATGCATTAATTAATTCCCTTACGATTCAATTCCTTATCGATGTAGATGTTGTTACTGTGATATAATTTTTGACCCTTTTTTGAAGGACACAAACATGCCCGAACGTTTTTTTGCGACTGCAGTTTACTTTCATTATTCTTAAGGTTTAATTGTGTACTCGAATCAACGGAGTTGTGTTTATATTTCAGTAAGTGGGACATTTGCATAACATGGTTCGATCTTCTAGTTAGTCGTTATTGTACTTTAGACACCTACGTGGCGCAAAAGCAGTTTTGACAGGACAATATAGTGGAAAATAAAATAAAAAAATCCCTTCTCGGTGATTTATTTTATCTCTAGCAAGTTTGATATCCAAAACATACAAGCCAAACAAATAGCAGTCCTTTATCAGGTTATACCTGGTTCAAATTATCGATGAAAAGTGGCACGCATTACATGTGATTTAATTCTTTTGCATCGAGTGTTTTTTTTTTCTTCAAACTTCGTATGGTTTAAAAACAAATAGGTTTAATCGTTCTCATCTTTAAATTGTCATTATTCTGCCTCCTTTGTAGAAATTTAAAGGGCCGCCAAAGTTGCGGTTCTTCCCGAATTATTTGAGGCTTGCTGATACCTATTGTATTGTTAAAAACTACACAAGAAGGTTTGCAAGATTAAAGTTTGAACACTGGACTGTTTATTTAGCTACGCGGCACAAATATTGGTATCTGTTGTTTAATTCGTTTTGTTTGGACATTTGCCTTCTTTTGTACTGTTCTCAGGATTAGGGTTCAACATTGTAGGAGGTGTGGACCAGCAATTTGTGTCAAATGACAGTGGAATCTACGTGGCCAAAATTAAGGAGAATGGTGCAGCTGCACTGGATGGCAGACTACAAGAAGGTGACAAAATCTTGGCAGTAAGTAACAACGGGGTTATGGTGCATTGCTTTTATGTAGGTAATTTTTAAATATATGTTGATGATAATCATGATGTAATTCAGGGGTAGGCAGCACTGACCCTGGAATGCCGGTATCCAGTAGGTCTAGTATTTATTTATTTATTTATTTATTATGAAATTTTGAGTCCAAGCTTGTTGTTTATACATTAAATAATACATTAAGTAAAGAGGCAGTTACCATTATAAAGGAAAGACCAACTGTGAAGTGATACGAAGTATCTTGAAGGCAGGTACTTTTAAAAAGGCCTGGTTAATTAAGCAATTACCATCCAGTCGTGCTTGAACATGTGCATCGGTGAGGAGGACCTACCTTGCAGCATGGTATTAATTTTTGTCATGTCAAATATGTATTTTGGTAGAGTTCTAGGGTGAGTTTCCCGAAACCGCCTAAACGCTACGTTGTTCGTAAGTTCTGTCTTAACACAGAACTTACGAACGGCGTAGAGTTAAGAAGGCTTCGGGAAACTGATGTCTAACCCATGTCAGTTAAACCCCCTTTAAAATGTAGGCTAAATACAAGTAAATATTAAGTTATGTTCCACGTACTTGCAGTATAAATATAATTTGTGTGTGTGTACACACACGCTTTTTTTTTCAGGTTAATGGACAGAAATTGGACAACCTATTTCATAGTGTAGCTGTGGAGCTTTTCCGATCAGCAGGGGAAAATGTAGAGCTACGCATACAACAGAGGGTAAGAGCATAATTTGATATTTCAGATAATAGTTTCACCACGAAACTTTTGGAAACGCCACATATGAAGAATTTAACGAGGGTTTATAATTTAATTTGAAGTAATTTTGGTTGCCATGGTTTTGTAAAACAAACATTTCAATACAAAATATCATTTGAGTAAAAACTTTGCCCTGCTATGTTATAGGGGCACCTTTAATATACTGTGGGAGGTGGCTGGGGGGTTTTCTCAGGCTTTTCAAACATGCATGTTACCTTTCTAACCATAATATTTTCCAGCTTTATGAGGATGAAGATCATTTGCAAAATGTCATTTGTGGCACTTGAGAATTACTTTGATATATAATATGTCACATATATGCACGATGAATTGTTACTCCAGTGTCTGAATATCCATTGCAAACAAAAATATTTCAGATATTTTTTAATGTGGGTTAGATCTATAGTTGCCATGATTTAGTGTATTACTTTTTCAGGTCAGTACAGCAGTCAGCAACTTCTGAAACACTTATAACTTAATTTTTATATTTTAACAAATAAGAGAATATTGCTGAAGAAGTCCAATATAGAAGCCACATTGTATGAGATTTGTATTCAGGATTTGTTCCCTGCTGCGTTATCGGAGTTCAAAATTGTTTCTTAATGAATAAATAACATGCTTTAAATCTTGCTTTTCATTCTACGTAATGTCAAGGAAATAGTTTCATCTTTTTATTCTAGATATAACCTTTTATTATAGATAAGATGATGAAATACAGTACAGACATGTGGTGAGCTATGAGGAAGTGTCTGGTATCTTGTTTACTCTCATCTCCCTTGTTTTATTCCTGTAGCATACGATGCCACTTGTGAACGGCCCTTCACGCTCCCGACCTGATAACGAACCCTCTTTCTCTGCTCTGGGATTGCTAGGTATAACTTTGGCATCAGTTGTACTCTTCACAGTTGTCTATATGCGCCTTCGACCTTCGAAGAGGCATTTTTAAATCTCAGAATCCAAGTCATTCATGAGGAGAGAGGATCTTTTCCAGTGACAAAGTTCACATTCCCCCCTGCGTTATAGTGCTACGTTCCATGGGTAGGACTCACTAGGTAGAACTGGTTAGTGTCCCAGGGACATCGATTGAATACAAAAGGTTGAGAAACAAATATTCAATTCCAATCTCGGCACTCCCCCCCCCCCCAAGTCAATGACATGTCATTTTTCTTTTATGAAGTCTAAGATCTGAGAGAGACCCTTTTTCCTGTCAGTTAAGGTTATTTTTGAAGGTACTGGACAGACAAACGTCATTTTGTTAGAAATGGTAATTCAGTAGGTTGTGATCGATATACCACATATACCATGAACCTGCTACATACTGTAAACACACTATTTCCCCCCCTGGTGTTTCACATTAACCAAAAACTTTTGTTTCTGTTTTTGTCTGAATGTTGGTATGTGTTGGTCTAATAAATGGCGCACTCTGTAATTCATTAAGGGAAAATAACGCTTGCCGATGTTACCTGATAATGAGTTGAGACAACTGCAGTGCAAATGAAATTTTAAAATGGACCAATTTCATATTGAGATGATTTTTAATTTTTTTTTTTTTTTTAATGTTTCATTTTGAATGGTACTTGTTGCCGCCTCCTGATTTGGTTTTGGTGATTAAGTATAAAAATTCTAAAGTTTTTGGTATATTTTACAGGTTTCACAGTTTGTGTTGCATTGTAATAGTTACAACAAAGTCATCCTAGACATTAATATAATTGAGTTAGCATAAAGGTTTGATTCACTTAAATTATGTAATTTAATGCTGTTGATAACCTCTTTTGAATTTGACTTATGCTTCATTCACTTTTGGACTTTATTCAAAGGTATTTTCACTCGCACTGATGTCGTCTAGATTCAGTCAGATGGTAATGCAGGAGATCAATGATATTGTAATATTGTAGAAACAAATTGTTTAAATGTTCATAAGTACTGAGAGCTGTGTTGTACTTTAAATAATTTTGGAGCTGATCATTGAAGTTTTCATTTTTATAATATGCAAGGGTTGGCAGTTACACTATAGCTGAATTTGCAGTATATTAAGTAATCAGGTCTTAGTTATGTAAGACCTTATTACTTGAATCTTATATGAATGAATTTACTCATTTGTCACAGATGAAAATTCTGTGGTTGCTATGATTTATAAAGTGATGTTTATACAGAAGTAATGCCAATTAAACTGAGTAGACATTAAAGCATTATTGCACTGAATATAATGAAAGTTAGTAAATTTTGCCATGGAAAAATTACTAGTAAATGAAAATGCTCATCCTTCAAATTACTAGTAAACATAAATCCTCATAGACCAGAAGTATAACTAGCAGTAAGTGAGATCGGATTAGCATTTATTTTATACCATGTTATACAGCAGATCTTTCAGAATCTTTCCTGCACTCATGTAACTTATAAATTAAAGTTCTGGTGTTGGAGGAAAAATGGAACTGTACCTCCTATCTTGATATTCTTTCGGAAATCTATTGGACCTATCAGCTATATAGATCCAGTAAATAAGACTCATTTGTTTAATAAATGTGCTCTTTAAAGGTCAAAGAGCAGGGTTAGGATATTGTATTCGTTGAAAGCTTGTATAATTTAATAAATCACTTTTTTTTTTACAGCATTGCTTTGTTCCTTGTTAGTATTTATTTCACTTTTAGCGTACAACTCTAAGTGTGCATCTCTAGTATTGTATTTATAACTAAAATGAGCTTGCTAGAAATGTAAATCTAGTTCTTATGTGATAGTTGAAATGATTATTGGTAAAAACTAGCTAGTGCTGCAGTTTCTTCTTGAAGGAAGTCAATTTGTTAAGGGTACTGCCAGCGGGAATATAATGCATCAGTCCCAGAGGTGGAAAATTCAGGTCCAGAAATTAAAATTCAGACCAAGATTTTGTCTCTGACTTGATTATCAGGCACTTCAAAAGACATATAAACTGGTAATGCAAAGCTACTTTAATTAGACACTCTAATTAGAGGTATCCAAACTGTGAGGTGCACTACCCCTCCCCCTGGTGGTGCGTGAAGGAGTTGCAGGGGTCTGCAAGTGAGGGGAAAACATCTCTGTGGGGGGGGGGATTTGAGGTGGGGGGCAGACCTATTTCAAAATTGCAACCTTTGGAAATATTAACAGCAGAGAGACTTTCAATGTCCAAAATTTCCAGGTACTTTGATACGCTATGTGCAGGCACACCCTTCCTGTTTAGCTCCAAGATAAAGTTTATTTGGTGTGTGGGTGGTGGGGGTTAAGGACAAATGTATTAGCTTTGGGGGGGGGGGGTTGAAAACCACTGTTCTAGAGATATGAAGGTGGTTGTAGTGCTACAAGAATAAGGAATTACCTGTGTTGTCTGCGCTGTTGCTTAGATCTACGTTGGTGGTTCCTAAACTGATTTTCTCAAGTGTGTTCAGTTATTTGAGCCTAGTGATGGGATCAATGTATTACAACAAGTGACATCTTTGATCAAGGCTAGAATTCAGCTACATATCAGAATTACTGGATGGATGTTTGTGCTTCGATGCTACACATTCCATGAACACCTCACATGAGAATCCTATTGGCTGATTTCGACTCTTGGCAAAAAATGAAGATTGTTGGAGGGGTGATTTGAAGGAACAGTTTCTGATCTCAGTGGTAAGTCACCAGAATTCTGCACCATTGATCAATATTTGCATAGCTAATTAGACACGCAGGGGCCGTTATTTACATGGCTAACACCTATGAGGGAACCACTTCTGGAACAAATGCAAGATTTTGTATACTGTAACTATCCTTATTCTCCGTGGTTTCATACAAGAGTATTTTTGCTGCTTTTGTCAGTAAATGATGGAAAATTTCAAAACACTGCAATTTGGAAGATTACACCTTTCCTGCACATTCTTAATTACTGCACAAGTTTCAAGCCATAACTCACTGGGGTATAAAAGCAGGCAGACACTGTGTAAGACCGTAACACAGTAGTCCTTCTGAAATATGAGTTTGATAACCAGAACATGAAGTGTACTGTCAAACAGATGTGTTTTGGAAATACGAGCCGGACATTGACATGTGCTGATGATGCCGTTTCAGAAGGTTTGGAGACCTGGCAGGCCCACTTTTGGCAGCAGTTACCAAAGTACCAGAAAGAGGATGTAAACATTGGATGGCTCATTGATTTAATGGATCAGAAGCAAGCTGATGAGCATCAGCAAAAGACGCATAATTAAGTGTGTGTGTGTGTGTGTGTGTGACATTTGCGGACATTTGAAATGAATACCAAACTGTAAAAACAGCTGGTGTTTTCTTTTTCGTTTCTGGAAAACACTCCGTACAGAAACCAATAGCGAAAAAGCTTATATTATAGACATATTCTTTACATTCCTCCTTTCCATTATCACCATTATTATTATTATTCCCCGCGATACTGACCAGAATTAGCGTTTCGAAAAATCCTCATCATTATTATTAATAATAATAATTTCAATATAAAGGTAGCGACCTTCTCTACTGTCAACAACAGCTGATTCCACCGCACCAGTAACGATTACCTCCAAAGGCCATTTCCCCCAGTCACCAGGAAACTGGTGAACTTTGAACTGGGGGTGCTACCAACCTTCATCGAAGGTATCTAGCTAGTAGCATACCGATACCTTCCATCATGTTGGAGTATTCTTGCAAGTGATTTTAAATATTTCCTACAGAAGCCTGTTCAGCGTAGCTCGCTCGCTGTTCTCCGCTTACATTCGGGCAGACGGTGCAGAATAACCAGCGGTACAGATTAGCCGTGTGACCGAACGTTTTACTCGTTTGTAAAACAACCTGAACATACCGATGCTGCACAGCGGTAGCCGATGAATTATGAAAGAACGTATAGCAATATTGAATGTATTTTAGTTCTGTAGTAATTCAGAATGCGTATTTTTTGATAAAGGTTTTGTTATGTGCGCCGTATACAGCAAAAGTGGGCCAACGTATATGTTGTCTGCAAGAAAAACAATTGCACAGAAAAATCTACGCATTTGAAGGGTGGTTTATGGAGAGCTGCCTGTTGGAACACCGCAACGTTTTATTAATTTTTTTGATAATCTTACTAAGTCTGATGTGTAAATGAAAAGGCGAGCTTGTTTACATGGTTAATTGGGATCAATTGCAGATCATAAAAATACGTTAGAATGTTTCACTGCTTCCCAATTAATGCAGGAAATGAACTCCCACGACAGCCTCTCCGCACTTCATGAAAATGGCAAAATGAAAATCTGACCTGAGATTAGTTTTGTAGTGTTTATCACGGACTTGCTTTTTGTCGAGCTTGGACCGCGTTTTTGGACCGCAGTCAGAGCAATAACATCGCAGGCAGTGAACTGACATTTCTCTACCTCCGACTCAGGATTAAACATGGCAAATCAACCTGTTATTCTCAACGTTTATGACATGGTAAGAAATCTGTAACAGTGTTCTTTCTTTGTTTATCATTCACATCGATAATACGTTGCATTCCACTGGGATTTCATTGTCACCATTGAGCTATTTTAAATAGTAATTCACGGTTCAGTTTAACTTTTAAATTTGTGTTTTTATGTATTTTTTAATTTCCTCTTAAAATTAAAATGACCTAAAACAATTGTGTGCCATACCAAAGAAAACATTTTTTTTTCCTATTAGGGAATATAATTTAAACCTATCCTACAGCAATAGTGATATAATTCCCAAAATTCCAACATAAACTTAAGAGGAACATAAGCTTTAAAATGTAGTTTTGTCTGAGCATGCTGACCTCCTCCAGATCCAATAATTTACTCTCAATGCCATAATTTAGGTTAATTTCTGATAAAAGATAAATATTGTATATTCTACATAGGCTGATGCGATCCAAATATATTTATTTTTCACTAAAATTTGATTATATCCTTCGCCACCCAAGAATGTTTTACTCCTTTGAAAACTGCTTATTAGTTACTACTAATCATTAGTCACTACTTGAAACATGAAACAACTAAACTATGCAAAATTTGACGGGGTTTCTTTGTTCCTTTAAAATTGTTACCTTAATCGATATTAATCAAATGCAGATCAAGACGAACAGATTTTTTTTTCATCAGCAATTGATGTTTAAGATACAGATACTTGTTGCAGTTTGATTCACATGCGGTATGATAATATCACGGTAAGGATGCTTAGTTGTGTAACGTCCAACTGAGAGTTATCACAGTCTTAATATGAGCTGCTTATTAAGCTTAAACCAATCCAGTGTCCAGCTGTACGGATTATTATGCTTTAGAACAGGGGTGTCAAACTCCAGTCCTGGGGGGCCGGAGCCCTGCGTGGCTTAGTTCTATCCCTGTTCCACCATAAATGATTCAGCTCAAGAGCTGTGTGGTAATTAGCACAAGGAGTTGAATCAGGTGTGTTAAA
>JAODJX010000027.1:12685280-12704355 GCA_026776945.1 Isichthys henryi
CGACGACATGGGGAGAACATGCAAACTCCACACACATGTGACCCAGGCGGGGACTCGAACCCGGGTCCCAGAGGTGTAAGGCAACAGTGCTAACCACTGCACCACCATGCCGCCCCCTAAGTGTAACTAATGTAAGATAAAATAAAAATTCCTTGCCAAAAGAAATAAATTATTCTGTTTCTCAATCTTGTAATTGTTTTATTTTTAGTTGTAGCATTTTTTAATTCTAAATAATTCTGATTTCAGAACTTAAAAACAATTTTAATTCAGAACAGGGTGACAGTAACCCTCAGGCCTGTAGATACAAGCAAGTACAGGGAAAGAAATTCCATGTACACAGCGGTGGATTGTTCAGGTTCAGGAAGTAAAAATGCAGATTTTGTTTCAACCAACCAGTTGAGTCCTCTGCAACTGTGACTCTTTATACTCAATTGCAAGCATGTCTGGAGTGGGACATGGTTTTGTGGTCTGATGAGGACAAGACAGAGATTTTTGGCCAAAATCTGAAGTGCTATATTTAGAACAAACGTAACACAGCCCATGCCTCAGTTAACACCTTCCCTACAGTGAGGTTTAGTGGCGGGAACATGGTGCCGTAGGGATGGTTTTTATGTTCAGGACCTGGCTACCGTGTCAAAAGTGAAGGGGGAATGGATGATGCCATAAACAGGGAATTATAAAAAAAAAAAAAAAAACCTGCTTTGGTCAGCAAAAAGTAAAACTTTCAGCAGGAAAGGCCAAGACAACACAGGAATGGTTAAAAACAAAAGGTGAATGTGGCCAAAGTACAGATTTTAATCCTGTAGGCAGTCTATGGAATTTCAGTCAACAAGTGACATCCAGCAAACCTGAATGACCTTCAACTTGTCTGCCATGAATAATGGGAACTGGGGGGGGGGTCATTCCTGAACTGTATAAAAACATGGTAGATACTTACACAAAAAGAGCTTTTATTGCAGCAAATGGTAGCTCTGCCAACAGGAGCAGGTTTGTTGTTTTTGGGGCCGTACTCAACAAGTCAGTTTGGGGCTCCTCACCCACCTAGTGTAGTGACTGGTGGTGGCCAACAGGGGGCCCTCAATACACAAGTGCAAATGTTTAGGCGTTGAATACTTCTATAGGACACAATTTTCTTTAAAAGCTTTAACTCAATTTTTACTGTGAGATTGCAATAAAAAACGCTGACAGGAAGAATATGTGTATGTATAAATTATACTTCGGGAAAATCTGATAACTAAGCGTTAGGGTTAAATACTTTTGTAAACCGCTATATTTTAGGTAATTTAGAGCAGTATTAAAAGTTACATAACCTAATATTTTGTTGAAATATTGTATTTGGTTAATCGAGGATGTATATCAGATGATTTTTTTTAGTTCTGTTTTTTCTCATGCCGTTGTTAATCTATGGATTTTGTTTTTCTTTTGTAAGTTTAAGCAATATAATTCAGTTACTGATTTTACACAACTTCAGTGTGGTTGTTAAAAAAATTGAAGCATTATGAATTGAAATTCTGTTCATAATAGAATTTGCCTTAGAAACATGCTTACCAAAGGAATAGATTTATCTGGCAAAAAATTACATTCTTACCCTGAGAATTACATTCATACCGTCTGATAATAAATACAAAAATGGTTCATTTGTAACAGATTTTTGTTAAGCTATACCTTTTTGATCTGTTATGTGTGTTCATCGTATGTATATATGTATATATATATTAGAGCTGTCAAAATTAATACATTAATTGTTCCAATAAATTTTAAATATTTAACGTTAAAATAAATGAACAAACTGCATTTTATTTACTTCCTGTGTGCAGGCTGGTCTATGACATGTTTGCTGTGAAACTCATCCTAGCTAGAGCGGTAGGAAAAAGACACACACAGTGGAAACACATTAGGGGCCCATTGTAAAAAAATGGCAGAGAAAACTCCGGCCAACTTCAGGGTCATGGGGACGGTGAATAGTTCCGAACATTGACATTCACGGCATGGAATCAGGTTCATTTCCATTTCCTACCAAGCACTTAAAGCGAAATTACAGATTAAAAAAAAAAACATTTAATGCATTAGCTCACATTAATATAGTGAGAATTATTAAACTAGGATGGAAAACTGCAGTTTTTGAAAAACATAGAGTGGTCTCCAATTTTTTTTTCTGTGCCTGAGTGTGTGAGTGTGTGTGTGTATGTGTACATAGTTATAGCTTATATAGAAGAACTGTTATGCGAGCTGAGACCACGTTCTTTTCCATCTCTAATAATAATCTTTTGAAGAGTTTGGAAATGTTTTGTATAATGCTAAATGAAAAATAATTGCCAGATTGATATTTTCATGAGCTGATCCCATATGACGACATTATGGATGATCAACTTTCATCTTATGTTCACTACCTGAATTGTGAACACCTATAAGCACTTGTAATTTTTTTCTCTTCTTTCTCTGCAGTATTGGATCAATGAGTATACTTCTACTCTGGGTATAGGAGTCTTCCATTCAGGCATCGAGGTCTACGGTAGAGGTACAATCGAAGGTTTTTCTATGGGGTATATTTTGTTTGTGTTATGTCCCATACAGTGGTTTTATTTTCCGTGCAGTGTGATGATTTGAGACGCACTACACTTCCCCTCTGAATACAGATGCTCTTCACTTTTTGATGGGTTGACATAGTCCCCAGACTTTACATTTTGATCTGTTCCCCAGCTAGCAATATGCTGTAACTTTTTAGTGACGCCTGGCGACGGCAGCATCCAGCCAGTCTCTGTAGCGACAGCAAGCGTATAAAATATGTCCGTGTTTAACAATGAATGGTGCCATTTTTTTTCTGTGTTTAACCAAATTGTCCCAAACCCCATTATATCTGCTAAATGCCCAAGTGTGTCATCGTATCATATCCGTATTCAACTTGCGATGAGTACGTTGGAACTTAACCTCCATTGTAAGGCGAGGAGTATCTGTACAGTCATTCTTCACCTTATTTTTCCTAACTGCTTATCCAATGCATGGCAAAGATGAGCTTGAACCTTTCCCAAGAGGTACAGGACACGAGGCAGGGTATTCTCAGGACGCTAGCTTACTGCAGGCCAAACAATTGCATTGTGGGAAGAATCCAGAGTACCAGGAGGAAGTCCATGTGAACATTAGGGGTGTTTGCACACACGGCCATCTTGGCACCCCCACTATACCTACATCTGAATAACACTGTTGGAATGGTCTTGGTAAATCATTCTGAAATATAAATGCCCCTTTAAAAATCATTGTTTCTTTGTTGCTGTTGATTTTTCAAAGTTATTGAAGTTTTCTGCAACCTCACATATTTTTGGTTGTCTCTGTATTTGAGATTCTTTCATAGTAACACAGTAATTTCGTTAATATCATGATGATTTGTTACTGTACATTTAATTTTGTCCATAGCATTAACATTTCATCTCATTTCAACAAAATTCTTTTGTTTGCTAAGCGCCTGTAAAATATTTCATTAGATTAGTTCATTTAAGTATTGAAGTAATTTGTCATTTAAAAAGCTGTCATTTATTTTAGCATTTCTGTGTTTCCATCAGCTGTTAATATCTGAGTGTAACTAAACTGATGAGGCAAAGAATCCACCTCCCAAGGATTACAAAAATGTAACAAACTGGTATATAAATGACACCTTTCTACTGATTTGCCCTGTTTGTCCAGTGCCAGCTCCTGTAACTTTTTATTTGAAATAATCATCTATAATTTCTCATCACTGGGAATTCCAGAAGAGAGCAGTGTTTCTTCTTTAATTTTAATTTTATCTTTGGAATAATTATCCTGCTGGAAAAACTAGATTCCGCAGTGCTGGGTCCAGAACAAAGTTAGTAAGGGTGCATTTGAAATTAGTGTGGGGCCATGATCCCCACAACCACGTCATAGATTGAAGGCGCTGTGTGCTACTAGTCACCTTTCTCAATCCGGGCCAGAGGTTCCATTAACGTGACAGTATACTCAGTAAGTCCCTTCATGGCACAGTGTACACATTAGGTACCTTCAGTATTGGAAGCGGCAAGTAATCCCACATAAAACTCCCTCCGTCTTTGACTATATGCAGGGATTTCTTTTGTAATTTTGCCACTTGTAAACAAAGGTGATTTGCATTGCAAGAAGCCCTCATTTGTCTTAATCAATCCACAAAACATCCCCCCCTCCCAAAGGCTTTGGAAAGTTTCAGTCAGACTTTCTTATGTGCATGGGATGATTTTTTTTTGGCAATTCTGAAAATCCATTGAGAATTTTTTTAGTTACTTTTTTCCCCTGTTGAGCCAGCCTCCTGGGGAATTGACAATAGTTTCTTTGCAGACTTCTCAATAACATAGAAACATTCATCTGTGAATCGCTTATCCTGCTCAGTCGCAGGGAGTGTTGTTTAGCCTGCCTGAAGAAGCACAGGGGTGCAAAGCTAGGGTTCACCCTGCATGGCAAGACTGTAAAATGCAAGTGAGAATGCACTTGGAGATGTATACGTGCTGCTTTCTGGTAATCCTTTGAGAAATAGTCTTTTTCTTTTTTTACACCCAGCTCCTGGGAAGTTGGCAGTAGTTTGTTTGCTGATTTAAATAACCTTGTCAACGGTAAGGCAAGAATGCCAAAATCTTTGGAGATTTAAAGCTTTGTAAATGTGTAACTGGTAATGATCATATTTGGCCTCTTATTTCGACTTTGTGCATTTAGTTAAGGTAGGGCAAAGCTGACGGTATTGTCTCTAAACCGTCTCTGAACCAATCTCATTTTTAATTATACGCCACATTAATTCTATTCTAATTGTATCCAGGTCTTTTAGGTTTTGAAATAAAAATGCAGATTTTTCACGTTTTTTTACACTGTTTTTTTACTGTAACAGTGAAATATCTATTTGGCTTTCGGTGTTAACTTCATGTAGATACTTTGAATTACATGCACCTTGACATGAATAAATATTCCCGTGCAGAAGACTGTACAGGGTGGCACGTTGACTTGGTAAATGTGTCACCTCATTACTTCAGAGTGAGGGCTTCAGATCCTGCCTCTGCTCTGTTAACTTGGACATATTATGTTGTTAGGTATCTACCCTCTGATGGACTGGCTTCCTGGGAAATTCTCTTTATTCTTGGACGCTCTTTCAGCCTGTGCTGTGTCGTTTTCAGCATTAAGGCGTTGGAAAGGCTTCAAGCGATACAATAGGTCCGTCCACACCTTCGTCCAGGAAACGAATGAGCTGCAAAGATGAAGGAAAATCCTATTCATTTAGACATAAATAAGGTTGACATGTCTAACAGACAACCTGAATTCTGCCCTTTGCAGTAATAACCCCAAAGCTGTATTCTTCAAGTCATCCAACATGTAACAGTGGAAATTCTTATTTCACTGTGTTACTGTTCATTTGCATGTATTGTAATGTCAAATTGTGTTTTTCTGTGCAAATATATACTTCCTGCCCAGATAAATAGCTTCATCCATTTTCTTTGACTTTCGTACAATATTGTGTATATACTGGACATTTGTATAATCTGTATAATGTTTTTGCGCTAGGCTGTGCTGCAAAAAAAAATTGCTAGGCAGAAAAAATTAGAGCAGGAAACAAATGCTTTGGATGTGAAATTAGCGGAAAATATGAATCAGGGGTGACTAAGGGAAAAAGGACTGAGAAATGCTCTCCTAAGTGTCATCAGTAAAGCATGTTACTGCTTACTTACTGTTTCAAATTATTTTGTTGAACAAATTAGCAAGATATTTTTTAGATGTTTAAATTTAATGCATGATTGCCTGTAGTTTGTGACCTCCAGCTCTGCAGCAACAATTTGTGCGTAAGAGATTGCAGCTAAGCTTTTCATTCCAGCTTACGGCTGGCCAAATGTACTTTTTACCGCATGCTCTTTATTTTTTTACATTATACAACGTTTTCTCTACACACACATTCAAAGATCATCTAATTGTTGTCACGACGGCACCTCTGGGACTCGCACACATGCCGCTCCGTCCAGCGGACAGGTGGGCCATGTACTTGGTGCACAACCTTGGACAGCAACCATCTGCCAAATTTTAGAACCGGTGTTTTGGACAGCCAGCCAGCAGGCTGCGGCAGAGCCCCTCCCACAATGAGCCACAGCTGGAGGCGAGCGAATCACACGAGCCGCTGCCACTCCCAGCATCACTTCCCGCCTTAATATAGCCTGCATGAGCTGGAACTTACTGCCTGCATCACTGGCTGCAGTCTACCTGCTCCGACTGGAACAATCTTTCTCCATTTCTTGATTTTTTTTTTTCTGTTGTGGGGTTTACTCTACCTTTTATTTTCTTATAGACACCCACAGTTCTGCAGTTGGCATGTTACCCCGTTCTCCTGGCTTATTTCCCAATAAATACAGCCGCGGCTGATGCTGTTTAACCCATCGTTGCCTGAGTGCTTTTATTTAGGTTGGCTTTTAATAATTTAAAGCAGCTTCTGTGTATTAGCTAATTGAAATGTGTGTACTCTTAAATTAGTATGTACCGTATAACTAGTATATACTGTAGTACTGTACACCATATCTGTTCGCCACTTTTTTCAGCACATTTTTCACCAGAAATGGGATGATGATGATATAAACTCTCGCTCTTCCTTCCTCCAAAACCATCCTCCTTTTCTGAATCCCTCTTCTTCTTCTTTAGAGTTTGCATACGGAGGCCATCCATACCCCTTTAGTGGGATCTTTGAGATTACTCCTGGCAACACTGCTGAGCTTGGAGAAACCTTCAAATTCAAGTGAGTATATCATTCTACTCCTTGGATCTGCAAATCCAGCCCCATAAAAACCACAGTCCTGCAGGTTTTTACAAAACTTATTTACTTCTCTAACAATGAATGTGGTTGCAATAAAATATATTCAGTAAAATAAATGTTAATTCTTGTTTGTAACCCAAACACTTTAAACCAGGAAAACTAAATTAAACATTGGGAATATTTATTCATTGATGTTACAAGCCAGCTTGCATGACGTGGCTGAGGCAGAAACCACAAAAGTGGTTCCGTTTCTTCTGTTTACCACCACCCTTTATTTACCAAGGTTTTTCCAGTATTTCCAGCCGGACACAGGACAGGACAAACATGCCATCTCTCCGTCTTGCCAGGCCAAAACAATAACCAAAACCCAAATACTAACTCCACTAATAACTACTCACCCACAAATAAGAAAAACAATTACCTGCCCTAACGCCCTTATGATACAAACACATCCACCAAACTCTCTCTCTCGATTTCCTCTTCCCAGTTGTCCTCTTTATTGTTGGTATCATAAGGGCAGATAATTGTTTTTCTTATTTGTAGGTTAGTAGTTATTGGTGGAGTTAGTATTTGGGTTTTGGTTATTGTTTGGTTGTTGTTTGTTCTTTGCAACAAAGTGTCTGAGGTATATCTGTATCTGCAGAGAGGCCATTGCTTTAGGCACGACAGACTTCACTGAGCATGATATAGACAAGATTATGGAGGAGCTGGGCAAGGAGTTTAAAGGCAACGCCTACCATTTAATGCACAAAAACTGCAACCACTTCTCATCTTCACTTTCTGAGGTTAGTAGAAACTGACAAATCGACTTAATATTAATGCAATATCCTCTTTTGATTGCCTGAGTTTGAGGTCATGGGGGCTAATTAATCGGGAAATTCTGCCTAGCTGGGAGATGTTGAAAGGAAAGTGAAGTGGCAAGTTGACTTCTGGATGCGTCATATTTTTGGAAATCTGGTGGGTCATAACCATGTCTTCCTTTATTTGGTAGTTGCTGTGTGGACAAGAAATTCCTCGTTGGGTGAATCGACTGGCCTACTTCAGTTCCTGCATCCCATTCCTACAAAGCTGCCTACCGAAGGAATGGTTGACCCCAGCTGCCCTTCAAAGCCATATTAGCCTGGGCCTTCATAAAGAGGAGCAGCTGGAGTCTAGCGATGAAGATCTTCCTTCAGCCTCAGGAGCCAGCATGGGCCCTGGCTCCTCGCACAGCTGCCGTCACACCCGGGTCTGAGCAGCCAGTAACAGTTTCACGGGGTCCGTGCTCTCTTTAGGAATGCTCTTCCATTTTTAGACCTGAACTGAGACTCCAGAGCCCCCCCCCCCCGCACTGGACAAGCAGGATGTATGAACGCCCAAAACAAAGAGGCATGAAAATTGTAACAGAGACTGCAAAGGAAATGCATAATTTTTTTTATGCACACCAATTTTTTGACCGTGCAGATAATGAACTTTACAAACTTTTATTCATATTCTGACAAGTTTCTCAAGAGGTTTAAAAATCAGTGACAGATGGTATAGACAAACCACAGCTGTCTTTATTTTCTCTATCTGAGTTTATTAAAACGAGTGTAGTTTGGTAAAATTACGAGAATATGTTTACAGTTTCTTGTTTTTTGTCATATGGAGTTTGCATGCCCTCCCTGCCCCTGTGTGAGATTCCCTTGGGTACTCCATCTTCTTCCCGCTGTCAAGAGAAATGCGGTTAGATGAGTTGGTGATTATAAATTGTTCAGACCATGGGAGCAGCACTGAAATCTATGATAGAAGTCAGTTCCAAGCAAGGTCACACCGCCTTTGCTAAATCCAGTAATGGGGAAATCAGCAATGTGACACTGATTGCTTTTGTATCTCCATATACTTAAATTGTTACAAAGAAGTTTATCATCCAGAATACATGTTTGAAAACAGTTGTACTCTCAGGTGAAGATACTTATTACTCTCGTAATCCCAGATATTACAAAAGCCCTTAGAGTCGATGTTAAGCAAATAAGACTATAAACCTGTACCGAAATAGTCCTCCAGTATTTTAACTTAACTGAAATTTAAATCATAATTATTTTTATTAATGTATTTATTTCTTTTTAATGTTTCAATGGAAATGTTCAGTCTAATCTTTTATGACATTTTATTTGTGATGCCATTAATGTATTTTCCTTTTGTACTGTACAGTTTAAAATAGATTGATATACACCTTACTGGTTTAGAAGACCACCAACAATTTTAGAAAATATACTAATTAAAAACATGCAAACAGTAATCCTCACTGGCCATTATTTACTCTGCATTTGAATATCAACAGAATTAACTGTACACACACACACCATTCAATCAAAGAAGAACGACTGTGTTTGTTTCTTTCATCATAATAAAAAAATAAATCCGTCCTGCTACCCTTGTTGTGATCACCCTGAGATCTTGGGTGGCATGACGGGTTTTTATTCCCAATTGAAATTAGACATTTTAAGTAACTTGGTTAATGCATCCATTTGTAATACTTTAAGTCGGGGAGAAAAAAAAACCTTAGCTGTTCCATAGATACTTTACGTTACAGAGATTATCTTGCATTATCTTGAAAATGAGCAGCGTTTGGATCCCACAGCACCATCTTAAAAAATGTACATTTATCATCATCAAGGAATACAATGGTGAATACCAATGTTTACTGACAGCCATTTACACTTTTGCGGAAGTAATGTAAAAGTGAGGAAAGCTTGGGGTCAGAGCACATGCTCAGCTAGCATCCGGTCAATCAGTGAAGGTGATATACACAGGGCAACTTTTTGCACAATGTTGCCTGGCACTGTCGCTCATGCTCGGGCACTTTGCCATCGAGAATGGGCAACAAATTTCAATCTAGATGGTTTCGATCTCAGTGTGCAGCTTTTTGAGATTTTCCAATCAGATTGCATCATGTGACCGACTTGGAGCTTCAGTGTCCATCTTTCCAGTGTCAGTCATCTGTTCTACTTTCATTGTTTGATGCTAACTGTCCGTTGCTTTGATTAGTTGCCTTGCGTCTCACCTGGTGGCCCGTTTCTGGCAACATTGCTCAAAAAGTTACTCGTGTATAATTACCTTTACTCTGCTGGCGACAGGATACACACTCATGACCAGACATGGAACATACTGGAACACACACATACACAACTCACTGGGCTATAACCACGGGCATAACTTTGAGTTGAGCATCGGGGACTTGTCCTGTAATTGCAAATTCCTTAAAAAATGCCGTGAATATGCTTATGAAAGTTCAAATTCATTAGTTGATACATGTAAAACATTGGAAAATTGTCTATAAACACCGTCTATAACAGCTTTGCTCTCACCTATACATTGGAATACGTGATCGTGAAAACTAACGAATTTCTGTGTGCTTGTATAAATGATGAAAGAAGTATTGATTAGTGATGAATTGCTCTCAGACAAAACCTGGGCAATGATATAGTGGTTAAGTATTGTGACACGTGAATCATAGCTTAAGTCTACAAAACTGATTTCCACACAAAAATGTACGAAAACTGTCATAGTACACCCTTTATTTTATATAATCATGCAGACACACATATACAGACACACACACGCAGGTTAGTAATTATGTGTTTGTGGGGACCTGAAAAATGGTCAAAATAACAGGTTTTTATCACATTGTGAGGAACATTTAGTTCCGCACTATGTAATATAAACATAATCCACACACACACACAAATATATATATTTGTGTACGTATATAGCATTTTGGAAAATTTTAAAACTTCTTAAAAATGTATAAATATTTAAGTACATTTCCCCCCTGAGAACTATTTACAGAAATGGGGAAATATGGATGATAGTCGTGTGTTTCTTAATTAATCTGCGCTTTAAAAATTCCTCAGTTCCGCCGTTAACTCTTCCGTCTCACACTATTGGTTACGTCATTTGTCGTTCATTCTATATTCACTAGGGCGCTTGTGCATAAAGCAGCTACATTTCCGCGCTCCTGCGAGTCGCTGATCGCCATTTGTACACATCGCTTAAGGACGCCATTTTGCAGCAAACCAGGGGTGATTTAAAAGGAAGAGGTGGGTGAAAAATAAACTGCGTTTTTATTTATCTTTATTTGGTGTAACGTGGTTTACAGATTTAGGAAGCCTTGCACTGTACCTTACGTCTTTCACTAACCGTCTGAAAATTAGGTCAAGGAAATTGTACACTTCGTAGTAAACAAACTGCCTGTTAAATGCCTCGTTGTCTTAGCCAGAGTTTCAATCGATAGTGGGTATTTGGATTTAATAAAACCATAAATAAAACCAGTGTCACCCTATTACTTTTGTCTGGATTCTTGTAGAATTTAATTATATAAAATCGTACTGTAATAAATATATTTTCGATGTACATTTTTCGTATGAGGCCTACGTAGATTGTTAGCAAAACTAGCTGTCGCTAAATTTTTTGCGCTTCAATTTCATACTTTTAAATATGGATTTCCTTATATTTTCAGAAATGGAAAAAGTAAAACGGACAGCAAGTACAGGACAGTTCCTAGTTGAATCGTCGTTATTGATGGTTTTTTTTAGCTGCATGGCGGTTTTTTAGTTGCATAAACGTCGGCGTCGAATGAGCCTCTCGGAAAAATGCCGTGTATTAACAGAATTTTATCAACATTATACAAGAGACTAGATTTGTTATAGTTATTATATTAAGGCATATGGTACAGCGCTAATCTGAGGGCAATGTTCCGGCTCTGGAGGGGGTGGTTCGTAAGGTTCAGAGGTTCGGATGACTGGGCCGCAATGCCCTCCGCTGATATGTACCGTTTTATATTAACCGTAGTCAGAAACGAAAGTCCATTTGCGCGGAATCTGAATGTAACATTTCGGAGTGAAGCTGGTTAATTAATGCTAAGGATTTGCCCCTTTGTATTCAAATGTGCCGATTTCGGAACTTCTCTTTCGCTTTATATCTGTAATAGCAGCCGAACTCTGTCCTTTTGTTTCGAAACTGACTACCACATGGTGAAAGTAACGACTAGTCTTAGTCTCTAGCAAACCATCAAATAACGAATGATAGCAGAAGACAATGTGTGTTGTTTTTGCTCATATGCTCACCCCTTGACAATTAATGATATTTTATGTGGTCGTATTATAAATATGAATGGTGTTATATAGGAAGTGTTTCGTTTCCGCATATTCCATTGTACTAGTATGTGGGAATAACAGGCATGGGTAAAACCAAAGCTTGGGGGTCTGCGCGGAGTCAGTCATTTATTTGTAGCCCCTGAGCATTTTTCGGGGGTTTAGGGTCTTGCTCAGGATGAATCTGCCAGCCACTTTTGTCTTTGTTTAATATGGTGCGCATGTGTGATTCTTACAATGTAAGTGTATTTTGATTTTTATTTCTTTCCTTAACATTTTTCTTGTAATTCAGTTTCCAGTGTGCGCCTAGTTAAATGTGATGGTGATGAATTTGGCTTCGCAGAAGATTTCAAGTTTTCTTCTCTTATTGCTTGGCATGACTGAATAAGGGGAAATATTTCATTATAGGGAACCAACTACAGCCTCGACAGATATGCAGTTTATCAGTGTTACATTGAAGTCCGTATGACATTGTAAGCGTTTAGATTTTGTCACGCAATCTCTTGAGTTTAGGTCATATGGTTGCAGAAAAATTAACTTTAATTATGAAGTGAGAAGCTCTTAAATCTGTCACATTTTTTTATATTTTTTAAATAATAGTTAAAGAACTAATGACAAGTTAACGTATGGCTGTGAGCGTGCACACGTCTCTGAGGCTATTGCCTGCGCCGCCGTCTGTGTGACGTGTGGTGCATATGTAAAATGGACCGGTTTGGTATTGGAAATACATGGGACTGACTGAATTTGTGGTCCAGGCTGAGCACTCTGAAAATCGGCTGATTTCGGTCACTGGCCAGTTGATCGGTGTATCTTCAGAATCAAATCATTACAAAGTAGGACACTTTATTTACATTTATTATGAATGATTATCCGGTGGAGATTTTTTTTTTTCTGTCAATATGTGTTGACTAAAAAGTATATATTTTTGGTGCTTTTCAAGTTGATCTGTCTTGTTCTGCTCAGTTTAATTCTTGATTAGAATTGACAAACCAGGTAACACTTTTTCTACTGTTTTGTCTTTGCATAATCACCCCCCCCCCACAGACAATGAGTGGATGTCGTGTCTTCATTGGTCGCCTGAGCCCTCATGCACGAGAAAGGGATGTGGAAAAGTTTTTCAAGGGGTATGGCCGGATAAGGGAAATCAACCTCAAGAATGGATTTGGCTTCGTGGTAAGGCCTTCAAGCAGTATTTTTGCATGGTGCTTAATAAATCTAGCCAGTCTTTTGAAAATTACTCGCTTCTCAGTGGTTCGTAACAGCATCTATTTTGATCAATAATAGTAGCAAAAATATAACAGACCTAATGCAGTTGGATAGTTTATAATTCATATGAAGACTTTTAAATGCCTCTAGCTTTTGAAAATGTTTGAAAATCCCATTTAATAAGTTCATCTATCATTTGTAATAGATTTCTGTTAGGTCTAGCAATCACGTGATGCTAGATTAGTTTGCTTGCCAGCTGGGGTAATGAACAGAAGTCTTCCGTCTTCACCTTTTTTAATGTGTAAAGATATTCAGAAATATCCTGGCAGCTAGCATTGTCGCTGTTAGGCACTTTAGACACACTTTATTGCTCTTACTTTCTCATACATTCTCACTAGTGGTGTTCTATATTCTCTCCCTGATTTGTAATATTGTGATTGGCTGTTGCCCTGCTGGATACAATCTTATTTTCATGTACAGCTTCTAGCAAATTTATTTCATATTGGGGAAAAGCCTACTGTGCTGAAACGAGTAAAATACCACTATTGTTTCTCCATATGTCTGACTTCTGTTTTTGCAATGACAACTTCTGAATTTTTACTTTTATGTAGCTAGCATCAGGGAAGTTAATTTATATCTATCAATGTGCAGCGCCACACCCAGATGCATTATAGTCATTTTAATAAGTCACAGGGATATTGTGTGGGAGGGGATGGGATGACATGTATATCTTGTGGAGTATTGTACTGTAAGGCTGAATTAATCTTTATTTATGTTTCATTGCTAACAGTTTATTATAAATACCTGAGCTTTTTGTGCAATGCTGATTTATATTTTTGCCTTGTTTCAGGAGTTCGATGATCACCGAGATGCTGATGATGCTGTATATGAACTGAATGGGAAAGAGCTTTGCAGTGAAAGGTAACATTATGGATGTAGCAGTGTGAAATGAGTATCTCTTTGACATGAATACTAAATTGTTAGAAAAAGTTTTAGAATATTTTCCCAAATTGTGTACTTAAAGTTTCGTTCATCTGTTGTAATTTGCGTATAAATTAAACTTGCATGTTTAGCTTAAGTCCGCTTCTGTGGTTGTGTACCTGCAGGGTGACGATTGAACATGCACGGTCCCGTAGAGGAAGGGGTGGTGGCGGAGTTGGAGCTGGGTTTGGGCGGTTCTCTCCACGCTTTGGTAGTTACCGCCAACCTCGCAGCAGTGGTTCCAGGTATGACTATTGTTGTTCATTAACGAATAACTGCTACTTAACATAGTTGTTGGATTTCATAGGTTTTGTGAGATTAAGAATATGCAAAAAAATGTATTTGACAGTATTAAAACTAAGCAACAAATACTTCACTAAATGTACATACAGGTTCTGATCACTAAATGAAAACCTGATGTGGGAATCCAAATTTGATTAGGCAGGTATATTTCTGGAGAAATGCACATTTGGGAATATATCTGGTTATTTGTTAAAACGATGTCGGTTCATTTGTCTCATGATCAATAACTCAGTTAATTACTACACTTGCGATTTGGATTAAATGCTCCCTTAGTGCACATCCGATTCCAGTTACCCTCCCAATTCTAGAAAAGTATGGGACTTTTCCCCCCTGTGTTGAAGTTTTAATACTAATCAAGAAATGATGCAGTTCTTCTACAGAGAATGGCAACAGCGCCATGCTCGTCGGCCACAGCAAAAATGAGTGGAAAAGTTTAGCTTGTCCTAGTTAGCTGTTTAGTTACTTATTTGTGGTCTTATCTTGTTTCCACATTACTTTGCTTTATGTATATCAGCCAGGAAATATCACCTAATGGAAAGCTGTAGCTTCAACTAGCAAGGGATCTACAAGAATAACTTCTTTTTCAAAGCGGGTGGTTTTTGTACTCGTGTCGTTTTCATAAGTGAACTTCACCAGAGCCCTATGTTGCAGCTTTATATGAGAACAGAAAGAAACATTTTTAGTTTAAGTACCGAGTTCTTGTAGTTGACTCCATAAATTTAAATGCAAATCTGTATGATCATGAAAATTCTTTTTTTGCATAAACAGTTTCCATTGTGGTAAATGTACATGCTCACAAAATAGACGTGCAACACACAAAATGTGTGGTTCAGTGTAATTTCAATGCAGCAGGGACCCCCAATGTTTTGTTTGGATACATTTGTGCCCCCCAATAAATACAGTGGTACCTTGACTTACTAATGTCCCAACTAACGAGTTTTTCGAGGTATGAGCCGTCTCTCGGCTGTTTTTGCTTTGAGTTGAGAGCTAAAATTGGAGTTATGAGCCAGCTTCAGATACCCCACCGCTAGCTGGCGCAGTGAACGCCGCAACATCCGCCCAGCATCCTGTGTCTCGCTCGTTCACTTTAAGCAGTTAACTCGCAGTGGGCAGGTTTTTATCGAGAACCCCTGCAGATGAGAGGAAAGTGTGGCAAAATGGGCACCAATCAGCGAATATGATTCAGTTCAGTTTTTCTCCACCTTCGTCAGCTTCAAGTCGTCTGATCTTCAAGGCAAATGCTGTACATGGTACTTAATAAACCAGTTTATTGTAGTACATTCTATTGTATTGTGGTTTTATACAATACTCGTACATGTTTCTAATTTAGAAACGTGTAACCAAAAAAAATGCAGTGTTTTTGGGGGTCCGGAACTGATCAGTGGCATTTCAATTAATTTCATTGGGGAAAATATGATTTGACATACGAGTAATTTGAGTTGCGAGCTCCGTCACGGAATGAAACTCGTAAGTCAAGGCATCACTGTAGTTTTAAATTGTATTTAAGTTGTGTCCTCCCAATATCAAACTGTCGTGCCAATGCTCCTGTGTCATGGGGAGACTAACTTGCTTGGGCAGTTTCTGCCTTGCGCTGGTCATATGCACTCTTGGATATCATCGCCTCATGAGTTAGTGCGCTGGCTGCATTTCCAGCGACATATCGGAGTTCGGAATAACCGAGCCTACAAACATTCCTCGTCTTAACACCAGCACAAGAGGGTAGTTGATTGGGAAACAAATGTTCTAAAACAACCAATTTGTGGCTGACTGAAACCACCTTGGCCACAATTAGCATAATATTTACCTTGTTGAACCTCTACTTGTGAATTTAAGTTCCGCCCTTGTCAATAAATATCTTTAATTTTGCGTACCAAGCAATACACAATGAATACATGTACCATTACAGCCCTAACATACAGCTATAACATCTTGCACGTGGGTTTGACCTTCAGTTAACTCTGTGAACTCCTTCCTTAGATATGGCCCACCTGTACGCACAGAACACAGACTCCTTGTCGAGAATCTCTCATCTCGGATCAGCTGGCAGGTGAGGGGACACTTCCATTTGTTTAACAACAAATCTGTTTGAACAGAATCTATTTAATGACATACCATAGTTTTTATATAAAGCAGTTTTCATTAATGACATGAATGTCAGTTATACGGTAAGGGTTTTTTTTTTTTTTTTTTTTTTTTGACACATGGAATCAGTAAACCTATGAAGTCGGATGGATTACATTAATGGAATGATCAATTGGCAGAGCAATTTTTATCTTGTATTTAATATTTACGTCTGATTATGCACAAAGGTTATCTAACCAAGTACATCTTAAACCTTCTGTTTTTTTAACAGCTGCTCTTGTCTGGTTTCTCTTGTTATGGAGTTGCATGCACGGCCCCCCTTCCCATGCTGGGACCCATGTATCGACTGGGCAGGGGAGGTGTCTGATGTGCATAGCGTCTTCTCCTGGTTGTGCCCTGAATAGTGTCCATGTGGTGCCTCTCCCTACACACAGTTGCCGGTGGTCTATATCTTGGCTGGGCCCCATAGCGGGTGAAAGAGGTCTAGCGCAGGATAGCCTTAGGAGGAATGTAGCCACAGTCTGGAGGGTCTGTGGTCTGGCATCCCCGCCTGCAGTTCCCCCCGTCCAACCACGTCCACGCGCTCTCCTGTTTGGGTCTTTTTCTGTTGCTGGCGATGGGGATGTTGACAGCTGGGTGCGTCCTTCCTACTTGCTGTCTGGTTCCGTACTTGTGGAGGTTGGATTCCGAGACAAGGCTACGGTCATTTCTCAAGGGCTTAACACTGCATTGGTTCCGATTTGCTATTTGGACAAGTGGCTGTTTGCTAATGTCTTCCTGGGTATGGAACGGTAAGTAGCCCATAACTCACATGATTGAGTTTTGTTATACCGATGGGGGGGAGGGTATAAAACTAGAATGGGGAATGGATTGCTTGTTAAATGGATAATACTATAGCAAATTCTCAGCTGGTATTAATTGAGATTTTTCAAGTGCAAGACAAATGCTTGCATGAAGCTCTAGAGTTAGGCTCTGAAGGTTAGATGAAATTTTTAACTAAATTCATTAGAAAAATTAGCTTATTTCTCCATTCCTTTTGCATCTCCTGACCTATTTTTGGATTTATTTTAACACTGAACTTGTATTTAATCTCAAATTTGAAGTTGGACTAAATAGGTAAAACATGAACCATTCTCAGTGGTGTATCGTCTTTCTCATAGTATTTATTTCCTTGCTCCACCTGCTTGTTAACTAAGCAGATTGGGGATGTTTGAGTAAATGGCTCATTTGGTTACTTTCGCGGACGTCAGAAGTAGGGGTTGTTGCATATGTATTTGTGTATGTGCTGCCTCATCTCATTTTTAAGGTGGATTTTCTAATTTAAATGAACTTTTTGGTTATAGAAGGTGTTAAGATTTCTTTGTATTATTCCATCTTAATAATTTAATTTATGGCGCAGGACCTGAAAGATTTGATGAGGAAAGTTGGAGAGGTTACTTTTGTGGATGCCCACAGAACCAACAAAAATGAAGGGTAAGTTTGAACGCTAGATATTTAGTAGAGGGCAACATGACGGTGTATTAGCTGTCAGTATTGCTTAATGCAAGTAGAACTGGTTAACTGCCATGATCCGCTCAAGACTGGCTGGTGTTGGTACCTTTGCCGAATGTGCTTTTCTTTCTAACCAGGGTGGTTGAGTTTGCGTCTCACAGCGATATGAAGAATGCTATTGATAAACTAGATGGAACAGAGCTGAATGGACGCAAACTGAAGCTCTCTGAGGATCGCAAGAGAAAGTGTGTATTTTTAAATTTCCATTATGCATTGTATCATGATGTAATCTTGCTATTTATTGACTGTTTTTTGTAGATGACTGGCCAAAATAATAGATTATAGGAGGAATTTCATTCATCTTTTTTTTTTTTTTTTTCTCCTCCCCCTTCCCTCCTCTTCTTCCTCCTCTTCCCTTATCAAAGTAGGAGTCGCTCTCGTTCCCGCAGCTATTCCCGCTCCAGAAGCCGCTCCCTGTCCCGGTCACGGTCCAAGTCGTTGAGCCAAAGCCGCAGCCATAATCATTCCCGATCACGTTCCCGATCTTTGACCCGCACTCCAGAGAAGAATTCTAACCGTGCAGCCCCGCGCTCCCTGTCCCGCTCTAGGTCTCGCTCTTGCTCTCCACCCCCACAGAGGAAGAAGTCTCAATCCCGCTCGCCCTCTGTGACCCAACAGTAAAGCTAGAGAATGAGGAAGACCATTCTGTGTCCACTGCAGCAGTCCAACGGTGCTGCTGTTGTCTGTTGACGAGTGACTGTGACCTGATGCGCCCATATTTCTTTTCTTTCTCAATTAGCAGTGGTGTCATGTCTGCTAGCATGTGACTGCACCATTGAAGTCTGCAATTTTTTGTTTCTTTTTAAATTTATCTGTAACCCAAGTGAGCAACATTCTCCCTTAGATTGATGGTAATACTTTGAAATAAGACTTTTTCTATTCTCAGCATCTTCAGGGGCTGTTATGGTCAACTATATGAATTATTTACCTTCATGCAATGTACCCAAATGGCTTTCATGTGGGGGGGGGGGGGGGGGCCGGGGGGGGGGGGGGGGGGGGGGGGGGGGGGGGGGGGGGTGTGGGTGTGTGGGTTTTTTGTTTGTGTGGGGGGTGGTGATTGGAGTGAGTGCTGGTGGTT